>OX596222.1:198886-798886 GCA_951394215.1 Glyphodes perspectalis | reverse complement strand
TATTTCACGTTGTTCCTTGTTGACGTACAAGTAACTACTTCATTTACCTCTTCGTGATCTTTAGCCGCAACCTCACCATTTTGTGGTTCCTGAACAACAACCTTATATGGATGCAAAAGAGCGTGGTGTTTTCTTCCACATATGCGACATTTGTAATTACTGTGGCAAAATTTGGCAGAGTGATTATTTCCGAGACAACAATAGCAAATGTTTTTAGATGCTACGAATTCACGCCGTGACTCGACTGAACTGTCTTTAAACTCCTTACAATTGCTGAGTTTATGCTCCTCTTTGCAAAAAGGACAGTTTAGAGTAGTGATATGCATTGTTTTCATTTTATTGATAGGTAATTTAACATTTACATTTTTATTAGGCATTGGTTTAGAGCCGGAATCCAAGAACTCAATGGCACGATAACGGTTTTTCAGAAAGTCTTCAAACTGTTTGTACGTAGGTAATTCATTAGATTTACAATCCATAACGCTGAATTCCCACTGACGCCTAGATTCCAGGTCCAACTTTGAAGTTACAATATGTATTACCAGAACATCCCAGGAAGTGGTTTCTATGCCTATGTTAGCAAGAGCAGACAAGCAATCATTTGTAGTATCTAACAACCCCTTTAAACTATTAGCCGATTCATACATAACATTTTTCTGGCTTAATAATCGAGTTAAAAGGTGATGACAGATATATCTTTTGTTATTATATCTCTCCTCTAGTAAATCCCAACACCGAGTATAATTACTATCACTAATTGGAATATGACATAAAAGTTGCTCTGCCTCGCCTTGCAAATATCCCTTCAAATAAAGCAATTTTTGCGCATTACCTAAATTCCTATTGGAATGGATTAGAGACTGAAATAAGTCTCGGAACGTACTCCATTCCGAGTACTTACCAGTAAAGATGGGAATATTTACCTTAGGCAACTTAACATGAGTCGACTGGTGATGTGATGACTCTGTAGCACTCGTACTAGCCTTTGGATCAGATGGTTTGTCAACAAATTTACTCAATAAAGATTTAATTAAAAGCTTGTATTCAAAATATATTTCTTCGGCTTGACTATGGATATCATCCTGAAAGTAATGGGTCTCTTTTTCCTTACTAAAGGCCGACCGCATCAACTCTTTATGACCGGCTGAAAACTCAAACCATAACTGTTCCAATAGCTCCAGTTTGCCTTCCAAATACTCTTTTGTAATTCTATCTTTGGGACTCTTTTTAAAGTTGACTTTAGCCTTCTCTAAACGAACATAAAGATCTAACTGGTAATTGACTAACAACTCCATTGTATAAAAATTTACTAAGTCTTTTTACCAATAAAAAAATCGAAAATTGGGCATAGGTTCCCCGTAGCAACAGCTTTTTTAAAACTATTCTAAGTCCTGAAATAACTAATGCAGATAATTCTAAGTCCAAAGTTAAAACGAGTAAATTTTCCTATCTTAATGTAAACACAAAATTATTTTCTAAGTTAAAATATTAATGTAAATAAAGTTCAAATTACTTCACCGCAGCAAAATTTCTTCCTATCAATAAAACGCCAAAGTACTCACGGTTTGTGTCCAAATCACTCACACACTTTCACAAACGCCGATGAGCTCGCCTCCAACACGAACTCGTCTTGTCTCGTACGATGAAGCACGAACTGGTGCTTCAACACGAACTCGCACGTTGTAGTTCGCCAACACTCCACCAGATGGCGCCACCTCCGCGCCGCAGTCTCCTCAACCGGTTGGTTGCCCTGACAGCATACACAGCTGTCCCCACAGATGCCCAGCACTTCTTGCTGAACACTGCCCCGTCCTGTTTGCGACAGCGATCCACTGCCCAGGACGTCACCTCCTCCAAAAATGCACTAAGTACCGCAGTACCTGCACTAAATACTAGTGCCCAAACGTATCGGAACTTTCCGATTTATCCGGCTCAAGAAGGACCATGAATAAACCACGGAACTTGCGCGCACTAATGGGACTTCTACTCGGGATTCAAATAAAAGCCAATATAGGTGACAAAATTGCATATATATTTTCTAAGTCCTTGAGCCTATAAGTAGTTTCGGAGAAAAATCTCGTCACCGCGATTTAGCACATTAGCCGATGCTGTTTTAAGTACCGCCATCTAGTAACAACTTATAAAACTACCACCTATTGCATTTAGGTGTCATGACATGCAAAAAGTTTATACAGAGACCCTGGCCACAAAACCGAGGGTCGCGGGTTCGAATCCCGCTAGGGGCAAATGTTTCGTGTGATGAACACGGACATTTGTACTCGAGTCATGGACGTTTATAAACGTATTTAAGTATGTCTATCCGTTCACCTAGTATCCATAGCACAAGCATATGCTTAGTTTGGAACTAGAGAATTGGTGTGTCAGTCTGGCGAATTTATTTATTTATTTATTACATTTATAATAGTTTTTAGGACCAAATACTGATTTAAAACTGTCAGACTAGGATCCGTTCATCGCAACTTAAACCTTACCCGGGATTAATCATCATCATTCTAGCGTTATGTCCCGTGCTTAGACGGGGTCCGCTTAGACCATGATCCAGGATTTAGCGAGTCTGGTAATTACATTGAAGCGACTGCCGATTTGACCTTCGTAACCCTAAGATAGAGGAATCAGACAATTTTTGGATCATGGTTACAAATTCAAAGTAGTTTGAATTTGCAGGTTTCATCACGATGTTTTCCCTCACTGTCGCGCTAGTGGTATAATTACGTACATAGATTTAAAAAACGTACGTGGTCGGGTTTGAACCCGCCCTCTTCGGTTAAGAGGCGCGTGATCTTACCATTGAGCTACCACCGCTCAGACTACTAGACTTACCCGGGATCAATATAAAACCTCTATTCTGTTGCGTTAAGAAACAACAAAGTATATTTGAGGTTCCTGACACATGCCTATATTCATATAGATATGTTTAATTTTCAAAGTCCATTACAAAATTATGCTACACTAGCTGTGCCAGCAGTGTCACCCGCGTTTATGGTTAATATTATAAAGACTATTTCCGTCATACATGATTTCTATGTAACTTTAACCATTAAGGCTGCACACGCGACGGAAGCTTAAAAAAAGGAGTAACTTCTCCCGTTTTCCCAACATTTCCCTTCACTACTCTGCTCCTATTTTTCGTCTTCAGGGTTTTTTTTAACTTTTTATCATGCTTGCAACTGCTTCAAATTGCTGACAAGATACTTAGAAAGTGATGTTCGTAAGCAATGATTGTAAGGAGTAATAAGATCACACATATATGGCCTTAAACCACGGGAACCGTAGCATCTCAATACATGTTTGATTGAATTATGTATGTACGCAACAACTTAAATCTCTTTTCCATCATAGTTTGAATTTTGACCATCATAGTTTGAATACCAGGAATAAACACAAGCTTGTCGTTCCACATCTTAAGACTTCATAAAAGCAGTAATCTTTTATGGGGCTCTAAGCATTAAGTTATTAAATAAGTTACCAGGTAAAGTAATTCAAATGCCCGTTCATACATTCAAATCACATATGAAAATATTTCTCATGAAAAAGGGAAATTATAGAATTAAACATTTTTTATGATTTCCATGACAGGAATCTACAGTCTGCGCTCTAATTCTTGCATGGTCTACTCTACTATTGTAATGTTACATTAATTGTATTTGAATTATATAAATATGTAGAAGTAGATATTAAGTCGCATTGTTATTGTATACATGGCGATTTAAAAGAGTAACTACGAAGTTTCTTGCCGGTTCTTCTCGGTAGAATATTTTTTGTTGTATTATTATGACTATTCATAAGTGCTTTTGTGGAGCCTAATGAATAAAGATATTTCTATTTCTATTTCACACATCGCGTAGTTCTATTCTCAGCGAACTTTTTTTCTATGTTTGAGCGATTTGTGTCCGCCTCAGACAAAATCTGCCGTCTGCGACCCTAAATCGAACGGTTTACAGACGTACCCAATAGACAAGAGAGCATCGCATATATCGAATTACTATCGCATTTTAGTTGCAATGCGATAAAAACCCGTAAAAACCCGACCTACATTCGCAGTTTTGCACCAGGTCCTTTATCGGTGGTTCAATGGCTCATAAAACTTAATCTGTACGATCGATAACCTAGAATCTAGACGTGTAACACTGCGCCATTGCGCCGACGCAGTAAACTCTCTTTGTGATGTGTTAGCGCATGATGCACTGCGCAGGACCGGGAAATTTAAAAACAGCGCTGAGCAAATTTTCCCATATTGGTCTGGGACTTAAATATAATGCGCCAACTTGTTCCTTGCTAGCCTGTTAAAAGGTGACTAATGGAAATCCGGTTTAGGGCATGTGATTGTGTAGGCGATGAGCAACTTGTTACTACATTATCCATCTAATCCAGGACATTTTTATTTATAGCTGATTGTGGTTAAAGAGTCAAAGGGACATCTTTGACTCTGCCTACCCCTTCGGGGATTACGGGCGTGATGTAATGTTATGTTAAGCAAATCGTACCGTGGCTCACTGGAAGCTTTTAATTTTAGTTGCTGAGCCAAGATTTAAGAGTCAGGTGTCAGAGTCAGGTGATTAACTCTGCTAAAATAAGGATTTTAGCAGAGTTAATCATGTCTACTACAATCCTTACTACATATGTTCCTTGACCAATTCAATTCCTGTCTTTTCCATTTCAAAACTTTCCACACATTATGTATACTGTACCACAATAACATGTAATAGAGCACATACATTTTAAAGTAAAGTTGATGCACTGTTATTATACAAATCAAAAATCATAATCAACGAAGGTACCACAAACACCCAGATCCGAAATGAATCTAGACCATTTCATTTGGACTAACCCAATGGGCCTTTCTAAATAAAATAAACCACATGACTAATACTCAAACTCAAAATATCTTTATTTCCGTAGGCCTCAAAAAAGAACTTGTAAATCGTCAAGTAATAGGTACAAAATAGAACAATTTGAATATACCACCAGTTCGGAATGTCGCATCTACCGAGAAGAAACCGGCAAGAAACTCGGTATTTACTCTTTTCAATGACAGATTGAATATAAAAATTTAAATGTACTTATATTAATATATACACCAAGTCATACAGTTAATGTCCGTCGAAGATTCAGCCGAGTATTATTACAAGTAAAAGGTAAACCGGAGCAGACCAGCCTCTGAAGGTGGCATGGAGTCTATTATCATACTCAATATTATGATACTGCGATAACAATTGTTATTCATAACAACACAATGCAAAATTGTTGTACTATCTACCTTTATTGCAATTGTAATAAAATTACTATCGCTTTGTTTATCTAATGATAGGGAATATTAGGGGAGTGTTTTGTAAAAAGCTTATCAATTTCCCAGAAGATAAAAGTTGTGTCAAATTTGTTGTGTAGCCTGTAATTGATGTCTTTATCTATTTTGACGGGAAAATCAGGCTTTTATACATAATATAGAAATAACTTGTATGAAAAAGCACTCAAGATAGTTTATGAACGGCGTAGTATTCTGGAGTACGTACGTCAGATAAAAAGTTTATTTTTGTTTGATAAGAAACGTTTTATACATGTATATCTAGAACACACACACACAACATCACGCCCATAAGTTTTATTTTTGCATTGTTTAAATAATAATGTTCTCGTTTTCTTGCAGTTCAGTTGAGTAAACATAACATAACATAACATAACATAACATAACATAACATAACATAACACAACATAACATAACATAACATCATGCCAATAATCCCCGAAGGGGTGGGCAGAGTCAAAGGGACAGCAGGCCCCTTTAACCACATTCAGCCAAAAATAATACTATATAACTGAAATTCTAAAAATCATTGTTTCGGGTTCTATTGCGTTCATATAGCCCCCCTATAATAGTTTATCTTATATATCTCCCATGTACAGACTGAGCCCAGTTACAAATTTATTATATGTATATAGATATCTAGAATGTAGGTGATATACAGTGTCTAAACTGTATAACAATCGTCGATTTCGTAGCCTTGGAGCCATATATATTTTTTTTAATTATTTATTTATATATTTTAATTTAGACAGCTTCCTAATGTACTATCTTTGCTAAAACGGAGATCATGTCTTAGGTACATGTATGAAACTGTCTATAAAGAAAAAGTCTAAAGTCAGGAGGCGAACGACCACTGCATCAGCTTTTAACAACAACTCTAGATAATATCGCCTGCAAGTTTAGATGGAACAACGAAAAGACAACAAAAAACACCCTACCCCATAATTTTATATTTACTAGGACCCCGAAATAGTTAACCTATAATAGACGTTAAGATAATCACACATGTCAAATTATTAAATAATAATAAACATCACACTACATCACACACATTGATCTGACTCCGAGCTAAGTAGCTTGAGCACTTGTGTTACGGATATCAGAATCAACAGTGGTATTACAAATACATATCTCAATATTGGACAACAACACCCAGACACCGAACAAACACAAGCATTCGTCACACGAATGTTTGTCCTGGGTTAGAATCGAACCTACAACTCTTGGCGCATGGGGCAGGGTCACTACTGAATGCGTCATCGAGCCAGTATGATTTAGTATGTAACACAAACACTCGATGAATTAGCGTACATTAGTTTCAACAGTTATTTGTATCCCACGTTTCAAAGCCTATTTACTTGTTATCTTTCAACAGACATACGTAACCGCTTATCAGGTGAAGTAAACAATCAATAGATAGATCATGAACTTGGCATTGCAGATAATATGGTCGCCTTTGAAAGATAAACATCTTTTAAACCGCATTTTCACCTTGCTTGTATGGAATAATTGATTTATTCCGGACTTGGATATCAGATTATATTATCATTATAATCATTAGAGATAATAAAATATACTGTCCATGGGTTTTAGACTCCTATCAAACAATAGTAGAATTTGTAATCAGATGTTCTAGAACTCTCGCAGTATAGAGATGAAGCTTACTTTTAACAGAAGGAATAAACACAAGCTTGCTGTTCCAAGTTATAGACTTCATAGGAGTGGTAATTCTTTTATTGGTCTAAGCATCAAAATGTTTAATAAGCTGGCTAAGTCTCATTGATCTACCTGAGCATAAGTTTAAATTATATATTGAAAACTTGTTTGATTAAAAAGGGCTACTATAAGGTAGATTATTTACCATGATCCAAAAATTGTCTGGTTCCCCTATCTTAGGGTTGCGAAGGTCAGATCGGCAGTCGCTTCAATGTAATTACCAGACACGCTAAATCCTGGATCATGGCTAAGCGGACCCCGTCTAAACACGGGACATAACGCTAGGAAGATGATGATGAAGGTAGATTATTTAAATGATAAGAATATATGGCCAGTCTCTGAATAGGCTGTTCGCCTGCACAGCTAGATTTAAATTGACAAAAAATTTTAACTACCTATAAGACTTGACATTTAAAAGAGTAACTATCGAGTTTCTTGCCGGTTTCTTCTCGGTAGAATCTGTTTTTTGAACCAGTTTATATTTATTTTGTTCTGACGATTAATAAATCCTTTTTTGAAGCCTATATAAATAAAGATCATTTAATTTCATTTAAACATGCTTTCAATTTATTCGTTTAGCGAGGTACGCAGAGAGAACCGAACGCCACATGGCACGATCCTTACACACCTCACTTGCTTCTTCAACATTGATGATCCTTTTCTACAAGCTCATTTCATGACTACTAACATCACCTTCTGTAACCACCCGACCAATCTGGTCGTGGTAGGCAGGCTGGGCCTTCCGCGGCTACTATATCCTTCCACTTTTGTGTATATCTGTTAGTCAATCTTGTGCGAACCAAATGTAAAACGAAACGTAAACGAAATGTAAAAATAAATCAACAATAATAAACAAGTCGATTTTCCAAAATATCGATTAACTGCTATTGACCCGGAACGTTATCTCCTATCAGAATGCGGGCTAACGGGAAATTACCTTATCAGTATCGTTCAGTGTACGACATACATTGGTCCACAAGGACGTAATGAGTACTGATGTACAGACAAACGTACTATTATTTCACTACTATTAAAAAGCTTGGGCCGAGTTAAGATATTTTTTTTTTATACCTCGAGAACAGTACTTATTCCTGAATAAAAAAAAATTGTAACAGTGAAAACTATAATTAACAAATAAATCATTCATTCATTCATACAAATAATATCCTGTTATTTTTATGTAATATTATATAATACATAATACCATATGATACATACATCGATGGGAAATTGTGAAAAAGTAGTAACAAGTGGCTAGCTCGTCGCCTACACAATCACATACCCACAAACCAATATACCCATACGCCTTTTACGACATGCTTGGCAAGAAACATAGTTGGCCATTATTTTTTAAGTCCCAGACCAACATCAGACATCATATAAATAATATAAAGTTATTTTTATGTAATATTATATAATACATACATATCAATTTGCCCAAAATATAATTCCTACAATCTCCGAAGTGGTACGCATAGAGAATCCTAGGAGCTTATACATCACACCTAAGCTTATAAGCCACATTTAGCCAAAACATGGAAAATTGTGAAGTTTTGTTTTTGGCTGAATGTGGTAAAGGGGGCTTGCAGCTGCTCGGACTCTGCCAACCCCTTCGGGGATTGCGGGCGTCAAAGTATGTTTTAGTATCAATCGTGTATGGAAACCAAGTGCTGGTTAAAATATGAATAGAGCCCAATCTAGTATCACCCTTTCACAGAAGGTCGCCGTCAAGTAGCTATATTGAACTGTACTGCTATGCGCTCTGTGAGAGTTCCGGATACCCAGCCCTGCAAGGCCGGCAACGCACTTGTGATACCTGTGTTGTTGTTCATAGGTTAAATTGACTCTTATCAGACAAGCCGTATATTCGATTATCACCTTTAGTGCTTCATAGAAATAAATATAATCTATATTAATATATAAAGCTGAAGAGTTTGTTTGTTTGCTTGAACGAGCTTATCTCAGAAACTACTGGTCCGGTTTTAAAAATATTTTTGTGACTGATGCCTCCGTAACCCTGTTTTTTTCGTTTTATTTTAATTTTTCAATTCGGACCAGTAGTTTCTGAGATTAGCGCGTTCAAGCAAACAAACAAACTCTTCAGTTTTATATCCTACTAATATTATAAATGCGAAAGTTTGTATGTATGGATGGATGTTTGTTACTCTTTCACAAAAAACTACTGAATGGATTTTAATGAAACTTTAGAATAATATAGCTCATACACCTGAATGATATATAGGCTTCATGAACCCGGTGGGAATAGAAGAACAATACAGTCTTGGACCTTAGAGTATAAGCCTTATCTAGCTTGTCCTAAAAGGCGACAAACGGTGTATTGGGTATTATATTAGCTTAGCTCGTCGCCTACATTATCAGAAACTGATAACCACTTGTCGCTAATTTTCCATAGAACCCTACTCAATTTTATCTTCGGCTAAGTATGGTTCAAGTAGCCTATTGTCTCTTGACAAGCTCGATGGCTCATTCGACAGTGACCCTGCCCCATGCGCCAAAAGTTATGGGTTCGATCTCCACCCACATCCACTCTACTCCAAACATTTGTGTGTTGAATACTTGTGTTTGTTCTGTGTCTGAGTGATAATATCCAATATTTAAGTATATATATTTGTAATACCACTGCTGATTCTGATATCCGTAACACAAGCGCTTAAGCTACTTACCTCGGAATCAGATCAGTCAATGTATGTGATTTACATACACACATACATAACATCACGCCCACAATCCCCGAAGGCATAGCGGAATGTGGTTAAAGGGGCCTGCTACCCCTTTGACTCTGCCTACAACTTCGGGGATTATTGGCGTGATGTGATGTTATGTTATGTTATGTTATGTTATGTTATGTTATGTTATGTTATGTTATGTTATGTTATGTTATGTTATGTTATGTTATGTTATGTATACTCAACTGAACTGCAAGAAAACTATAACATTATTATTTAAACAATGCAAAAATAAAACCTTGGTACTAACAGGTATTCAATAATAAACCAACTACTCAGGTGTTACCTTTCACAGTTATGCAACGGAAACTTAGTGAATAGCATAGTTGACGTTTGATATTGCACAACCAATAGACCTAAATAACTAATACTAACGTAAAAGATACATTACAAATGATCGAAATCTCCTTTCGTTTAAACTCTTGGTGATTTTTAGATTGCAGCTGGTTTGAACCCGGCCACATATCCACCCCTGGGTTTTTTAATTTTACACAAACTTCACGGCGGTGATGGAAAACATCGTGATGAAACCCGCACATTTATAATAGACTAGCTGTGCCAGCGGTGTTACCCGCGTTTATGGTTAATATTATAAAGACTATTTCCGTCATACATGATTTCTATGTAACTTTAACCATTAAGGCTGCACACGCGACGGAAGCTTAAAAAATGGAGTAACTTCTCCCGTTTTCCCAACATTTCCCTTCACTACTCTGCTCCTATTGATTGTAGCGTGATGAAAAGTATACTATAACCTGCCCAGGAGTATGAAGAATATTTGTACCAAGTTTCGTTAAAATCCGTCGAGTAGTTTTTGTTTCTATAAGGAACATACAGACAGACAGACAGACAGACAGACAGACAAAAATTTTACTGATTGCATTTTTGGCATCAGTATCGATCACTAATCACCCCCTGATAGTTATTTTAAAAATATATTTCATGTACAGAATTGACCTCTCTACAGATTTATTATAAGTATAGATGTGGATCTATGGTCTAATTTGTCAGGTTTTTCTTAGCGTTAAGACCAGGGAAAGCTATAGACACTACACTACAGTTGCTTTTAATAGGCTAGGTTAGATGGAAAACTGTGAAAAATTTGTGACAAATGGCTAGCACGTCGCCTACACAATCACACACCCAAACCCCATACGCCATTAGTCGCCTTCTACGACATGCTAGGCAAAGAACACAGTTAGGCACATTCTTTTTAAGTCCCAGACCAACATGGGTCATGAAGTTGAAGACCTCCATCTTTTAATAATGGTGATGGGTTTAAATTAGAACCCTTATTAGGTAAGTAAGACCGACTCTAAACAGTTTTTATGTTGTTGAGAACAAAAAATAAATTACTTTACACATCTAGCAGCTCTTTGTTATACAAATAACTCAGTACAATATACTTTGGCGGTATACAGAAAGCAATACGAATACAAAATTGTTAGGTATTCTATACACATGTATAGAATAACTGACACTTGTGTATTCTTCATTGCGTGTGGCATCATTCTCGGGGGAATAACCTCTCGTTCGAGTATTGTAGACAGTTGATCCATACTTAACAGTATATAGTCTAAGTATAAAGGAGAGGTTTACGTAATACCTAATCATAAAATGTTGTTAAATGAGTGAGGTCTGTAAGTCAAAGTCAAAGTCAAAATACTCTTTATTTATATAGGTTTGAAACAAACACTTATAAATCGTCAATTCAATAGGAAAATCAACTAATAATATGAATCTACCAGAATAAGGATCGTGACATATGGCATTCGGTTCTCTCTGCCTACCTCGCTAGGGAAGTGGCGTGATGTTTAGTTAGTTAGTTATAAAATGTTGTTTAAGGAAGTGGTGAAGTTTAATTAGTCAGTTAGTTTTTAATTATTTGAGGAGGAGTAACTGCATTTATTGAGCCCGGCTATCAGACACCCAATAGAGGTGTTTGATACATTCATTCAATTTAGACAGTCAGTTAGATTATACAAAAATACAAGGCACATAATATTTTTTGCTTTTATCAAGATAACAAAAAATTACAAAGATAAAGAGCATCAAAGTTTTGGAGTGGCGGCTTGCGACGTCACTTGTTAGTAAAAATTGTACCTACGTGTGACATCACGCGCAATTTGAATCCGATGTATCTTCGCCAGTGTTTGTTTAGCAAATAAATGAAAAAAATACGTGTTAAATATTTTTTTATATCTAACTGACGGACTAAGTAAATATAATTTTTTAGTCCGCTCTCCTATTGACCTACTTAAATGTTTATAATTAAGTAATAGTAGTAACAGGACTTTTTGTTGTCGAATCTTTTTTAAGGTACAATAAAAGAAACGGTCAAGGGTGATACGCAGGTTCCGGAATACTTGGCACGTTTCCAGCAGATCCTCGAAATGTACACAGAACAGACTAGACCCCTTCTGCTATTAATATGTCTAGAAAAAAAGCCAAAAAGCATGTTTCGTATCATATGAACTTATAAAACGAGGATCGTAATTATTAATTAATTTTCTTTAATTATTTAATGTATAAATAGTATAAATACATGTTACGTATGATACATAGCCTACTTACAGACAGACGGAAAGCTAAGGCGTATGAAGTAGTACCCAGTTTGAAAATTAAGCCTTAAAATAAATTCGCCAAACATGTAAAGGCCATGTGCGTTATATACAAATAATAAATAAGTAAAAGAAGCAGTGATTAACAATTAAAAGGTATTGAAAAATTTAAATAAAAGGAAAAAACAGAGAAACGGAGACATCAGTCTAGTTTTTTTTTTTTCTTGTACTTGTAATGATTATTTTCTTAGAAAATTAATACTTACCTAGAAATAGTCGAATAAATAGCTTTTATCGATTGAGTCATAGACAAAAAATCATTCCTTTATCTACATTAATCTTAATAAGAGACCGACTTTGACTAGCTCGATGGCGCATTCGGTAGTTACCCTGCCCCATCCGCCAAGAGTTGTGGGTTCGATCACTAACCAGGACAAACATTCGTGTGATGAATACTTGTATTTGTTCTGTATCTACTGTTGATTCTGACATCCGTAACACAAGTGCTCAAGCTACTTACAGCGGAATCTGATCAATTTATTTATTTATTAAAAAAGAGAAGAAATTTTATTGAGAATAAGAATAGAATAAGAATAATAATAGTTTATTTGGTTTATAACACTTATCAAGTAAATACATAAAGAAAATATAAAAAACAAACAATTTTGGAAATATAGCACCAAAATGGCGCCCACTCAGCATGTGTCCAGGTGACGATAAAATATTGCTTGTTTGTATTGAATAGGCTCCGAAACTACTGGACCGATTTGAAAAAAATCTTTCACCAATGATAAGGTACTTTATCACAGGCTATATTTTATCCACGTATTCCCACGGGAACGGGAACTAAGCAAATGAAACTGCGGGGCGCTGCTAGTGAGTAGATAAATAAATAAATAAATAACTTCTCCAGACTGACACACCAATTCCCTAGTTCCAAACTAAGCTTATGCTTGTACTATGGATACTTGGTGAACGGATAGACATACTTAAATACGTTTATAAACATCCATGACTCGAGTACAAATGTCCATGTTCATCAGACGAAACATTTGCCCCTACCGGGATTCAAACCCGCGACCCTTGGTTTCGTGGCCAGGTTCTTTAACCTCTCGACCAACGGGCCAGTCAAATAAAAGTCAAATAAAATAAATACGCGTTTTGCAAATAGACTGTACTTTAATATAAAATTAGTTGTTTCAAATGCCATTTTCCGCCTTCATACAGACCAAACTTACATAAGTTTGCCTTTCAGTATAATTTCACATAAACAAGATTGCATATTTTCAAACGCATAATGTTAAATGTATCTAAGTTAAATAAGAGCTTATATATAATAACTAATTTCCTATTCTTACTTACGAATGTAATTAAACTACTTTTGGCTTCTCATTTAGCAATAATAATTAATTACACATCATTAACGAGCTACCAGTTTACAATGAATTAATGTAGGTATATTTATAAAATTAATAATAATGACTGCCATATTAGGAGATTGATAGAATAGATGTCATTAGATATTTTGTGAATGTTTTTTAAAGTAACGTCCAGACACGGTAATGCGTTGGCCAAGTTCGGAGAAACACCAGGTGATAGAGCAGTATCACTTGTGTTCTTCCGAACTGATTATATATGTAGTAAGTAGTATTTCTCTTGCCCTTCTCCCAGTTCATCTGGGGTCGGCGCAGCATGTCTTCTTCTTCCATACGTTCCGGTCAGCCGTCATCAAGCTAGCCCCTTCCATTTCACTCATATCATCTTTCACACAATCCATCCATCTCTTATTTGGGCTTTCTGTTCCTCTCCATCTACTAATATTCATACTCATCACTCTCATTAATGTAGTATTGAAGTATATTTATACAAGCCCTTTAACTTTATATACTCTATCCTCTCTATATTTTTTTTTAGTACAGAAATCAGCCAAATTGAATATATTACTACAATAACGTGAAAAGTATAGATAATTTTAAAATAAGTTAGTTTCATATTGCTTTTTTTATATATTTTTTATATAATCTACAATTTATTGCTAGGCATTTCTATAATTACATTATTTAAGTTAACATTTACATACTTAGATTTTTTCAGCAGATTATTCTTGAGAAGGTATGCATATACCAGTGTAGCAGTATTATTTATTTAATAAACCATACCCAATCTGTATTGCTTCTAAAATGCGAATTATTTATGCACACAAAATTCGGTTTCTAAAGCTAAACACACAGAGACACTACTACATTAGCACAAACTCCTTTCTGCTTCGAAGATAGGTAATTTGCAATGTTGCAGTCGTTAAAAATGCATTAGATAACCTAAAAGCGCGCATCAGGGACTCAAACAATGTTGCAACTTGAATTTAACTAGACTACAAATCAGACGAATTCATACATACATACATACATAACAGCACGCCCATAATCCCCGAAGAGGTAGAGTCAAAGAGACAGCAGGCCCCTTTAACGACGAATTCAATTCATAAAATCCATATCCACAGGATTTGACATGCATATTTATCTGAATATATTACCTCATCTGCATATGTCTTCCCTCAATTTTCATCTAACTTATAATAAATCTGATGATACCTGCTCGGATCTCAACCGACACTTTCACAAACGGAACCTGCAAGATCGGTACTTGTGATAGATCTGGTGTTGCAAATATTCCTAAGCTGCCGTGACTGCTTACCATTAAGTAGGCCGTGTGGTTGTTTGCCATTTCTGACGTGTGATGTGACATGTTCATATCCATTACATAAATAATAAATAAATTCTTCAGACTGACACTTCCCTAATTCCAAACTAAGCTTATGCTTGTACTATGGATAATAGACGAACGGATATACCTACTTAAATACGTTTATAAACATCCATGACTCGAGTACAAATGTCCATGTTTATCACAGCGGGATTCGAACCCGCGACCCTTGGTTTCGTGGCCAGGGTCTCTGACCATTCGACCAACGGGCCAGTCAATCCATTGAGCTAACACTGTTCTTTGATCGGCTACCTATAAGTCAGTCAAGATATAGGTAGGTGATTCATAATAAACTGTGAAGAAAGTCAATAACGTCATTTGAAGGTCACTCCAACATACTTACGTGACTACAAAAACGTATTCACCAAAGTTATGTCAAGCAACGAATGCATATTAGTCGAGCAAGTGGCATCGAACAAAAGTGAACTTAAAAGCCAAGGTTAACAGCAATTGAATAGTTCGAATTCCTCTCACAAAAAACACCTATTTAAGACTTTAGTTCAATTTTTGTTAAGGTCTATTTTAACTTGGCTCGCGTTTTGTCGGCGTGTCAGCCGAGCCAACGCTTTCGCGGGCTCTGATTGGTGGAATGTTTATTGCTTTACTGGATACGTTTAATGCCAAAACAATAAATTACTTTACACGAATGCAATATACAGATTATCAAAGTATAACAAGTGATACTTTCTTAAATGGTTTTTAAAATCAGAACATTTCCATCATACCCAAATTAGTTATTTTTTTCGCCATCGTGACCGGAAGGGCTTGCTGTTAAACGGTTTTTAAAATTAGAACATTTTCTCTAATCCAACTTTATTTTTGGCCAGAAGTGGTTAAAGGGCTTGTTGTCCATTTGCCTCTGCCTATCCCTTCGGGAATTGCGGGCGTGATTTATGTAAGTATGTTAAATTAGAACATTCACCGTCCTACCACAAAAAACTTAAACATGGTTTAACTGTTGTAAAGAAAAATTGTAGGTACTTATTTTTTTTTAAATATCTAAAAAAACAACTGCCACGCAGATGTACAAGATGTTTGTGGTAAGACGGCCAGTGTTTATGACGATGAGTTGATACAGCTACTTAAACAATTGTAATTTTTTGATGAAGTAAGCAACAAATCGCTATGCTTTCATTTTTCACAGTGAGGTACTTAGATTCAGAGAAAGAAATAGCTTAATTCGTTTGACCAACATCACACACACTGCATTATAACAAAACTAGGCAGATTCAAGAAATTTTAAAAAGGTTTTTTTCTTTTTTTTTAGGATTTTATGAATTCCCGATATAGAACACTTTTCCTGTAGTAGCAATTCAAGACGTTGATGACGTCGTAAGGAAGTTGTCCACAAGTCACCATTTACGTCATACTAGGCAAGGAATGCAGTTGGTACATTCTTTTTAAGTCCTAGACCAATGTTGCAACCCCATTGTCTTTTTTACCAATCAGGAAGGGTGACAAGACCGTACGTCACAGTTACGCCATCTATCTGATGTTTTAATTCAAAAAACCCTTGCCAACACCTTGTAAACTCAGTATGGAAGCAATAAATCATTGAGTATTGAGTATTGATGTATGTTTCTGTCTCATACGTCTTTATTATTTAATGGTCAATAAATGTTTTCGATTCTATTCTATTATATTGAGTATTGCTTTACATGTACTTGACGATTATCTTTGAACCCTATATAAATAAAGAAAATTTCGACTTTGACTTTGACATAGGTATACCTAATATTGCAAGAAACTGCACCAACCATCGATTTTAGTACAAACACACAAATATTAAACAAACGTTTCAATAAGTCATAACCAGTTCCAAGGTCGTACATACTCAACACTGGAATTGGTCACACCCCCGAGACTTAATGGATCGTAAATAAAGTGTTTGCGCTTTCAAACCGCAATGTCAGTAGGCAGACAGAAAGACAGAAAGGTGTTCGGAACATCGACTAATATTTTTCAGTTTTTCCGCAAAAAATTACATCACGTTGCATGGAATCATTAAGTGTGGTTTTTTAACTTTTAATTTTGAGCAAAATATAAACGACATTTTTAGGTAAGTAGGTATATGATTCCATATTATGTAAAATAAACATATATTTGAGTGTCTGTATTGTCCCATGTTGGTCTGGGACTTAAGAAGAATGTTCCAACTGTGGTTCTTGTCTAGCATGTCGTACCTAAAAAGCGACTAATGGTAGGTAATATCGGGTTTTGGGTAGGTATGTGATTGTGTAGGCGACAAGCTAGCCACTTGTCACTACTTTTTCACAATTTTCTATCTAAACCAGCCCAGTTTTGTTTTTGGCTGAATGTAGTTAAATGATTCAGCTGCCCCTCTGACTCTACCTACCCTTTCGGGGATTATGGGCGTGATGTTATGTTATGTGTTTGTGTTATGTTGTCTGTGATGTCAAAATAAAAAAAAAACTGCTTATGAGATGCTTAAAAGAGTATACACTGTACTAGTAACAAAAAATATAATGTTTAAAATGTTTGTATGTCAGTCTGACCGTTTGTTCCGGCTAATCTTCGAAACAGCGCACCAAATTTGACAAGACTTTCACTGGGAGGTTAGCTAGCTATTTCCCAGAATATCTAAAACTGTAACACTATTTATAAGTGTTACAAGTAAAGATGCCGCGCATAGTGATTTTGACAAATGACCAATATTCGTCAGAATGTCTGGGATTATTCGGCCTAATAACGAATCGTAAAAATAAGGGGAAGGCACAATATCAAGAATATTGAGTAAGTACCTACCTACTTAGCCGAATATTCGTGACCGTATATTTATTTTACTTCTACTAAGGCAACTTTTGTTTTATTTTAGAATAAGATTATTTTTGTTCAATTCTACACAGCGCAATCGTAGTAATTAATCAAGTGTAGCTTTATACTGTTTTTATTTATTTAATGTTTTGTTATACATTTTTTTTATTAACGCTTGAGTATCATAATAAACACACTATACCTACATACATTTTAATTAAATTAAAAAAAGCAACGGCTCGAGATAATTTATCACAAATAAACATATTTAAACTTGCAACTGGCAATCGATTAGCATACATTTTAATAAAAATTATATATTAGCTTAATAATCAAAATTCTAGAAACAAACTTTACGGCATTGACATTTAAAGTCACGGATAATACTTATATTCACATAAACAGCCCACATTGGGTTTTAAATAATAATCATATTACCTATTTATATTAAAACAATAGTTCTTCATTAATTTTCGTGTGAAAAAGCTTGTAAAAAAAATAATAGCATTTGTACTTTCGTGTGAAATTTACACAATAGCACGTACATAATATAATAATATAATTCAATAATTAATAAAACAATACCTACAAATAACGTAGTAAAAACTTGCGAAATGGCTAGGAATGTTTTCAAGGCAGCCTTACTACTTTCAAATATCGTATTGTACCAAAATACTGTATGCACATTGCGTATTTGACTTCTTACTTACCCTTCCACGCCTCCGAAGTACATTACACCGCTCATATTTCCAGTTTACACAGAGTGGGTGTGTGTGTGATAACTTCCAACTGTTTGTTGATAATATTATTCCGGTATTGATTGAAGTAACGAGAAACGCGACCTTCTATGGCGAACGCGGCGAGAAAACTGAGTGAATGAACGGCTTTTTGTTTACATCGCGGCCATGACTGAGTGAATGGGTTAGCTGGCGATAGTGCAGCGTTTGTCATATGAAATAGCAGTTAACGTAACAGCTACGTTATTATCGTTATTTCGTTATAACCATTTTACATGTGCATTGAAATTTGTGTTATTTGTTATTGAATACTACAAAAATAACATAATTAATATTACATTTACATTTGATTGATGTCTAAATAAAAAGTTGCGACATTTTATGTATACTGTTATTAAAACGTTGTGTAATTTATGTCTTAAAAAATATTTATGTGCTTTTGGTGAGTAGTTATAATTAACTCAGTTGTTTTCTTATGCACAATTTAATTTGCGACATCTTTACGATTTCACTGATGACCTAATCTATACTAAGAAATTCCAGGTTGTGTGAAACCGTAGATTATCTTATTTAAGCACTTTTAATATTTTTTAAAAATATAGTATTATTGTTACCACGTTGTAACAAAAGTAAATAATAAATAAATAGTTACGCCGTGACCCCTTATAATGTGGGAGGAAAGCCAAAATTGAACTTTTGATCCATATTATATAGATACTACGGTTTTCTCTGCCTACCTCGCTAGGGAAGTGGCGTGAAGTTTAGTTAGTTAGGTACTTCGGTATTACATTCTAAGTTACAGTATATGTTGGAAATACAGGATGCTCTTATAATAATTAGATAAACAAAAGTTATTATTGTTTGGCAATTGTTTATCAGATAAATATTCTTAAGTAAAAAAAAGACAAATTTTGTAAAAAAAAATAGAATTGGGTTTAAATCAAAAATCGCAAGATATGTAACATCTCGTATATTTATACATAATATTTATCGTTCACACATAAACATACAACACCCGACTAACGAATATTATTAAACATCGAATACACAATCGAATATGTTTGAGGAACGTCGAGATCTTTATTATTTGACTAATTTATAGGGTACCCGTTTATATTGTCCGTGGGCTGATGACTAGATGTTGTCAAATTATTTTATAATTGTTCGGGCGCGGCCACAACACACCCTCAGCGCGGAGTTATCACTGTAAAAACATACGCAGAGCTGCGTTAATTCTACCCTGGAATCTATATCAACTTCCACAGTGGCATCTACATGAAGCTTATTTTCCCCGCGCCTGAACTGGATGGGAACTTTAAAAATCCGTTTAATTTTTTCTTATTGCCTCCCTCCTTCCTCACGTCGTGTTCTTTAATGCTGAGGGTCGTGATATCTCCGTGAGATCAGCTTCTCTTTAATAGTATTCGCCATCTGTGCCTATAGGGCTTCTTTTGTCTAATGTCCACTTTATTCCCGGGGCGAGCTATAAAGCTTTTAATCAATCATTTTTTGTGGTCCATTTGTCAAAAGGCGCTTCCTGGTTTCAGCCACCCCTTGGCCTCACCGAAAGGGGTTTTTTGAATAGGCAGGATTACGACCCGGGCTATCTAATGCATGGTATAGCTCCGATCTATTTCATGTGACAGTATTGCGCTATTGTGGTGTGGGCGGACCCTTAATTTGACATCAAAACAATATTTTTGTATTTTTTTATCTAGCTCCAAACCAACACGAAATCAGATTTAGTAATAGGTAAAATTTATCAAACATTGAATATACTTTATTGATCGCATGTTTTTCGGAACTGCACAGAATTCGAAAAACGAGTCTTTATTAACTAGACCGGGCTTATTTACATAAAATTTCATAAAAGACCAATTTTAGACCATAATAAATAAATTACAATTAAACTCTTAAAAAAATTAGAAGAGAGCAGAAACATCATGTCAAAATTGCCTACAAAAAGAACTCCGATTGTCATATTACAGATGATAGCACTACTACTACTGTTTCTGGTATGATTCAGGTTTACTTTTTCATTGATTATTGATGTATCTACCTGCGTAAGTATTCACAAATTTAAAAGTACAAATACCCTGAGGCCATAATGAGTATTTTGTTCACTTTCTTAACAGTATAATGACCTCTATCAAACAAAGTTTATAATTGGTGACATATTGCTTGTTTGTTTTTGATAGCTGAAATAGCAATCTTATATTGGCTTACAGTAACTTAAAATTTGTTTTAAATTAGAGCATGTATTCTGAAGTGATCTAAGCAAACGAGTACATCACTTAAATTGGGATGGTAGAATGACTGATTTTATCATCTTTTCAAGTACTCGTTAATTAAAGAATCGTAACAAATCAAATCAATAATTTGTACTTTCGTCGCAGTCATCAACCCATGTTTAAGAATACTATTTTCAGTTAAATACCAGTTTACAAATACTTACATAAAAAGAGGCACTGTCAACCACCTTTCATTCCTCTTCTATTTTTATGAAATGAAAGCGCATTACAACCATTTTCTTAAAATCCAATAAATGTAAAAAAACGCATCAATAGTGTTCCTTAAAAAATGATAAATTATTCATATGGTTTAGTATAACATCCCTTAATTTTGAAATCGTTCAGAATTCGCTTAAGTCCGGTTAATTGCGTCTTTATCGTACAAATAGACAGTGCGTGGCATCTAACATAAAGGAGACCCGAAATACAGAATAATGTGGTTCTTTTTTTTTATTCATAATTCAGAGGTAGGTAGATTATAACTAACTATTATAAGTGAAGGATATTTAGAATCCACTTAATGGTCATAATTTACCAACACTAAGCAGTCAAAACTTCGCTAGGTGGATTGCTCAGTAATCTAGAAAAAAATTATAAAAAAATGGCCGTATTGCGTTTTTGCGTATCATATAAGAATGGTACTTACATCAATCAACTTTCCACCTTACAGGAGTTCTGACATTGGACAGAGTTCAAGGAGTATTCTAGTATCACACGTTGCAGGTTTTATGTGGCCAGGTGTGATGAATGAGGATAGTTCAAGAGAATATTTAGGTCACCAAGTGGTGTGACTGGGTAATCGAAGGTTTATCGATCGATAGCTCGCAATCTTTGCTTGCGTACCGAATAATTTATTATTCACACGGCAATGTACGTCATTGCTGACTTAACTTATGAATTACATTAAGCACAACCTTAGATTTGTTCTTTAAATTTGACCGAATATATAGTTTTTGACAATTTAATGTAATTATTAAGAAACTGTAGTTTTAAACCGTAATTACAAAATAGTAACAAATTTTGGTGTGTCTTTTACGTATGCATAAAATTAGTCATGTATTCTTGCAAGCTCTGTAACAACAAAACGTAAAAATGTATATGAAAGAAACATAGAATCATGGCATTCTGATTGTCGTGATATTTTTGAGTGACGGAAGATTGATATCGTATTACATGGTATTACTTTTTATAAACATAAAATGATAAAAATGTTAAAGACAAGACATATACAAAGCTATCGTTCAATAAGTTTCTTTCCCCAGAAGTCCTAGCCCTAAGATTAATCAAAGCTTTAATATTAGGAAGGGCAAGAAATTTAGATTTTATAGCCTTATAAGGCCTCTAGCTTATCTACACATACATGTGAATAAGGGGACTTAGGATACTAACAATGACTGAATTTTATTCACCGAGAAAAGGGTTAAGCCGAAAAAGGATTTTCAATTAAATCTACATTTTGGAATTCGTGGTTTGGGCCTGACAAGCGGGCCTTTACTTCCAAATTCTAAAACATAAAATGTATCTTAACACTTTCCAAACATTTTATAGTTCCTCCTTAACTTTAACAACATTTAGCTATCTAATATACAATTTAAATAGGTACATAATTTGATTTTGACAGTCTTTTCAATAAATAATTCACTTTATATTTTTACACTAAAAGTCTCATAGAATTTATACGGTAAGCTGAACTGTAAGTTTAAGTACTATTCTACACTATTTGATACAATGGAAGCTATACAAATCATTCATTTCACAAATTTTGAGTATTTAATAAAGAAGTTCCTAAAGGTCTCTGAATTTCTCATATATTCTAAATATCAGAATAAAAAAAGTTCAAAATCTGTGAAACGTATGCGTTAATTTCATTGGTGTCTTAGTAAATTATTATTTACTATATGAATCATTACATATTAGTTTGTTAAGATGTATGAAAACGTGTACTTTTATATTATTGCTTATCAATTTAGGTTTCAATTTCATAACATAAATTGTACCTATTACATTAATCTCAGAAAGTTGTAAGTAATTGAAATAGGACAGCATTTAAAAAACATTTTTAAAATAAACAAAAAACAGTTACGGTACTGTAAGGTTCGAATACATCAAGTTCATAGGGTAAAATCGTGTTAAAGACAATGATTTGTGACACATTAGAAATACATATTACAAATATCATAGATTAATATAAAATGTTAGACGAATAACGTTATTGCAACGATATTTATTGCAACGTTATTTTATAGCAATGATGGTTATCACTGTTGTTACAACGTCCGTTATTATGTTATAAACGCTCGCTTGAAGCGAAAACTGTTCGCTAGACGCATGCGACGGTTGACTGAAACTGAGGATTCTGCCGTCGCATGGTTAGACGTCACCTGAAACGAAAAAAGCTCATTAAATATGGTCAATTCTTCTAACTTCAATTGTAAGTATCTATTTACTTATGTACTTCAATTGGTAAAAATAGAAGGATTCCGCCCCACTACTTTGGGTATCTTGTCTGAGGAGCGCCGACACGCAACGTATGTGTGAAATTAAGTGCGGAATTCTTCTGTACTGTAATTTATATACATACGTAGAAATTTACAGTTTGTTAGATAATTACGTAAAATTGATTGGCTTAAAAGTATTAGAGAATCGCCATTTTGAAACGGTTTTATTTAACTTCACCTGTTTATTAGTTTTTTTCTTAGCTCTGTTAAAATTTCTTTAACATTTTCCTTAGGACTCAACATTCAGGTACCCGCTTTTACTGCTATGACTTGTTTTTCGCGCTACACGATGTGTAACGTGGCAAAAGACTGGCACGGCATCGGCGGACCACGATGTAGTCGCGGTAGTGTTTACCAGCCGAGCTTCAGTCTGCGCAGCCTCCCTACAGGCGTGGCATGCAGGGCTTTAAATTAAATAAAAGATGTCGCGAGCCTCGTGCTTGTGAGGAGGTCCGGTGCCTTTACGGCTTTCGATATCGACCATCAGTGCCATGATCTGGCCTTTCCAAGTGCCGCTGCCTTATCTAACGCGCGTAGCTGAGAATGTTAGCTCTGCGCTGTTGAGGCTCCAGTGCGCTGCTCGCGCGTGGTCGGCTAATCACCTGTCGCCGGCGCTGGAGATGTGCGAGTGCGCGGTGTCGTGCTCGTCGAGCGAGTGCGAGTGCGTGGGCTTGGCCGCGCGCCGTGCCCCATCGCCGCGGCTCCAGTGAGCTGCTCGCGCGCGGTCGGCTAGTCACCTGTCGCCGGCGTTGGTGGTGTGCGAGTGCGCGGTGTCGTGCTCGTCGAGCGAGTGCGAGTGCGTGGGCTTGGCCGCGCGGCGGGAGCCGTCGTCGCCGCTCTCGCGCCGCGTGCCGCCGTTGCCGCAGAAGCACTTGCAGATGATGCGTTTAAACGCGAATCTGGAAGTAAAGACAATAACGAATTAGTTTCTTTAGGTTGTCAATACTATAATCATACATCACGCCCATAATCCCCGAACAGAAGGGGCAGCAAGCCCCCTTAACTACATTTCAGCCAAAAATAAAAGTAATACTAAAATCGTGCTTTAAATCCATGTTATGCACCTATAAAGTATTTTCTTTGGAAAATACTTTTTTTTCTTAAGGAGATCCCAACTACAGCTTTTCTTTTATTCTTTTGTAAGAATTTTTTTTTAATTTTTATCCACGCGTAGCGGTACATAGAGCTTAATGATCAAACGCTTGTTCATTTTCTTAAATATTTTAAACGATGTGACTTGTGTAAATGCTTGGTAAAATGTATGTATTTAGAAAATTAATACTCAATGCCGTTCCGCCAGATGATCCCAAGATAGCAACACCAAATTTAACAAAACTCATGCACAACGACTGTTCTTTCCCTAAGTCCTGAGACATTGTTGATCAAAAGACCTTCATGCTCCTAAGAATTTGCCTACACTAGAAGTTACAGGTGCCCGGGGTTGCGGATATGTATGCAGTAACGCTGTTAAAGACTTAAGAACAAACGAGATTGATTTATAACACAACTGACCTGAAGTCCTTAGAGAAGAGCGCGTAAATAAGCGGATTAATTGCCGAGTTGCAGTACCCCAGCCAGAACAGCACCGAGAACACGATGGGCGTGACGCACTCGCCGCAGAAGGCGCGCACCACGTACACGCTGAAGAACGGTAGCCAGCAGAACACGAAGCCGCCCACGATGATGCCGAGGGTTTTAGCGGCTTTCGTCTCCATTCGGAAACGTTTCACCTGAAGAACGTGAAAATATTAAGCACCATTAAGATGATCAGCTTCGGTATCCATTTTAGTCGTTTTGCTAGCAGTTCTCTTTTTTTTAATTGAGAAGAAGTTACGAAGGTCGGATCGACAATTGCATCAATGTAATAACTAGACTCGCTAAAATCAGGACCATGATCTAAACAGATCCCGACTAAGTGTGGGAAATAATAACGCTGGGAAGATACTTTTCCGGTCCAGCCGACCCAGTTTATCAAACGTCAGATGCTTGATTTAGTGGTATAAAAGGTGGGGAAGATTCTAGAAAGCTCTATAGAGATTAGATAGATTATTCTGGTATGCCAGAATGCACATACCTGCGCTTTTATGTTCCTCTTCCCCATCCTCCTAGTAGTCCTAGGCTTATCATCGTACTCGTCATACAGCGGACCCGGAGTCAAATGATGAGGGGGAGGCCTGACTCTCAGCCGGCTCTCCGTCAGTTCCCTCCCGTCCCTCTCGTAGTGGACCGCGTAGAGGCTAGGGCTGGGTGACCGACTAGGGGATCTGCTGTTCTCTAGAGCTGGGCAGATCTGTTCTGATGAGGGGTAGGAGACGGAGATCTTGACTTTCTCGTGGGCACGTCTCGCGCTGGAGTGTCTGGAAGTAGAAGCAGAAGTCGTCCTGAAATGATCAAATCATCACTACTGGTTATAACTAGTACTGAAAAATGTACGCAGTCGTTGATAGAGCTAAGTTTTTTAATTAAAACATCCAAAATATGGCGTAACTGTGACTTGCGGTCTTGTCACCCTCCTCATTGGTTAGTTGTCAGACCAAACTGACATTCTGTCAACAAGGAGCCAATAGTGACAGTGATAAGACCACTAGATTCCCTCATGCCATCTGGCGGATTTTGTGTTTTTGAAAACCCTCATTAGTCTTTCTCCGAGGCTCCGCCCGCATAAAATACCGTAAAATCTTATAGAAAATAAGGTGTGCTAAACGATATCTCAATTTTACGACCGCTGTAGAAAAGTTTAATCATTTTCTAATATCATAAACGCAACGTAACTACCTATTTGCCTTTATGAATTAAAAAAGACAAAATCCAATTTTGTGGTCCATCTGTCATTACAATTTAATCACTACGGTATTTAATTATATTATTAAGTACATAAACATTATCTATCATCGATTTGTGAATCATTAATCTTGTAGGTACATGATTAAAACCGCATGACTTTGAAGGGTGTTTGGCGTTGCATCGATCAATCAATTTACACAAGCTCCGGCGTGTTAATTGATGATAAATTTTAAAGTTCATGACGTGTTAAACGCCTAAACATCGATCATTCTGTATGACAGTTTCTTAATCATTACTCTCGAGTAGCTTATTTATCGATTTTCTATGAGAAAGCCTCACGTAGATTGAAGAAGTTTCTAAATTTAAATGTTCTTTTTTGTATGATTATAACAAACTTACAAGCAACAGAAGAGATAAAGATGTTTAAATTCTATTATCTGTTAAAACGGCAGCAAAGATATATCTTCTGTGAAAATTTCACCTGTCAAATTTTATAAGATACAGCATCAGACCGACTTGTACAGACAACAGCACATCAGACTATCCACTTCGGACTTTGTACCGCCCTTATTTCGGGCGCTAATATTGAACTGCAGGTGCGTAACTTGACCTGCTGTTTGACATTGATGGATGGACGAGCGGACAATGGTGTCTTAGTAAATGTTGTCCGCAGTAGCACCTTTGGATTACTGAACCTATCAGAAAAACGAGCGTGTAAGCCGATGCACCAAAGAGCTAAATGCTTAGTTTTGAACTAGGTCAGTTCAAAACTAAGCATATTAACTTATTTGGTAATAGTCTAGCTATTGAGGTAATAGTCTGATCAATTTATATAATGTTTTACCTTCTAAGTCTCTCTGGCGAAGCGCTGAGCGACGTACTAGTAGAGTGGTTGGAAGCAGTCGACAGGGGCGAGCCGTGAGGCCGGTTCGAGCCCCGCCCGCGGTGGATCCTCAGCGTCAGCCGGTTGTCGTCGAAGCGGCTACCCATGCCTTTACCTGGAACATGGGGAGCTAAACTAAACTATCTTCACGCCATTTCCCTAGCACCCTGCTAGGGAAATGGCGTGAAGATAGTTAGAGAGAACTGAGCATCATAAGGCACCCCCTTAAGGGACTCCTCCCTCGCTTATTTGACATTCATAAGTCTTTTCACACACGCTCTCCGGTTATTATGGCTTCTAACATCATCTTCTGAGATCACACGATCAATTTGATCATGGTAGGTGAGTCGGGGCCGGAATATTTTGTGATTGATAATATCTAACGGACGGCTTTTGTCCCGTGTTGGTCTGGAACTTAAAAAGAATACGCCAACTGTGTTTCTTGCCTAGCAAGTAGTAAAAGGCGACTAATGGTATATCGGGTTTTGGGTATGTGATTGTGTAGCCGACGAGCTAGCCACTTGTCACTACTTTTACACAATTTTCCATCTAACCCAGCCTAGTCTTATTTTTGGCTGAATGTGGTTAAAGGGGCCTGCTGTCCCTTTGACTCTGCCTACCCTTCGGGGATTATGGGCGTGATGTTATGTTGTTATGATAAGTTAACTGACAGCCTAACTTTAATCAACTTTCTTATTAAGTAATATCGTGATATGTACCTTTAGTACCCTTAGTAGTCCTGAACCCCTGGTTGATAGCCTTAGTGGTCCTGACAGCAGCCTTGTATATCCGCCAGTAGAAGAACAGCATCACGAACATGGGGATGTAGAAGGAGCCGAGCGCGGAGTAGACCACGTAGCCGGCGTCGTTCGTCAGCTCGCACGTCCAGGGGCAGGGCGGGTTTGGTTCTTTCTCTCCTTCTTCGGGCTGTCAAAATAGAGGATTATTTCAATGATAAGTATTTGTTACTTATTAAACAACCATATCATAATGCTTGTTAAAAAGATTCATCATCTGTCTAGTGTTATAAACTAAACAGATGATCTTACTCAACTGGGTAGGAGTAGATTTAGCAAGACTACATATTTAAACGTTCACGCGTACTGATATCTTGCTATTTGCTACATATATAGACTGGCCCGTTGGTCGAGTGGTCAGAGACCCTGGCCACGAAACCAAGGGTCGGGGGTTCGAATCCCGCTAGGGGTAAATATTTCGTGTGATGAACATGGATATTTGTACTCGAGTCATGGATGTTTATAAACGTATTTAAGTATGTCTATCCGTTCACCTAGTATCCATAGCACAAGCTTATAAGCTTAGTTTGGGACTAGGGAATTGGTGTGCCAGTCTGAAGAATTTGTTTATTTTATTTATTATATCAAGTTGTCCTTTTAGCAAAATTTTATGAGTGCAGTAGATGTTGAGAGACAACACCTAGGCCGGTACATACTGCATTTACAGAGCCGTCCAGCAAGATGACGCACAGATGTGCCCCCCACAGGAGACCTTACTCATTTTGCATATTTATTGCTGCTGCTACTGCAATGGTTCCAGTATCTACTTTCTTGTCTTTCCCGCTGACAACAGTATAAGTACCATGAAATGGCTACCTCAGTTCTTAATACTTATGCATATCCGTCTGCTGATGATGCCTGCAGTTTTCAGGGTACCCACCTTCTTGTCCTTCCAGCCGACCAGCGGCGGAAAGCAGATGACGAAGGACAGCACCCAGAGGCCGGCGATGAGCGCCTTCGCGCGGCGCCGGCTCATGATGCTGGGGTAGCTGACGGGCCGCGTGACCGCCACGTAGCGGTCCAGCGAGATGGCGCACAGGTTCAGGATTGACGCAGTGCACATCCACACGTCTACCGCCAGCCATACTGAGCACCATACGTCGCCGAAGATCCATATCTGCGGAAAATAGTTCATCAAGTTATTGTTTGGTGATTTGGAATACCGGAGACTAACGGTTGAGGATTCGCAGCGACAAAGACGAAGGACATAAGGTTTTGCGCCTTATACCTTGGGTTGCAGTGAATTCGCAACAAAAAAGATTGGCTAACGTGCGTGTCAAAGTTAAAGTCAAAATATCTTTATTTACGTAGGCCTCAAAAAAGCACTTGTGAATCGTCAAGTAATAGGTACAAAGTAGAACAATTTGAATCTACCACCGGTGTGACACCCTTTGTATTGAAAGCGCCCATATCTACCTACTACAATAGACGCTCTCCCTTGGCCGGCCGTATGCTTGTATGCCACCCTCATAGTATAAAAATGCTTGCACCTAGGCGCAGACTTACGATTCAAAACGTGACCCAGTTCAATAATCATTAATACCGATGAAAATTAATTGCAACTTAGCAGTATACCTCTGAAAGTAGATGTCTTGTAAACATTCTTAAATCATTCATCTAATTTATACAAAACTTTTGTTAATTATCACTAGTCAACATTTTTTTTTCACAGAATCAACTCATTGCCTAAAAATAATAGCTAATTCAGATTCAGTCATCCAAATTTGATCATCAGGTCACATTTTTGAGATATTAGAGAACAAAGTTACTTAAATTGGCTTTAAGGTCTGACTTCAGTATTGATAAATCAATTCATAAATACAAAATTTTTCATATCTATTGTCTTTTGTGGAAAGAAATAATCCCAAATTGTTGATTAACAGTGTACATTATATTGCTATACTAATGCCTAGCAAAATATTCGCATTAGAATGGTATTAAGAATTCGTCCATATAAAATGCGCAGCTTTGCATGTACGCAAAAAATATGGTAAAGCTTAACTAGACATATCTTTGCATAGAATCATAGTACAAGCTTAATTCGAAGTATATTGAAATGTTCAGCATTCTGACTATCAATCGCATGTATTATGTTTACATTTTAATAATCTTTATGCTGTTATTTGAATGTTTCTAGGCAAATGACAAAAAAATGTGACGTGATGGGAAAATGTTTATATAATATAATTATATTATGCTGGTACTGATAAGTAATTGGAAAGTATTGAATTATTATGTGGCAAAAAAAGAGTGTAATTTTGTTGACTATTTGTTAACTATATTTGGCATACGACCGTGTTCCTATTTTTTTTATATAGCATACTGTCACATGTAACCAATATCATGATATTTAAAGGCATCGAAAACATCCCATACTTTAACTCTCTTAACGCCTGATTAAAATTCAATGGCAACGTTACACAAGGAAACTATTGCTGTTTTATTCATTGTAGGCAATTATGTTGAACCTTCGACGTATTGATCAAGGCAAGTAAACACCATAAACGATCTATTTGCGTAAGCACGCATACGTTATCGTGTTCCCCGTAATAAGATAGGAAGCCCCACAAACTGTGGAACAACTTCCTGCTCTCATCAACATACATTATGATAAGATATAGGTATGAGCCTACTTAGGTACTTAGATAACACGGATGTCTAACTTTTAGACAAGATGCAATTAAAATCACTCTCTATGGCAATTGTTATGGAAAATAACGAAATGTTTTTCGTTTAATGTCACCTAGTACAAAAATATCGAGTTATGTCCTCTAGTTATCTATGTATAATAAAAATCCTACGCTTCTAGATACTGCTGCGCGCCGCCTCACAACATATTTTATTGTGAAAATGTTACCTTCTTTTTTTTTTTAATGTGATATTTTAACGATACCTAAGGATCTTGTACTATCTGGAGGCACCGTGATAAAACCTGCACATTCACAAATATGTATTATGTGACTCTGCCTATCCATTCAGGGATTGCGAGAGTTATTATATGTATAATAAATAAATATCCGACTACATCAGAAACATTGATCTGACTCTAAGGTAAGTGAAATAAAATAATGAAACACACAGAACATACACAAGTATTCATCACACGAATGTTTGTCCTGGGTGGGGATCGAACCCACAACTCTTGGCGCATGGGGCAGGGTCACTATCTAATGCGCCATCGAGCTTGTCTAATAACATATCTACCTCTGTATACGGGTAACGTAAACGCAGTCTCATCATTGTAATATTGTCCCGTGTTGGTCTGGGACTTAAAAATAATGTGCTAACTGTGTTTCTTGCCTAGCATGTCGTAAGAGGCGACTAATGGTATAATGGTTATGTGATTGTGTAGGCGACAAACTGGCCACTTGTCACTACTTTTTCACAATTTTCCATCTAACCCAGCCTTGTTTTATTTAATGTGATTAAAGGGGCCAGCTGTCCCTTTGACTCTGCCTACCCGTTCAGGGATTATGGGCGTGATGTTATGTTTGTTATGTTGTTATCATTGTAATAACCAGACTAGCTAAATTTAGAGTCAATCAATCCAAATCTCTGTATGGGGGCGGGTGCGCGGAGCAGACCAGGTACCCGCTGAAAACCAGCGTCATGGTCTGCCTGATATCAGGTAGTCTCACGACTGAGCTGAGCGGGCGCCGTTTTGGCACACACCTGTTGTATTTCCATGTTTCTGTCTTGATCGTGTTGCTTGTAATTATTTTGTGTGTGTCAAATAAAGTTTATCTATTTTAATCTGATCTTGACTTGGAACGAGACATAACGCAAAAAATACGTGTACCGTTTCAAGATCAATAATTATAATTATTACGAAGATAAATGGATCTACATACAAAACATATTTTTTATTTTTATGATTGTCTGAAGTGCGATCTGTAACGAATACTATTTTAAAATTTGTTTACCGAGCTTCAATAGGATTTCATAGAGCTAAAAGGTATCGGGTATAGATATAAATGAATCAATTCGCGGTCTGCAAATAATAAATTATTTTGCAAACGAAAACCCCGTTGAAACTTAAACTAGTCCAAGGGGAGTGGCACCACAATAGCGTCCGACTGGCTATATCATTCACTAGCGGTACCCGCGGTTTCACCCGCGTTTATGGTTAATGTTATATAGCCTTTATCGATATCTATCTAACACTGAAATAATGTTCAAATCGGACTAGTAGTTCCTGAGGTTAGCGCGTTCAAACAAACAAACTAACTCTTCAGCTTTATACAAACTAGAACCAGACTACATTGTAGCTACTTTGTACCTAGACTACATTAAGACTATGTAGTCTGGGATCACAACACCATTAACATTGTAGTTAAAGAACACTCGACACATACCAGAAGTGCCGACTGCATACTTAAATATAAACCCCCTTTCAGCTTGAACTATAATGGCCAATTAGAATATGGAATACAAATAGTTGATTTAATAGTATAACTTGAATTCGTAAGTTTTCGAACTTTTGATTTGAAACTAGTTCAAAATACAAGTTTAAATTTTAAACTAGTAGTTTACAAACTTAATTGCATTTCAAACTAGTGAGGCATAAGTGTAGCAGTGGTTCTATTATTTATACAGTATAAATCAAAGTCGCCGCTTCTGTTCTTCTGTCTGTTCGCTTAGATATTTTCAACCACGCGAGAGGAAGGATTAAGAGGAAGGTTTATATGTATAGCTTAATGTTTTTTGTGCTCACCGTGCGAAGCCGGGGCGGGTCGCTAGTTATGATAAAACGTATGTACCTTCATGCTATGGGTAGGTCGATACAAATGTAAAATTGAACAAATTACCTTCGTGTTAACATGTGTTAGTGTTAATTATGAACTAATTTTAATTGGCTCAACGTAAATTCGCATTAGGCCGTTCATTCAGACGATAACTTCAGATTTATCGCCGCAATTACGATGAGCAGATAACTCCCGTTGTAGGGGTGGCAATTGTGGGGTAGTTTGTCATGTTTTTATTTATAATTTTTTTTATAAATAATTTTCACAAAAGCACAACATAAAAAGCTACAACTTAATGTATCCCTAAAATCCAAAAAAAAAAAAAAACATAAGGGGTTTATTTTTGGTTGGTCTTGTTACAATACATACATAAATATCATTACGGACGTAATCCTCGATACCCCGATGAGGCAAAGTCCAATGTAAGCTTTAGTCAGTTTCAGCTCTCTATAAAACTGAATTGCGTAAAATGGTAAATACATACGTGCTGATGCGACTGATGAATAAATTATCCAGACTGACACACCAATTCCGTAGTTCTAAACTAAGCTATGGGCAGACAAACCTAAGGTGAATGGATAGACAAACTTAAATATGTTTATAAATATCCATGACAAACGAAAAATTTGCCCCTAGCGGGATTCGAACCAGCGACCCTTGGTTTCGTGGCCAGTCTCTGACCACCCGACCAATGGGCCTGTCAAATTCTCTACAATAATTAATTAAAGCTAGTTAGCTTTAATTAATTATTGTAGAGAATTTTTGGGGGTAAGTTTACCCCCATTCATTACATAAGATTCGAACATTTTCAAGTTTTTATTAAATTCTGATTTCTCGACTCTTCGAGTTTTTTCTTCTGGCAATATTAGTACATTAATCTTGTACCTTAAAGAGCGTTTCATCCGACCCAGCCCTAAGTTTAACCAATGTACGTTAACCGTTCGATCTGCACTAATGGGGGGCGCAACCAACCCCTTACCATTTGCTACTCCGTGTCTGATAAAGCGACTGGGGGTCTGATAAAACGACTATGGGCCTGATAAAATGACTGTAGGCCTCGTTAGCAATCTATCTACGAGGGGAAACTACAAAATTAAACCTTAAATTAATTACATCATTAGTCACAGAATACAATGAACGAGTTGATTAAGTCTTTTAACTTCATTAATAGTGTTATATAATAGCCCCGTGTTGGTCTGGCACTTAAAAATAATGTGCCAACTGTATTTCTTGCCTAGCACGTCGTAAAAGGCGACTAATGGTATATCTGGTTTTGGTGTGTGACAATGTGATAGTGTAGGCGATAAACTAACCACTTGTCACTACTTTTTCAGAATGTTTCATCTAACCCAGCCCAGTTTTATTTTTGGCTGAATGTGGTTAAAGAGGCCAGCTGCCTCCTTGTATCTGCCTACCCCTTCGGGGATTATGGGCGTGATGTTATGTTTGTATTGTTATATCTTGTTTGTGTGTGTGATATGACTATGATATTTAGATTTAGCGAGGTCTCGAGGCCTTCCATTTTTGTGGAATGAGTAGCCAGGAAGTATGGGAGGACAAAATTAGGCAGGTATTGCGCGTACGACTAATGACGGGGTAGTATTATGATAATGATCTCAAAGGAGTTTATATCACATGACAACAGACCGGAACGTATGGAACAAAGTAAATAAAAATTAATAAGTACCACAACATCACATTCATTGATCTGAATCCGAACTAAGTAGCGTAAGCACTTGTGTTACGGATATCAGATTCAACAGTGGTATTACAAATATATAGATACATATATATTAGATACACCCAGACACAGAAAAAACACAAGTTTTCATCACACAAATGTTTGACCTGGGTGGGGATCGAACCCACAACTCTTGGCGCATAGGGCAGGGTCACTACCAAATGCGCCATCGAGCTAGTCAGTCAGAAAAGCAGAGATATCTACTATAAGCTGCCATTCGTCCATATTCGGCCTATTGATGTGTTTTTCTTTTTCGGTATTCGGCCGAATATGTCGTCGGTCAAATAACGAGAAATGATATTTCATAATATTCCAACGGATGATTTTTTAAATTAAATACCACCTTTTCGTTAAGCTTTTCGGGAAACCTGTGGGATTTCATCTTTTAGCAATACCTAATTACCTAATTAGAACTAGAAGATGATGATGATGTTCTTCATCGAAGGGTTTTTTAGCATTTCCAGTACAATTACGAAATCATCCGTCCACAATCATTACCTTAGTAGGGGCAAATCACAGCGGCAGATGCCGCGGAGATTAAATTTAATTAAGTTTAATTAATATCACGCCGCCCGATTGGTCGGTGTAGCCGGTTGTAACATCCGCTCCAGTGTTGCCAAATGACAGAATCCAAGTCTCCCTGAATCTTACCCGCAAATTCCGCTATTCATAATAGGGAACGTGCACCAACTATAGGGGGCAGCACTAAATCAACAAAAGAGACACTATGCGGACAGTAAAGGAAGCTTATATTAGACCTGTCATCGTACTGTGAATAATGTAAACAAAATGATATCTTCAATTGCATTATTTTTTATATGATAAAAATTATAAATAACGCTCGACAGCGTAGCCAAAATATGTGTAAATGTCAAAAGTTCTTTGAGGCGGACCATGTATTGAAAGTTAAAGAGTAAATAAACGAAGTAAATAAGGCTTTTAGAACTGGAAAAATTGTCGCACAAACTAAAATATCTAATTTTTACGACGGGATTATTATGGCAGAATATATTTTATTACTGTAGTTATCTATTTTTGGCCTTTTTCACATAACCGTGGCATGAGAATGCTATTCCTTGGAAAGTAATAAAAATGTTGCTCCAGACGATTTTTTAAGCATTGGTGCATCCGGAATAATAAAAATAACTGAGGTGGTAGCTCATTAGCAAGGACACGCGTCTCATACACAAGGGGTGCGGGTTCAGACGCGTTTTCAAATCTATGAACGTATTTAAACCATTAGCTCGACGTTGAGGTACAAAACGTGATGAAACCTGCACATACAACTATATGCATGTCTTAGCATAATCCTTATTTGTCTGGTTTCCCTATATAAAGGTTACGGTGTGTTTCAGTTAGGCACTCGCTTCGATGTAATAACCAAACTTGCTAAATCCTGAATCATGGTCTAAGCACGGGATATAAAGCTAGGGAGATGGTGATTGGTGCATCCAGAAACATAAAAATACATTATGACTAACTAGATTAATAAATTTCACTATTAAAACTAATTCTGTTTACTTGATAAAAAAATCAATCTCAAGTATTCATGGCGTACAAATTTCCCATTGACGGCACCAGTTGGCAGCACCGTCGTCGCGCACGTCCCCTATGGGCATTTTGCTCAAAAAATGTTACGGTCCGTAAGATAGATTATCAAAAAATATTGAATACGTATTTTTTGTTTTATCTAATACACGAAAAATTACAAAGATACAGCGCTTCAAATATCTAAAATTAGGACTCTTAACTTCCCTTGGACGGTAAAATTTTACGCACGTAGTGACGTCACGCCGTACTATAACGCGATGTAGGTATCTTCATCATTTTTAGTTTTCTGAACAAAATAAAAAATACGTAAGCAATATTTTTTTGTAATCTCAATATTTTACTATTTACTATCCATGTCATTGTGGGACTTAAATATAATGTGTCATCTGTGCATGTCGTAAAAGCTGTCTCAAGGTATATTTTATGTTGCATTTGCAGCGGGCGAACCATTTGTAACTTTCACAATTTGCCATCGAACCCAAACCAATTTTATTTTTGCCTTGAAGTTATTGAAAAGCAAAAATATTTTTTCTCGGATGTACATACATAAGTGTAGAGTTTTTTTAAAACATTATTTCTTAGTTAATCGCACGCATAATTCTTCCCACATTATAGTTGTAGTAAAACATCTCCTCAGCTCCTAGTCTAGGTACCTAACCTATATAGGTTAGTCCCCCAAAACTACCCAAAATACCCCAAATTTAGGGTGATTTCCCGAATCTGGTATAAGTGATTCGCAACTTGGAATCTCCCTCTATTACTGGAATTAAATCTATAGAAGTCCTTTGCCTTTTTAATGGATGACAAGACAAAGTCATTTGCTAACCGTTAGTTAACTATTTGTCCCATTTCAGATCTTTGAAGCGGGTTTTAAATTTTTTTTTATAATCTTTCTTACGGCTTATTTAATAAAGTTGTAGCAATAGTAGTTAATGCGTGGTAGTATAAGCATGTAGTAAATTGTCTTTGAATCATTCGTTGTAGAAAATCGCATAGTCTAGGAAGACGTGCACAAAGCCCATCGGATCACAATTAAGCTCTAGCAACATCTAGTAGTTCGTGTTCACTAACTACCGCCAGCCGACAGCAGCGGCGCGGCTAAGCCTCGCGCGGCGCGGCCGGCACGTGCCGCGGGGCCAATTAGCGATGCAATAGCCGGCGTGTTGCTATTTGTGGTCCCGGAAAAATTTTAACAATGAGTAACGTATGTAGGTTTAGATTCAGATTTTAAAGAGCAGTTTCTTCACATCTAGCCCAGCCCATTGTCCCAAGGTGGGCTGGGACCTAAGAAGAATGTGCCAACTGTGTTTCTTGCCTAGCATGTCGTAAAAGGCGACTAATGGTGTATAGGGTTTTGGGTATGTGATTGCGTAGGCGATGAGCTAGCCACTTGTCACTACTTTTTCACAATTTTCCATCTAACCCAGCCCATTGTCCCATGTTGGTCTGGGACTTAAAAAGAATGTGCCATCTGTGGTTCTTGCCTAGCATGTCGTGAATACGACTAATGGTGTATCGGGTTTTGGGTATGTGATTGTGTGGGCGACAGGCTAGCCACTTGTCACCACTTTTTCACAATTTTCCATCTAAACCGGGCAGGTTTTGCTTCTGGCTCAATGTGGTTAAAGGGGCCTGCTGTCTTTGACTCTGCCTACCCCTTTTGGGATTATGGGCGTGATGTTATGTATGTATGTAGTTTCTTCACATATTGAAGTAAATTTATGACTCAAGATATCAAGCATAGACTTTCAATCTGCAGTCCGTATATATTTAACGACCCAATATCCAGGTCACGATAACCGTCGCGTTGCTTTGCTATTTTTAGATGCAGAATAATGTTAGAAATGAGAGATGAGCGGAAGCTCAGAGGTAAAATATAGCATTGATTTGTTTCCGAAGAAACATCACATATATTGATATGATTCCACGTAAGTAGCTTAAGCACTTCATCATCTTCCTAGCGTTATGTCCCGTGCTTAGACGGGGTCCGCTTAGACCATGATCCAGGATTTAGCGAGTCTAGTAATTACATTGAAGCGACTGCCGATCTGACCTTCGTAACCCTAAGATAGGGGAACCAGACAATTTTTTGGATCATGGTTACAAATCCAAAGTTATTTGAATTTGCAGGTTTCATCAGGATGTTTTCCCTCACCGTCGAGCTAGTGGTATAAATACGTACATAGATTTGAAAAATCCAGAGGTACATGTCCGGGTTTGAACTCGCACTCCTCGGTTAAGAGGTGCGTATCCTTACCATTGAGCTACCACCGCTCTCAGTAGCTTAAGCACTTGTATGGTAATCAGATTCAATAAACGTGCACCTCTTGCTTTCGATGCACAGCCTGAATCATTCAAATCAACAAGGGCGTGTACATAGTTAAAAACAAGTTGTGTGAAATTCGAGAATTGATATTGCGATACAAACAAGTCTATAGAACGGATGCTAATGTTTAAGAAATTGGAAAAAGATAACTATGAATCGAAATTGTTCCCGAAATGAACCATGATGTTAAGGAAAATAATATTTTTTGCTGTACAATTAGACAGCTTGACAAGACTCATGCATAAATAATAAAGACGCCAATCATTTAGACCCGAAAGGCCATCCCCCCTCCGTCAGATGCCTTCATTTTTAGATTAAAGTAATTGATGTTTCATAACATGTCATGGGATGACGCTTTATGGGAAATTCGGACGAGACTTCGAAAAGTTCATTCTACATAGTAGGTATACCTACTTGATTATTGCACAACAATTAAAATGATACCTTTAGACTTTGGACAATTTCCAATTGTCCCATGTTGGTCTGGAACTTAGAAAGAATGTGCCAACTGTGTTTCTTGCCTAGCATGTCGTAAAAGGCGACTAATGGCATATCGGGTTTTGGGTATATGATTGTGTAGGCGAAAAACTAGCCATTTGTCACAATTTACCATCTAACCCAGCCCAGTTTTATTTTTGGCTGAATGTGGTTAAAGGGGCCAGCTGTCCCTTTGACTCTGCCTACCCCTTCGGGTATCATGGGCGTGATGTCATGTATATATGTACCATTTCGAAATTAGAAAACTGCAATGTGATATAGAATGTATATACGTTTCCAATAGAATAAGGACAGAACTATTTATGTAACAATATAATATTTTAAGGGGCTTACTGCCCCTTTGACTCTGCCTACCCCTTAGGGGATTATGGGCGTGATGTTATGTATGTATGTATGTATGTATGTAATATAATATTTTTCACTCACAATACAAGTCTCGAACTAAAATCTTAGGTCTTCTACTATTATTTTCCCCTGAACCTGCATAATTAATTCAATTGCCGCATCACGGCAAATCGGTGACTCCGTGATTCTTCCCCAACATTAATCCAATGTGTCTCCGACAACCTGCTTCCGCCTACCTGAAACGAAAAACTCTAGAAGATCCTGTGACGTCGTGCATTGTGATACACCACCACGATGCCTGAACCACCGCCAGCTGTCCCGTCTACGTCGAGTCTAGCTAAGTTGGCGCCCTTAAAAGTCCCTTTCGTCTGGGACTAATAATATTGAGACAACTGTGTAAAAATGTCATATTTAGTTGCTTAATGCAGAAAGATTAAAGGTTTAAGGATAGATAGAGCCAATTTAAGATTTTCCAATTAAAATTGGCTCCAATTTGGCCCCTATATTTCAATGGAATCTCCGAAATTGGTCCCGGAAAAAAAAAGAATGCACCAGCCGTATTTTTTGCATATCATATCGTGAAAAGCGACGGGGTAAGCTTTGGAATGGCTAAACCAATGGCGTATTGGTTTTGGCTTTGTTATAACGTAACCAACGAGCTAGCTACTTGAAACTAGTTTTTCAGGATTTTCCATACAATCCAACTTAATTTTGTTTTTACTTCAATAAATAAAATAAATTAATTAATAAATATCAGGCTACATAACATACATTGATCTGACTCCGAGGTAAGTAGCTTAAGCACGTGTGTTACAGATATCAGAATCAACAGTGGTATTACAAAATTTGTAATATTTAAGTATGTATATATTTAATATAAACTTAAATATTAACATTAAGATACAGAACAAACACAAGTATTCATCACACGAATTAGAAGATTGTGGACGTATGTATGTATGTACAATACTATTCTCAGTTTAAGTGTACACAGTAGGCCGTTAGATGGGTCGGTATTTTATAGGGGCACGAACATTCCCGTAACTCAGGCTGTGCAATTAATGCGTCGGGGCGAGACAGCCCACTGACTAGGGGTGGTTTTTGTAGCGGTGTTCAACACAGGCCTCGTTAAGAGTCTCTGTAAAATGTCGATGCTCTGTTTATAGAAGTGAAAATTAATTTAGTTGTAATGTATCATCTTCCTAGCGTTATCCTAACTAATATTATAAATGCGAATATGGATTTGTTTGTTTGTTACACTTTAAATCCTAAATGACTGAACCGATTTTTAAAACTCTTAAACCAATCAAAAGTTACATTATCAGTGAGTAACGTAAGCTATATTTCGACGATGAAGTGACAATACCTCCTAACTAATATTTTTTTAGGAATCGACTTTTTTAATGCAGCCTTAAAATTCAATTTCGCGTGAAATATTATTTTTTTCTCGTTTGTTATCAAATAATAAAATAATCTGTAAACATTACATTAAAATTTATATGAACGTCTTATGATCAAAACCTAAAAATTGGATCGTTTTTTCATTCTCCTGTAAAATAAACATATCTACAGAGGAGGTATGGTCATTTCATCGTTGATTTCATCCCCATATTCTCACGGAAATGGGAACTACGCAGGTTGAACCGCGGGGCGCTACTAGTACTAATTAATTATCAGATGATATAACATACGAGACTAGTCATTAACTCTTTGCAGTCGTAAGGGCTGCAAAGAGTTGCAAACAGACGCTGGAAAGAGGGCTGCAAAGAGACACGGGAACCGAAAAATTGGATCATGATCACCGGCGCTGTAGCCTATTTATGATGACGCATGTTTTGTACCCCTATGAGGTAATACTCCAGATTCGTAATCCCCTCTTTAGCCCCCAATGTCATTGTCCTTCCTCTAATGTCACTTATTCAATCCATTATCCAACAAATCTTCCTCCTATGTTGTTTGTTGAAACGTAAAATCTGTATAAATCTATACTTATAATAAATCTGTACAGAGGTCAATTCTGTACATCAAATATATTTTCAAAATAACTATCAGGGGGTGATTAGTGATCGATACTTATACCAAAAATGCAAGCAGTAAAATTTTTTCTGTCTGTCTGTCTGTCTGTCTGCCTGTCTGTCTGTCTGTCTGTATGTTCCTTATAGAAACAAAAACTACTCGACGGATTTTAACGAAACTTGGTACAATTATTTTTCATACTCCTGGGCAGGTTATAGTATATTTTTCATCACGCTACAATCAATAGGAGCACAGTAGTGAAGGGAAATGTTAGGAAAACGGGAGAAGTTACTCCATTTTTTAAGCTTCCGTCGCGTGTGCAGCCTTAATGGTTAAAGTTACATAGAAATCATGTATGACGGAAATAGTCTTTATAATATTAACCATAAACGCAGGTGACACCGCTGGCACAGCTAGTAGATAAATAAAATTGAATTTTCTGTTTGTCACGTCCAAATTATAGCTTATTATAAGAATATGAATAAAGGTGCATTTGATACTTATAACTTATGTAATTGCTGAGCACGTACTTAGCCATTACATTCATAATTCCAGAAGGTTCTATTTATCTCGCAAATTGGCCTAATATGGTATTATCCTCAAAAAATTCTTAGTCCGTAAGTTATATTATGAACAAAATATTGAATACGTATTTTTGCTTTATCTGATACTTAAAAATTACAAAGATACAGCGCTTCAAAGATCTGAAATTTAGAGCTTTACGTCATTTGGACGGTAAAATTTTACACACCTAGTGACGTCACGTAGTACTTTAACGCGCTGTATCATAATTTGTAGATTATTGAACAAAAAAAAAACCGTTAGCAATATTTTTTGTTAAGTAAGTAAGTTAAGTAAATAGTATAAATATAAATTTAAATATGCGTATGCGCTTAGTATCCACAGCACAAGCACTGCATAGCTTGGAACAAGAGAATTCGTATTACTTATTTATCAATTCTCAGGAGCGGCAACATAACTGCAGGAGGCATATAGTAATAATCCCCTGGCGTGTTTCGTCCCCGTTGTTGCGTGCAACAAATAACAGTTTGGCGAGTTGCGCGTGTCGCCCGCGGTCCGGATTGCGTCTAATTTGTTTCTGATTGGAGCCACAGATGTTAAGAATGCAGTGACGAATTTGACTACTGAGTAAAATAATATTTCGTACTTTTTATATACAAGACGCAATTAAAACCACTCTCCAAATTTGAATATGGCAATGGTTAGGTAAAACAACGATAAACGTGTTTTTTCTTTTAATGTAACCTAGTACAAAAATATTAAGTTATGTCATCACAAAGTTATATATAAAAAAAACCTACGTTTGTAGATACCATAGACATAGAGAATGGACTGAGCGTTCCGTATTCGATTGTATAGTCAATATGGATGGAATAGTGCGAGAGAGACAAAGCGAATGTACGGCCAGTAGTTGTCTCTTTCTAGAATTTTGATTGGTCCACGTCACTGGTTGTCAGGAGCGTATAGTTCTGTATTACACCGCGACTTCGTCATTACGGTCCTACAGAAAAGAGACAGGTATTGGCCGCACAGTCGCTTTGTCTCTTTGTAGAGAGTGGTCAATTTTGCGGGACTATTGCTCAGTCCATTCTCTATATCTATGGTAGATACTGCCGCTCGCCGTCGCACAAGATATTTTATTTTGAAAATTTTTCCTAATCAATTTTTTTCATAAATACATAAATATATCACATATTAACGATACCTAAGGCCTGGAAACAATTTGGAGAATGGTATTAAATACATCTTGTTTAGAGTATTTTCTGAATCGATAAACATGAGTTTTCTTTTAATTCCTTTTAAATTAAATTACCTACATTTTAATCAGAATAAAAATACATTTTGACTTTTGAGGAACCTTTTGTGCAGTGGTCCGACGTTGCGTCTAACGCCCGGGCGCAAGTTTAGTCTTCGGACTAGGACAAATACTTGTTGATGAAACATATGTATGTAGCGAAACTGGTTGTTTGTGGTACGTACTCACCTTTGTATATTCTGATATATATTATATTATTTATTTATATGTATATTCTGATAATATAAGCGCTTAATGGCTTTGACACCTACAACCAAAAAAAATAACATTCTCTAGGTTAATCTCTCTTTTCGTAATTTATCCAGAATCATTCACAAGCTTATAACGACGACCTGTACTCATATCATTTTACACACGCAACGGTCTTGACGTGCCATTCCGGATTTTATATCCGATCGCACTTGCCTCACTGCACTTACTCCGACTGTGTCTCCCAACCCGCGTGTGGGTCACGCCATTTCCTTCAAGGGACTATTCGTTAGATGTGTATCGCGATAGAAATACGCGCTAATCGAACCAGTGACGTAGGCGGGCTGTGTAATCTTATTAGTAACATAACTCCCGAACATACATACATACATGCATACATACATACCAACACGTTTGTAATCCTAGAAGGGGTAGGCAGCATGCAAGGAGCTTACGTACATACATTTATAACGTCCGCAATCCAAGAAGCAGGTAGGCCCGTTGGTCAAAGATTCTGGCCACGAAAACAAGGGCCGCGAGTTCGAATCCCGCTAGGGGCAAATGTTTCGTGTTATAAACATGGACACTTGTACTCGAGTCATTGATGTTTATTATAAACGTATTTAAGTATGTCTATCGCTTCACCTAGTATTCATAGTACAAGCTTACAAGGCTAGTTTGGAACTAGGGCATTGGTGTGTCAGTCATTTATTATTATTTATTTAACTAGCTGTCCCGGCGAACTTCGTATCGCCCAGTAAATGAAAATTGACATTGATTTGTCGATTGACATTTAACATTGACAGATACGAATCCCACCGTTTATATGAGAAAATACTTTTGCTTGTAATTTGTTTTATCGTCAATTTTTCAATGTTTTTAATAGTTATTCTGTTATTCTGGACGAAGACAAATCCAACAAATCAAAAACAACGTAACAAACACGACTTTGTTTTATTTATATAGATTGACAGCGCCCAAGCAGTTTCTCTAACTTGCAATACAATATCCATTTGTATTAGATGGAAATTATGAAAAAGTAGTGACTAGTAGCTAGCTCGTCTCCTACATATTCACAAACGCATTAGTCGCCTTTTACGACATGCTAGATAAGGAACACAGTTTCGACATTCTGTATTAAACCCCAGACCAAAATGGGTTCAACGACTAAATAATTAAATGGTAAATATATTTTAAAAATCTAGAAGTACGTGTCCGAAATTGAACCCGCACTCCTCAGGTACGTGTCCTTACCATCAAGCTATCATCTCTTACTACGCAGCTACGGTGCTACACCGCTACTACGACAGATAGATAGAGTTCTAATATTATAAATGCGAAAGTGGCTTCGACGCAAAATGTCCACGTCGCAAAATGTCCCTTTTGCAGAACGTCTCATTCGCAGAATGTCCCATTCTCAAAATGTTTCTTTCTCAAAATATCCCATTCTCAAAATGTCCCATTCTCAAAATGTCTCTTTCGCTGACTGTCCACTTCGCGAAACGTCCCTATTGCCAAAAGTTCCCATTCTCAAAATGTCTCTGGCAGAATGTCCTGTTCGCAGCATGTCCCTTTTGCAGAATGTCTCTTTCGCAAAATGTCCCTTTCGCAGAATGTCCCTTTCGCAGTATGTCCTTTTCGCAGAATGTCCCATTAGAAAAGTAGCTGTCTTTTTTTTAATCTTTGACCAGTTGAGTAGTATAAATACCGTCATCGTACTTTCAGAGCTAAAACACTCCGTACCACTTGCGTATATTTTCCAATACATTTTCCCCGAGCATCATAAGCTTACTCCGAGCGGTAAGTGGCTTTGATTTATAGTGGTGCTCCTATCGAGATCTAATTGCGGACGACGAGCGAGCTGATTAATCATCGCTGACGAGGTGGACGCGAACCTTTTTATTTTTAGAATTTGGTAGCCAAAGGTCAGGACGTTATTATTTTTCCTAGTGTTTATGCCATTTCTATGCGGGATTTTATCCATGATAGGTATTTAGTGCATTAGATATAAATCAAATATTGGATGGCATCATAGAGAACGGTGGTTGCTCAATGGTGAGGTCACGTGACGAAAAATACGCGCCAAAAATACCGCCATTCTCTTGTAACATTGGCAAGACATTCATTCACGACACCGCATTGTCTGATATGACGAATGATTACGTCACGTCTGACGTTACAGCGAGTTATTTTAGGGCGACAATAAAACTGCACAGCTAAGTGCCGTGTCCGTGACCTCAGCTGACGCTTGTCAGAATGTCAGCGGGTCCGTGGGCGTTGCGCACCCGGCAATCCGGTTGAGTACCCAGCTCGGTGAGGACGGTTTAATGGTGCGTGGGTTGATATGAATTGAATCATATGCAGCCCCTCCTTTTTCCCTCTGTACGTACACAATATAGACGCATGAAATGATGAATTGCGGATGATGATGATTTGTTAAACTATCGTACAAATTCCATATCAAAAAGTAGGAATGAGACTCAATGATGTTTGTGGAAATGCTTGATTAAGAAATTAAACCCAAAAAAGCTTAGGGATTTTCAGCTTTTGTTGCTTAAAAAAACGGTGTTTTTTTACATATTAGGGACAGCAAATAGGTTAGAATCTTGACCCGCCACTCATGAACAACTACAACAACAAAAAGCGTACAGCACCAGACTAAGGAAACGTGTATCCGGTGCTTTCCAAACACAGATGCTACAATTTTTATGCCAATTTTGTGTAAGAGGATTGTTATTTTCGGTCAAGTCAGTCCAGCTTATGAAGCCACTGATAAATGGCGACTACGAATGTGCGCACAAAGAGAGTTCTCAAAGTTAGTTGCAAATGCTAAAAAAGCGCCTTGTATAAAGTGTCAATTTCATACAAATCAGAATAAAAAGTTTCAATCGAAACCTCACACACACAACTCTGATAATTACCACGCAATTAATAAGAAATTGAATTTTATTTCATGTTGCACGTGCGCTCAGTAAACGGTGTCCGTGACCCCAGCGGGACTTGAAAATGTCGGCGAGTCTGTGGGCGTCACGCGCTGAAACGGTTTACAATTAAACCGTTTCAGCGCGATAGTCTATCTAAGTGTGGGCTTATTCGTTGCAGCGGAAATTCTGGTATGGGTTTTGGGAAATTAAGCCACTGTATCATACGTCATTTCTATAAACAAAATACTGTGAATTCATGGAAGTAAATACACCTAATTTATTTATTTATTTTTTTATTTTAACTGATGTAACTGCTAGGGCTTATGTGTTTTTAGAGTGTCCAGATTTGATTTTAAGATATTAAAGTAGATGATAAATTATTGCCATGACTTTAATAAAAAAGGTCGCTTTGTATTCGCTTATATTTAAAAATGTCCTTGGCATTTTCAAACACAAGTCTTACATAAGTATATACTCGTGTATGCTAAATATCTTTAAAAAACACCAATAGTTTTGTCAATGCTAATAAATAAATAAACAACAAAGTTCATCTATAACAGATCAAATCTAACCCAAAATGAAATATAAAAAAAAATACTAGAGTAGCAGTAACAATATTTATTGTGACAAGTACCAATACAAATATTAATGCAGCCCTGGCTTCTGAGATAGAAGATCCTGTGTTACGGAAGCCAGTCCTTTCTTAGACACATTTAAGTAAATAAAATAAGACTACAGTAGAGTGTTGTTCATGACCTCAGCGGGGCTGGCAAAATCTTCTAAGCTGTGGGCGTCACGGGCACTCTCCGCATCTGCGTCAGACATTCAAGTTGAGTCGCAGTGCAAGTGTAGAATAAGGCTTTACTTTATTCGATAAATTATTTAATTTATATTTTAATTTATTTTTACCTTTGATATCTTATACCTGAATTAACTTGTTAAGTACTTTATATCCAGATAAAAAACATAGATCCCAGTGGAGGCTTAATAACGTCTCTGTAAGAGAACATATTCTAAGTGGGCGAAGCCGCAAGCATGAATGGCGTCACATGTAACCTTTATTTACAATGTACCACCTCTTACTTTACTGTGACATGAAATTTGTTGGTTGGTCTAGTGGTCAGAGACCCTGGCCACGAAACCAAGGGTCACGGGTTCGAATCCTGCTAGGGGCAAATGTTTCGTGTGACAAACATGGACTTTTGTACTCGAGTCATGGATGTTTATAAACGTATTTAAGTATGTCTATCCGTTTACCTAGTATCCATAGTACAAGCATAAGCTTAGTTTGGAACTAGGGAATTGGTGTGTCAGTCTGGAGAATTTATTATTTATTTATGATCATAATTGAATTTGAAGTTCCTATAAAACGAGATTTTAGTAAAATTGCATTCGTGACATCAACAGGGCTCGCAAAATCCGAAGCTGTGGGCGTCACGCTCTCCGCAACTGTGTCAGATATTTAAGTAGAGCTGCAGTGCAAATGTAAAATAGGCTTTATCTTAATCGATAGGCCACTTAGTCAAGTGGGTAGAATTGGAAACGAAACCAAAGGGGTAAAATTCAGCATGGGGGTTGTTCGTGTAATTAATAGGTTCAATTAAATACGAGCTGTGGATAAACGTAATAATCATATTTGGACATTCCTACGTCTATGCGTTGCCTAGTATCCATAGCAAAAGCATTGCGGGTACGTACGTCTATTATGGAATTTCACAACAAAATCAACTGACGAATGATAGTAAAATACTTATCAGTGTGAAAAAGGCGAAAATACCAGTAAATGTCTAAATAAAAATCGTTACTTTCTATGATTAATATCATGATGACCTATTAAGTGTCTAAAACATAGATTTAGGATGTACAAGATACACAATGACGGCTCGGAGACATGACCAAAATAAATTTAAACATGTGTTGGTTGACGTCTATGTGTGAGTTAAAAAAATTGTATTTACCTGTGAAAAGTGTATTTATTTGGTTTATTCCGTCGTGAAACCTCACAATCACGTACAGAACAAGTCACCAAAATTGCACACTTAATATTCTCGATTATAATTCAAGAGTCAGTACAAAAATGCACTAATTTCACTGCAAAGTAGAGTAGACCGGGACGCTAAGGCCTCTTACTCGCAAAAACAATGACATACGGGTACTTCATTCCCTGTCTCTTTTTCTCTCGGGCGGTTTAAATTTCAGCAGGATTTCTCGCTCCCACGCTATTAGTATCTTTTGCGTAGTCAAAAAATTCTAAATCTATGGTCTAAAACTTGAAATTGTCACAAATAAACTCACCTCAGTTATAAAGAAAGTACTGTAGTAAAAAACGCGAATGTGTTAAATAAGAGCAAATCGTATTCGAACATCTTAGCGCGGGTGTACAAGAACGCGAATGTGTAGTACAAAAAAATAAAAATAAAAATGTATCTCCGCAACACGAGTTTGCCCGCAACACGCCGTAAACAAACATCAATAAAGTACAGCCATCAGTCCCAACCCTGTGCCGGTTTATTCACTAGTCTCTCTAAAATGATATTTTTTCTTTCGAGATAGTCACTTTGTGTGGTCCAAGTCTAAATTTGTAGCGGGGTGAAGTTCGCCAGTTAGTATTTTAAAAACAGTCAGTCACATAGTATCATTACATCTTGTATAACAATTTGCATCAATACTTTTAGCTACATAACATTACGCCCATAATCCTCAAAGGGGTAGGCAGAGTCAAAGGGGCAGAAAACTACGATCAGCCAAAAATTTAACTGGGCTAGGTACTATTAACTAGTATGCCAAATTGGTTTTAATTCGTGCAGATTCTACATATAACTGTACCAATTCTTTGAATAGATCTAAATTCCTCAACAAGCCATCCACTCTGAGAATACGTTTATGCTCCCTAAAGAAAAATGTCTATATAAGAGAAATCAAAAGGCATTCTTAGTTTTATTGAAAAGTGTATTTATTGACATTAAGCCCCTATATTTTCCGGTTTCCGAGAAAGTGTTATCACTCACTTACCACACCTATAAAATGAATAACTAGGTACCTATTTAAATAAACATTCAACTTCTTATAAAGTACGGTCGAATTGACTACCTCCTTCTTATTTGAAGTCGGTCGAAAATGATAATAATCTTACTCTCAGCGTCATCTTTGCCAACATCACCGTCAAAATTAACTTGTGAGGTTACACCATCTAAATTTCTTAACACCGTTCTTAGAAGAAATGAATCGCAAACGCTCCGACCTCGCCACTTGCTCCACACACCCTGTCAGTCGATTGCGAGTGATTTGATGCCGGTATCTCTTACGGCAGAATGTAAATGCGCACTCAATAAAACATGGCAGCAGCGGACCGCTTTGTGAGTAGGATCGAGTTAAGACGCTCTGGAACAAGGGTATTGGGCTGAAGGTTCCTAAAGTGGTGTATGTCGACCCCAAGGGCCTTTGGCAAGGGAAAAAGTCTTGGGGGTCTACCAAAATGTGAGGAATCCCCAGACTCTTTGGCTGTCAACAAGAGAAAAGAAACACGAAACATTAAAATAAAGCAGCAATGTAGAACGTCCGATGTTGGTCTGGGACTTAAAAAAGAATGTGCCAACTGTGGTTCTTGCCTAGCATGTCGTAAAAGGCGACTAATGGTTTATCGGGTTTTGGGTGTGATTGTGTAGGCGACAGGTTAGCTGCTTGTCACTGCTTTTTCACAATTTTCTATCTAACCCAGCCCGGCTTTATTTTTGGCTGAATGTGGTTGAAGGGGCATGCTGCCTCTTTGACTTTGCCTACCCCTTCGGGGATTATGGGCGTGATGTTATGTATGTATGTATGGTAAATATGGTCGAGTGAAACGATGGCTGACACATACGTCATACTTGTGCTCAGGTGCCACCTTCAGAGGCTGGTCTGCTCTGGTTTACCTTTTACTTCTAATAATACTCGGCTGAATATTTGACGAACATTAACTGTATGACTTGGTATAAATATTAACTTAATCTGTAAATTTTAATTTTATATTTAATCTGGCATTGAAAAGAGTAACTACCGAGTTTCTTGCCGGTTTCTTCTCGGTAGATGCGACATTCCGAACCGGTGGTAGATTCAAGTTGTTCTAATTTGTACCTATTACTTGACGATTCACAAGTGCTTCTTTGAGGCCTACGTAAATAAAGATATTTTTGACTTTGACTTTGACTTTGACTATGTATTTTAGGAGAAGAGTGTTCTTACTACCATGTCTAGCTAAAGATATAGGGAAGTATGGAGGTGTATCTTATTAGCCAAGTGAGATCGATATCTATCAACTTCCCAAAAAGCAAACTGTTGCACCAACAAAATTCCATTACTTCTTTCAACAACAACAAACCTACAGTTCAAAAACGCAAGATGAATTGCTCAACTAGCATCAAAAACCACTCAGGAATACCCGACATACCCAATATACCCAATACAAGAGCCACAGAGCACAAACGAATCGGTTTTACCGGCTTTATTGCGATGCAAATCGGTAAACGAAAAAATTCAATTCTCTTTCTACTAGCTCCGCGCAAATCTAGGAGCCTAGGCGGAATTACGTAGAATCTAATACAGGGCACGGACTAGTTAAAAAAGAAGGACTCCGCGCCACTAACTAAATATTGAAGCTCCTCAGGTGCTCCACTTTGTCACGCAACTTGCGTCACACATGGACATAATAAGTGCTCCACATGACAGATATCCGATATCTGCTATCCATAAGTATCTCACTCACACATGCATAAACGTGGCTTCACGCTTTAGTATGATAGCGTGGAGTCTTTCTTTTTTTAATAGTCCGTGATACAGGGTAAGCTATTTCATTGTTGGGTCTACAGGACATAGCAATAACATATTTGTTAGAAACGAATGTACTTCGCAGAAATAATGAAAGTGAAAGTGAATAAAAGAAATACTTTCTTAGCCCATATTTGTCTGGGACCTGAAAATAGTATGCCAACTGTGTTCCTTACCTAGAATGTCGAAAAAGGTGATTAATGCTGCATTGGATTTTGGGTTTGTGATTGCGAAGGCGACAGCCTAGCCATTGGTCAGTAATTTTCCATAATATATTTAACCTGATGAATACGACGTGAGCAAATTTTGCTTTTCTCCCTAAAACTAACTAACTAAACCTCACGCCACTTCCATAGCAGGGTAGGCAGAGACATACGTATTCCGATTTGAAAAAAAAACACAGGTACGTGTCTAGGTTTAACCCTACACATCTCGTGTGTGAGACGTGTTCTTCACCATTGAGCTACTGCCCATTTATATCCTTATCAATAAATGCTTAAAGATAACTTTCACAGACTGTATCACATAACCTGAATACCCAACCAAAAATCTGATATCATACTTAATAAGACGATTCTCCATTGAAGTATCTCTCGATCTGCCAAATCTCAGAATGACTGTGGCCGTGTGACCGAATCTACTTTTGATATAATAAATGTACAAAGCCGTATCTTTGACCCGAATCGCGTAAGTTAACATAATATTTCCCTTTTAAAACTTCAATATGACGAGACAAAAGCCTTTCCAGATATAACGATTTCGTTCCTCACTTTAATAATGATACCTTTTCAAGAGAAGTGGTGCGGGAATGTGGACTCTATTCCAAAAGCGTAAGTGCTGTGTTCAAACAGGTAGGCGTTGCGTAGTAGGGGTGAGAGAAATGTTTGGGTGGATTCGATTTTTTCTCTTTTAATGTACTGTATAAGGTTAATATATTTAGTATGAGCTAAAATTATAAATGCAAAATTAACTCTGTCTGTCTGTTTGATAAAAGCGATAGATCTAGCAAAACGTCGTAACAGGAAGTTTCTATACGGGCGGAGTCACGGGCAAAAGTAAGTATATTGTATATATCGCAAGCAAGATCAATCAGCCATTGAACTAAGCGACTAGGCTAATGGCTGTATTTAGCTGGTTTACTGCGACCTAATTCAAGTGTGTTCAGTTTAGTAGTATAATAATAAATACTTTCTTTCATTTAACACTTTGAAAATATTTCTGAAGCTTTTATATACTTTTTAGATCTAATGTTATTACAGAAAGATTTTCGTCTCGATACAAAAATTTCCCGCAATATCTCGTCTTAAAACAACATTGGCACATCCCTAAGCCTCGTCAACCTGAATCCACATTTACTACCGCGCCACAAGGGTTGAAATTCGCTCGATCGCTCAAAGCCCAACTTTGTATTCCAATTTGAACTTCAAACTTACGACACTAAAGTTAAATTTACAATGGCGAGTTTTGAATTCGCCGTACCATCATATGGCGTTCTGTGCATTTTAATTTGAACTTTAAGTTGTAAAGATAGAGTGCCTTTTGTGGTGGCTGGCACGGTTTTAAAATTAACCCGTTCTCGTCTGCGGCGCAGCGGTGTATAATTACACAAAATGGTTCCGTATAATATGCAATGGGGCTTTCACTCGCAAGGAGCTAGATGTTAAGTTATTTAATTTAATACCTTTATTAGGGTTTCTCGGCTGTCTGTCTGTTTATACCGAGCTGAGTAATTTAAAATTAACTGGAGAATTTACTTGCAGGAGTTGGTTACGTCTTAATACTCGTGGAGTTAGCGCGTGATAAGCTGAATGCAAATGGAAGTATATGACTTATCTTAAATTTGTACATAAACATAATGTTATATAATGTATTTGTAACAAGGTGATAGAAATTTGATAGTTATCACCAATATTTGACGTAATTTTACCAAAACGAGCAGTGTCCCTATAGATTCCGTATGACTAATTTTACAAATACATACAACATCACTCTCGCTACCCCGAAGGGGTAGGCAAAGCCAAAGGGACAGCAAGCCTTAACCACAAGCAGCCAAAAAATAAATTGGGCCGTCAATTTTACAAATAAATAGAAAATATCAATATGACAATTTTAAACAAGTTGCTTATTTCAGAAGCAGGCCATAAATTGTATTCGACCTGTCGTTTCCAACATCAGAGATGTCACATGCAGATATGTTGCCGCTCAAATATGTCTTCATAAACCTTTTATGATAAAAACGTACATTTACGTAAGTATATTACTTATTTCGCCGCAATCCCCTAAGGGATAGACCACGTAGTGCCTTAATGCCTCACTTCGGACGCTTCCCTGGTGGCGGAGAAGGGCAGCACATCAATCTCCAGCATCATGTCTTCTAATGCCACACTACCCAGCTTTCATCCTATAGTCTATGTTCTCACCTCGAACACCTCCCTGGTGGCGGAGAAGGGCAGCACCGCAAGCCCCACTAGCAGGTCAGCCACCGCCAACGACACGATGAACAGGTTCGTGACGCTGCGCAGCTTCGAGGAGCACAGCACTGCTGCTATCACCAAGCAGTTACCTGCAAAAGGAGAAAGGTATGAGAAATTATGCTAAGGGTCTAATCGCGATATGTACTCGTATGTGGTACAGTTGGAAAAAGAAATAGGTTGTTGTGAGTTTATTCTCTTGTCCTTAGAAATACATATCATTATCAAGTCGACGATACCTAAATGGTTATATAGCCATACGCTCTTTTAACTAGCTTCAAGCTAAATATGAAACTACCTTGAGTTCAAAAGGATTTTTTGAAAAAGTAGTTCTTAATCGCAAACTACAACATAAAACACTTAGTCGTCTACGACAACCTAGGGGGGGGGGGGGGGGGGGGTATAATCGACTTTTAACAGATTTTCCCCCAGGAGTTACGATATTTATGATCAGCACCAATTTTCGTGGCACCCCCAAAAAGGCTTCACGGAACCCCAGGGTTCCGCGGAACACACATTGAGTATAGCTGACCTAGGCAATGACCACATTTAGTGTAGTCTATGTAAGGTCTAAACCAACTTGGCACTGCTGGATTATCTATTTTTTATTTTGTATTTGTGATTGTCCGATGTTGGTCGGGGACTAAAAAGAATGTGCCAACTGTGTATCTTGCAGCATGTGGTAAAAAGCGACTTATGGCATATGGGGTTTTGGGTATGTGATTGTGTAGACGACGAGCTAGCCAATTGTCACAATTTTTTCGCAATTTTCTATCTAACCCAGCCCATTGTTCTATGTTGGTCTGGGACTAAAAAATAATGTGCCATCTGTGGTTCTTGCCTAACATGCCGTAGAAGACGACTAATAGTGTATTGGGTTTTGGGTGTGTGATTGTGTGGGCGACGGGCTAGCTGCTTGTCACCACTTTTTCACAATTTTCCATATAACCCAGCCCAGTTTTGTTACTACCTGAATGTGGTTGAAAGGGCCTGTAGCCTCTTTGACTCTGCCTACCCCTTCGGGGATTTTAGGCGTGATGTTATGTTATATATTTGTGATTTTTAAGGCGTCCAGCTAGCTTATTCGCAACTTTCCACTTAACTCAATTTTGTTATTGTCTAAGGTTAGAGGTGATAACAGCCTCTTGGACCCGCTACTCCTGCAGATTGTCCGTTAGTTTCTTAAAGACCCAAATTCCATGCGCATAGGGTCCCAGCAACAGTTAGTGCAAAATAATAACTTGAAAATCACGGACTAGTAAAAAAAAAAGGACTCCGCGCCACTAACTAGACATTGAAGTTCCTAAGGTGCTTTATCTTGACACGCAATTTACGTCACACATTGACAAATAAGTGCTCTAAATGACAGATATCCGATATCTGGTATCCATCAGTATCTCACCCACACATGCAAAAACGTGGCTTCACGCTATAGTATAATAGCGTGGAGTCCTTCTTTTATTATTAGTCCTTGTTGAAAATATAAACTTGTGACTTATATAGTTTACCAATAAATGTTTCTTTATTTCTTTACCATATTTCTGCATGTAATTACACCTGCCCTCTTGCATGTGCTAAGTGTCCACGATGCCAATTTAAGCCCAACTTACATTTCAAGCTACAAACTTAATGAAATGGAAATTCCATTTCTCGGAACAGACCAAGGCTATGCCGTGAAAAATAACAGTGTTTTTTAATAAAAAACGCGAAAGGAAATGGCGGTTGGCACGGCGACGAAAAGCGATTCTTGCATTATAAATTTACAGCCATAGCGAATACTAATTCATTCATTATTCCGATGAAGAAATAGGAAAAATTGCGCCTCGCCTTCAGGAGACTGTTCGTTTAGGCCGGTTGCACCGAAAGTTAATCCTGGTTAGGTTAAATAAGGTCTGCGATGCACTTGTGATACCCCTGGTGTTGCAAGTACTTACTAAACTGCAAGTGTATACTACAGCGACTGGATAACATTAGGTTGTATACTAGTTGGACATCTTAAGTGGTATTAAAAAGTAAAGCCACTGTTAAAAAGTTGACATGTAAAAATTTACTTTTTTATATAAATTTCATTATTAAGGCATTCTATCTTCTCCTCCAGCGAGGTAGGCAGAACCGAGCACCATAAGGCATAGTCCTTAAATCTCACTCGCTTTTTTAACATTTATAACTCCTTTAATATGTTCTACAGTTGTTATGACTCCTGGCATCACCTTCTGTTAACAGCTTATTACAATTTTTTATATCAGGAATGTATGTGGTAACGTAATTTTATAGGTCTACCTCAAGCAGTAAGCCTCAAGCAGTTTATACCAATACTTAGATAAGATGTTGATAAATATCGTTTGATAACAGTACAGAGATTAAACCCTGATTACGCAGTAGTCTAACCTGGCGATTTGCTAATCAAGAGCTAACCTCCTTTCGTGAAACCGACCCTCGCAGTTCCATTTTGGGGCGTAAAAGCCATAAATAAAAAATACAAATACCGCTCCACACTTAGGCCGAACAGCGATGGGCAACATTTGGAGGGAACGGTTGCACGAACGTTGCCCCATTTTTTGGGCAGTAAAAAGTAATAGTCTCTAAGTTTCCCGCCCGCTTTCCAAAGGTGAACACCCCCAAAATGGACCTTTATTGTCCTAAGACTAAGAAAACTATGCTGAACGTCTGCGATGTTTAAAGTTTTGTCTGTGGACTGCGATTAATGAGTGAAACCTGTTGGCTTCTAGCGCAAGCTCCTGATAAATTCATTGTTATTCGAGTTTCGGGAATCTGCAGAATTTCAGCTCGCTAGTTTAATGAAAATATGATTTCAGTAGCGAAACCGCAGATGTGTGCTGTTTAAACGGTTTGGTTTTTTTGTTAACTGGTTGGAATGTTTAATAATAACGCTCTATAACTTTTTCATAAAATAGTGAGTAATGTATGAATTACTTAGTAGATTACCAGTAATTAGCTGATTCATAATTTTCCTGGTGTTATGCCTAATATTAATTAATAGAGGTCAGCTTAGACCAGGATTCTCAATTTAGCGAGTCGTAACGTTTAGACAACGGTAAATAGATAAACAGATCATAGTTTAACATCCACAATAGACTGCGGGTTATCTTTGAATGATTTAATTGTTATATACCTTGAATCAATTTGTTTGGTTAATTTATATAAGAACTAGCTTCTGCCCGCGGCTTTGCTCGCGTGGTACATAGATAAAACACCCGAATATCATATAGGCTTATATGTCATTCGGGTGTATAAGCTATATTATTGTAAAGATTCATTAAAATCCATTCAGTAGTTATTGCGTGAAAGAGCAACAAACATCCATACATCCTCACAAACTTTCGCGTTTATAACATTAAAAGGATTAGGTTTAAAAAGTCAGGTTGCTAAAAAGTATGAAATCCGCTGGCAACCGGTTTAATATAACAACCAGAATTGCTTCAAGATAATAGATCATAACGCTAAATCTATCAAATACACCAAATGGCGTCGAAAGGTAAAACGTTTCCCACCCCTGCCCCGCCTTCAATAAACAATGATTTACGGATGAACTACATTCGCCGTCGCTACTTCAAGACCTCGTAAATAACGGTAATTCCTGTTACAGGTTACGGGCGATGTGTAAACGGAGGCGTGATTAAGTGGTAATCGTATGGATGTACAAATTGCCCTTTTGTAGATGGAGCGAAGGGAAGTATTATTGCAGATTGCTAATGCGCCTGGCCGCCATATTGGTGACGTAATCGAACACTCAGTACCGTTCGCAAAACTGACCAGCCAGTATTGCGGGTGACGTCACGGTTATTAGACTTAGAACGGAATTAGACAAGGTTCCAGCGCATTAGCAATCTGCGGGGATTATCTAGTCATAGGAAATCAAATGAATCTACATCTAAAATTATTGAAATATATGAGCTAATGCTGTAAACACTAGTTGTACGTCTAGTAAAATAATGATCTTTTGGCTGGTAAAAATATCATCTTCCTAGCGTTATGTCCCGTGCTTAGACGGGGTCCGCTTAGACCATGATCTAGGCTGTAGCGAGTCTTGTAATTACATTGAAGCGACTGCCGATCTGGCCTTCGTAACCTTTGCATAGGGAACCAGATAATTTGTATCATAGTTACACATCTAAGTTTCATCACGATGTTTTCCCTCACCGCCGAGCTGGTGGTATAAATACGTACATAGATTTGAAAAATCCAGAGGTACGAGCTCTGGTTAGAACCCGCATCCCTCAGTTATGAGGCGCGAGTCCTTAACATTGAGCTACCACCGTTCTTTTATCAGGTAAAAATAGCTACTATAATATTGTATAAAAGAATGTTAATTCAATTAAGAGCCTCATCGGAGGTGTCTGCCCAGGTTTGCATTCACACGTGAGCGATTGGGACTTTGATCGATTGGGGACACAATTGGGGGACCATGATTGGTGGCTCCACCCTAAATTTGGTAAATTACATCGCTCAAAATTGACTGGAGATAACTTTGAGGAATTGTCTTGAAATGTTTGTGTTATATGCTTGAAGAGGTAGGTCAATATTAAATGCCTTTCTATAACATAAAAGTATTTATAATTAACTTTTTCAATTTTGCATCTAACCCAGCCTATTGTCCAATGTTGGTCTGGGACTTAAAATAATGTGCCAAATATGTTTCTTGCCTAGTAGCCGTAAAGGTCGATTAATGGTATATTGGGTTTTGGGTATGTGATTGTATAGGCGATGAGCTAGCCACTTGTCACTACTTTTCACAATTTTCCATCTAACCCAGCTCAGTTTTGTTTCTGGCTGAATGTGGTTAAAGGGGCCTGCTGCCCCTTTGACTATGCCTACTACACTACACTACACTATGGGCATGATGCTATGTTTGTTGCTATAAGCCAAAAAAGATAGTCGAGAGCAAAAAGCCATCTGTACAAACAAATGGCTTTTAATTATCATTAGCATCACCTGGCTGTGTATGTATGTATGTATGTAACCGGTCGACAGAGGACTGAGATCTAATCTGCTAATGGACGGACCACTACGAATAGGGGGGGGGGGGGGGGGGGCATGCTAGAATGAGAGGGATGCGGGTTGTTTAGCATTATTGCAATCTCTTAATTTATCATATTCACACTGAATGTCACATTAAGCTAATCATAATTTCTGGCTGTATCACAAATTCTGCTCCATCTATTTTGGGCACACGGTAGTCAAGCTTAAAGAAATAGCTAGGAAGATTTTTGCTGATTTCTCATAATAGGTCTTTACCTATTATGAGAAATCAGCGAAAATCTTCCTGTGTATTAGCTGTGCTAATCAGTCTAGGCATCAGATAATCTAACCGCAAGATGAAACCAAAAAGGGGGATTGTATCACGAAAAAGGATATAAAAATATTGGACTGGCCCGTTGGTTGAGTGGTGAGAGACCCTGGCCACGAAACCGAGGGTCGCGGGTTCGAATCCCGCTAGGGGCAAATGTTTCGTGTGATGAACACGGATATTTGTACTCGAGTCATGGATGATTATAAACGTATTTAAGTGTGTCGGTATATCCGTTCGCCTAGTAGCCATAGCACAAGCACAAGCTTAGCTTGGGACTAGGAAATTGGTGTGTCAGTTTGGAGAATTTATATATTTATAGGATGTCTACATCAATTGTATACCAATTGTAATCAACTGTATTCAAGTTATTGTTTTCTAGGCACATTTTTACGTACCCAATATTCCTACCACAAATTTACAAATTTTACGCATAACCTTACTTCAACAGTAATTGCTTTGGCAAACCACACAATTTAATTAAAACTCCATACAATGATCAAACTCATTTCTGCCCATCCCATAGCACACAAACTGCCTACCAAGCCAAGGGTACGGTCACCCAATTCCTAAACATTCCATGTATCTCGGTAACCATATGATTAGTTGAATACTGTGTGTAAATGGCGCTGAACAGATCTAATCTCCTAATGGATGGGCCTGATTGGGCCGGCCGCGGTGAGTCGCACAATTAGACTAGGTTGTGGTAACTAGTTTTAGTGTTAATTTAACTGAGAGTTACGAATACATTATGACAGAAATCCCCGAAGGGATCCGCAGTAAAACGGCTTTTGGCCATAAATAAAAATGGAAAATTGTGAAAAAAAAAACTGACAAATAGTCAGCTCGTCGACTACACAGTCTTAAAATCGAATACTCTATACAACATTAGTTGCCTTTTACGATGAGCTAGGTAAGGAACACAGTTGGCACATTTTTATTTAGTCTGAAACAAACAGGGGACATTAATTAATTAATTACATTACTTTTAAGATTAATATTAAAGAAAGAAAGAAAGAAAGAAAAAAAAAAATATTCAGTACATGTAAATAGATACATTTCAAACAAACAAAGGAATTGTCATATAAATGCTGAAAAGGTCACCACTCAGCATATGTCGTGACATCAGGGATGCCATGACGCTGGTATTCTGTGGCACCAGTAAAAGCAGATGTAATGGCCAGCAGTACCAACTAACAGTAAATTTAAACGCAACATTGCAATGAATCCAACGACTAACTTACCCAATGACATTTAATTGTCCACTGAAAGACAGCTCATTACATGTGACCCGCAAGTTGCAAGGGCCCTGCATTTTTGGAAGGACCCTACTCACGCGTCAAGCTCTCGGTTTAATTTCGGACTTCGTTGTCTCCCACAAACCGATGCTAATGGGACCCGTCTCACTATCGCTCGTATTAAGTCTATGTTGTTAATCTGATGTTGAGTAAGTTCTTGCTAGACGTCATAATATAAAAAAGAAAATTAACAAACTTAACGCTATTTCTGGCTTAGATAACCAAGCGCCATAAGACATCGGTCTAAAGACATCCACCCGCAATCCCCAAAGGGGTAGGCAGAGTTAAAAGGCAACAATCCCATTTAACTACATCCAGCCAAAAATAAAACTGGGCTGGGTTAGATGGACAGTTGTGAAAAAGTAGTCGCTAGCTAGTCGCCTACGCAATCACACACCCAAATACCGATATATCACTAGTCGCCTATACGACATGCTAGAGAAAGAACACAGTTGGCACATTCTTATTAAGTCCCAAACCAACATGGGACTATTTTTAAGATTATTTGCATGTTTATATGTCTCTTTTAAGTACAAATTGACCTACTTTTCACTTTTATTATATAGGTATGTATTTATTAAGCCTTTGGTAGGTGAATTTTTAATTATATCCATTAGCACAGGCTGAACAGAAAAAGCTGCTTTTAAAACCATATTCCAATTTTAAAAAAATCAGGCCCTTATCGTATTTTAATAACAGCCTATTGATTCACTAACCATGAGTTAACCCGTCAAATTGAATTAGTGCGACCTGCCCTACAGTATGTTAGTGATACGTGCTATTTTGGTCTGGCAATTGGGGCCTCGGCTAATTGGATAGTATAAGTTTGATTGACAGTAATCGCACCATTATTACGAGCTGCTATTTTGCGTTGATTTTAGATTTTGAGATTTCAGAAATCGATAAATGAAAAAGTATGACGAATGGAAGTTTGTTATGAAGAAATGTCTTTTATAATACAATGGGAGAAACGCGTTTCAAAAATCGAGCCACTAAAATCTATAATCCTAGATGTCTCATTAAATTGAAATAACTGCTATCTCCACCTTTATAACTTACAAGTTAGTATCTAAGGATCAGACACCTTTGCATTTCCATAGTAATTTTAATGTTACTTTCATTATTACACTTTACCACACCACTTTGCTACATCCCCAAAGAATCCTCGAAGGGTTGGCAGAATCAAAGAGACAGCAGGCATCTTTAACCATATTCAGCCAAAATAATACATAGATTAAAAAAATCCAGAAGTCTGTGTGTATTTTGTAAACCAACCCCATTATCATGTAATGCGTGTCGTTACCCATTAAGCTGTCAAAAACATTTGAAAAAAATTGGGCGTGTTTATTTTTTAGCGGAGAATTTAGCCCGAGTTAAGCTGTAGTTAAGCGAGTTAGTCCGCTTCTGTGCCGGCGGCTCCAAGCCGGTGTCATCGGAGGCTAATTCCGGATCTAGCTTCGTGTGTTTTGGGTCAGGTTCCATGTCAAGTGGTTTAGTATGTGGATTGATATTGACAGACAAGATTGTAATAGACATCAAATAGTTACATGATCAAACTTTCTTTTTCTTCTACACATAATCGTGACAGTTAGTCTATCCATTCTGATACCATGACCTTAAATTTAGTAAGTCTGTTCATTACGTTAAAGCGACTTATATTTCCGAGTTCTTAATTGAAGAGTTAATATTTTAAGATAAAACATAAAAATCAAACATATTGGTCATTTATGGTTACCATACACTTCCAAATTTCTTGAATGTGCAATTACAATAATTACTACACTTTCGTACACCACCATACTTTAATTAAAAAGTCCAGAGGTGCGTGTGTATTCCGTAAACTTACACCCCTATTGTAAAGCGTATCTTTTCTTACCCACTAAGCTACCAAAAGCATCTCAAAACAAATTGGGCGTGTTTATTTTGAGCGGAGCACTTAGCCCGAGTTAAGCTGTAGTTAAGCGAGTTAGCCCGCTTCTGTGCCGGCGGCTCCAGGCCGGTGTCATCGGAGGCTAATTTCGGATCTAGCTAATTGTTCGAGTGTTTTGGGTCAGGTTCCATGTCAAGCGGCTTAGTGTGCGGAAAGGGGGATTGAATTTGATAGACAGACTAGATTGCTGTAATAGATATCGCATAGTTCCATTTCGTGACTATCTGCTCGTTTTGTAATACATACCTTGATCTGACTCCGAGGTAAGTAGCTTAAGCACTTGTGTTACGGATATCAGAATCAACAGTGGTATTACAAATATATACTTAAATATTGGATATTAACACCCAGACACAGAACAAAACAAGTATTCATCATATGAATGTTTGTCTTGGGTGGGAATCGAACCCACAACTCTTGGCGCATGGGGCAGTGTCACTACCGAATGCGCCATCGAGCCAGTCAAAAGTTACTTAGTGTGTTAGTTAGTTAGTTGTGTGCATGTTACAAAATTAATAAAGTTGCAAGTTGATTAGATTTTTTTTAAATTAAAACATACAAAAGGCACTACTAGCTTCTGCCCGCGACGTTGGTCGCTATATTATTGTATATATAAAAATCCATGCAGGACTTTTTGCGTGAAAGAGTAACAAACATATATATATCCATCCATACATACAATCTTTCGCGTTAATAATATTAATAAGATTTTCTTAACTAGTTATAATAAACAGATGTAACTCTTGTTGGAAGAAGGTGATGTTAGGAGTCATAAAAACCGTAGAGCTTGTATGAAATGGATTATGAATGTTGAAGAGGCGAGTGAGGTGTGTAAGGATCGTGCCATATGGCGTTCGGTTCTCTCTGCCTACCCCGCTAGGGAAGTGGCGTGAAGTTTAGTTAGTTAACTCTTGTTGGATCCACGTTCTTCGAACATAAAATACGATATTGTTTTTGGTATATTACTCTCTGGCCTTATTACGAGATCAGCACAACGGAAATCACGGGTACAGCCAACTATATTGATCAATGAAAAAATGGTTTGTTCAAAAAACACCTAAATTATATACATACATACATACATAACGTCACGCCCATAATCCCCGAAGGGGTAGGCAAAGGGGCAGCACGCCTCTTTAACCACATTCAACCAAAAACAAAACTGGGCTGGGTTAGATGGATAATTGGGAATAAAGTAGTGACAACTGGCTAGCTTGTCGCCTACACAATCACATACTCAAAACCCCATATAACCCCATATAGTCGCCTTTTACGACATGCTAGGCAAGAACCACAGTTAGCACATTCTTTTTAAGTTCCAGACCAACATGGGACAATGGGCTGGGTTAGATCGAAAATTGTGAAAATGTAGTGACAAGCGGTTAGCTCGTCGCCTACACAATCACATACCCAAAACCCCATATACCATTAGTCGCCTTTTACGACATGCTAGGCAAGAGACACAGTTGTCACATTCTTTTTTAGTCCCCGACCAACATGGAACAAACACCTAAATTGTTAAATGTAATAAGTTTGTTTAAGGAGACAGCCATTACCAAAGACAATGTTTAAGTCGGTCACGTGTGTGCGATGAGCCGCATTCGTCCGGAGTAAGTTTGTGGTTTATGGTCCATCGATAAGCTGACCTAAGAGCCTGGATAAATTACTAACACGTGTTTCTTCTTATGTTTCTATTAGGCACACGCTAGAAGTACCATCTAGATAGATTAAGATTTATTACAGCCTATTCCGGGAAGTCTTACAAGACTCCTCAACTTATCTTTTACTTACATATAGATAAAGCTGAAGAGTTTGTATGTTTGAACGCGCTAATCTCAGGAACTACTGGTCGGATTTAAAAAAATATTTCAATGTTAGATAGCCTATTTATCGAGGAAGGTTATGAATATAAAACATTAACAATAAACGCAGGAGGAACCGCGGGCACAAATAGTTAATATTATAAACGGGAAAGTTATTCTGTCAATTAACTACTTAATAACCTATTGATATCTAAGCCTCCGTCAAAACGAGCTGCTTTAATGACACAGTGCCGGTCTAATGAGACTAAAGACGAAAAGGTATAACGAGCCTTTAATATTTAAAGAATTACTTAAAACTACTAATCTTCATGGAGTTATACCTTCCATCATCAGCTAAGCAACATAAGATGATGAGCACCAGACGCAAATACAGGAATCGTTTTAGAAAAATAAAACACTTAACATGCCGTTAAAATTTAAGGGTGGCCCTCGTTTTTATGGAATCCCATCACTAGACCAAGACTTGGTAAAATTTAGACTATCTCGAAAATAACACTCGAGATGACCCTATAATATTGAAAGAATTACCCACGAACTCCTAATCGTTAAGGAGTTATACCTTCCATCATCAGCTCAGCAACATGAGATTTTATATACTAGACGTAAATACTTGAATTGTTTTAGAAAATGACTAAAATAGATTGTACGCGCCTATAATACTTGAGGGTTTCTCTCGATTTGCCTAAGATTCCTTCATCAGATCCAGATTTGGTGCCAATAGGACTAACTCAAGGGTATACCCTTTTGAATAAAAAAAGAACTCTAAAAATCGTCTCACAATTCTCGAAGATATCAATATTTAAAGAATCATAAACTAATTCCTAATCGTTAAGGAGTTGTACCTTCCATCATCAGCTCACCAACATAAGATGATAAGTACCATGCGTAAATACTTAACAATCTAAGAAAATGTTTAAAACACATTGTACGTGCCTATAAAATTGGAGGGCTTCCCTCGATTTTCCTGGGATTCCTTCATCAGATCCTGACTTGGTGGCAATGGGACCATCTAGGGAGTAAACCCTTTCGAATAAAAAAAGAATTTTGGAAATCGGTTAACAATTCTCAGAGATATCGAGTAACATACATACAAAAAAAAAAAAAAAATTATAACCTAATTAACGGACTACACATAATTTCTACTGAATTTCACGAGACAATTAGTGAGCAAAAGTTAGGTGTATGTTTAAGCTGCTTGGGAACCTAATAGGCAAAAATCTTAAAAATAAGGTTTAGGATGACATGAACACTTAACATCATCACGACCACCTAGGTTTGAAAATAAAGAAGAACATAACCAAGTCATTATTCCCCCACCAACCCTAAAAGGCTGTATGTGCCTTTTAGGGTTGGTGGGGGAATAATGACTTGGTTATGTTCTTCACAACACAACACAACCCTATCCCAATAAACCCTCGAACAAGGTTCCAAAGTTCTTATTCCATCCGCTATGTTTTCAATAGTTCCCGATGAATTGCCAGCCCTGTCTATTGAGTGCGTCGGGAACTTTTGCTGGTGTCTCACTGGGATGCCACAGACAGACAAGTCATCTTCATCTTCCTAGCGCTATGTCCCGTGCTAAATCCTGGTTCCGCTTAATCCACGGAACCAGGATTTAGCGAGTCTGGTAATTACATTGAAGTGACTGCCGATCTGACCTTCGTAACCCTAAGATAGGGGAACCAGACAATTTTTGCATCATGGCTACAAATCCAAAGTTGTTTGAATTTGCAGGATTCATCACGATGTTTTCACCGTCGAGCTAGTGGTACAAATACATAACACAGATTTGAAAAATTCTAATGTGCGTGCTCGGATTTGAACCTGCACGCTTCGGTTAAGACACGTGTGTCCTTACCATTGAGCTACCACCGCTCATGCTCATGCAACAGACAGACAAGTGATACACAACATGCTTTTTGTGCGAACTACGCGCTCACACTAATAGTGGAAGTACTTCCGCCGAGCTAGGTGTTGCTTGCTCGGGGACCTAGGTCCGACTAACTGTCGCGGTGTATTGTATATATTTAGTGGTGAGAATAACTTCGTCAGCGCGATGCAGGATTGTATGGCGTTTCTGCATGTTATATAATCTTGACTATCTTGTGGCGCAGCCGCCACATGTTTATCTTTTTATCAAGTTCTTAAAGGCAAACATACATGTGACGCCTCCAGCGCTGCTCAAGTCAATGGGCGAAGGTGAACTGTTACTATTGTTGGCAGACTGTGGTTTAGGGAGATTATTGCTTATTGGACTCAACTGACCTTTGTAACTCATAGCCATATTAGCCATACACAGAATAATTAGATCGTTGTCACATGCTCATAATTATGTGAATATGTAAGTGCTATTTATGAATACAAACTTGTTGACTTGTTGGCGCTTTGGACTGTCTGTAAGCCAACAAGTGGTCATACTAATATTATAAAGAGGAATGATTTGATTGTTTGTTTGCAATGAATAGGCTCCGAAACTACTGGACCAATTTATAAAATTATTACAGCAATAGAAAGCTATTTTATCAAGAAGTAACATAGGCTATTTTTTATCTCCATATTTCTACAGGAACGGGAACTACGCAGGTGAAGCCGCGGGGCGCTGCTAGTTTGTTATGAATAAATAAATATGAAAAATCCAAACGTCACTTACATTCCACGCATGTGGGTCGTGTATGATTGAGATCACTCACTGATTACCTATCAATAGAACTACCGACTTCTAACTTGTATAAAAAGGATTATGAATGTTGAAGAGGCGAGTGAGGTGTGTAAGGATCGTGCCATATGGCGTTCGGTTCTCTCTGCCTACCCCGCTAGGAAAGTGGCGTGAAGTTTAGTTAGTTAGTTAACTACTGCTCTTGACAATCAAATAAAATACAATATTATTCTCTGATAAAAGCTAAATGGTAGCTTAGCTCAATGGTAAGGGCACGCGCCTCTTAACCGAGGAGTGCGGGTTCAAACCCGGGCACGTACCTCTGGATTTTTAAAGTCCATGTACGATTTTATACCACTAGCTCGACGGTGAAGAAAAACATCGTGATAAAACCTGCAAATTCAAACAACTTTGGATTTGTAACCATGAACCAAAAATTGTCTGGTTCCCCTACCTTAGGGTTAAGAAGGTCAGATCGGCAGTTGAATATCCAGCCCAGTTTTATTTTTTGGCTGAATATGGTTAAAGAGGCCTGCTGTCCCTTTGACCTTACCCCTTCAGGGATTATGGGCGTGATGTTATGTATTTATGAACAATTTAATCCTTACACCAAAATCTTCTCTCCGTCGTACATACACAATCACACACACGAAAAGATAGATGATCTTATTTAAAAAAAAATTACAATCAATAGCATACCGGTGGACCAGGCCCCAAAACACTCCCCAGACCCAGATCGGCTGTTTCGCTGTAAAAGTTCCAGAGACAGAAGCAATGAAGATTTATTTTAGTACGGGAGAAAGTTTGATAAGGGCCAAGATGCTCCACTATGATTTATGGAAAAGGGTGAATAGATTCTTGAAATAAACAACGTGTAAGTTACTACCCTTTGTTGTGAGAAAGCTAACTTGTCTATACTCAGTCGTTAATTGTCTTGAAATGTTTGTGTTTTAAGCTTGAAGAGGTAGGTCAATATTAAATGTCTATTTATAACATAAAAGTATTTATATTTTACATTTTCAATTTTCCATCTAACCCAGCCTATTGTCCAATGTTGGTCTGGGAATTAAAAATAATGTGCCAACTGTGTTTCTTACCTAGCATGTCGTAAAAGGCGACAAAACACCATATACCATTAGTCGCCTTTTACAACATGCTAGGCAAGAAACACAGTTGGCACATACTTTTTTAAGTCCCAGACCAACATCGGACTAAAGATTTATTTGTCTTTATAAAAAAATTGTAAATAGATCTACTACCGCTTCTTCCAGTTTTTCTACAAACAAAAAACGGTCCAGAACCGTGGATCAATCGCATCCCGGCTGCGAACGGGACAAAGCTCCAGAAAATATTCCATTGAATATCTCGATTCCTTTTTTCGCCTTATTATTTAGCTAGCTCTCCCGGATGGAAAACCTTTATTTTCCTTACAATAATACTCCTGCTGACCTGAACGTTACCATAAGCCTGTGTTTGTCAAATATTGGTCAATAGATTTGCGATCGATATAGATTTGTATTTTAATGATATTATATAAACTGTCACTGGACCCTGGCCACGAAACCAGCTAGGGTCGCGGGTTCGAATCCCGCTAGGGACAAATATTATGTGTGATGAACATGGATATTGGTACTCGAGTTATGTATGTTTATAAACGTATTTAAGTATCTATATCCGTTTACCTAGTATCCATAGCACAAGCTTTTATGCTTAGTTTGGGACTAGGGAATTGGTGTCAGTGTAAGTAATTTATTTTATTTATTTAAATACATATGTCAAAGTAACTCCGCCTGCCTGCGTGCCATTATTTCCATCCTGAATTAAAAAAACACTAATACATTGGAAGTTTAAACCTTAAAAAGACCTAGGATATTGTTAATCTCGAAAATCGGAAGAAGCGCACGGTGGCCCCTCTGTTACGAAGACGTAGCACGTATTGCATGATTACCTATCAAACAAATAATTATTTTTTAATCGATTTTATAAAATATATTTGTGCATGTTGTGGTCTAAAAAAAGCCATATATTTAAGCGAAATAGTAAAAATAAATAAATCTAATTGTATGTATTAATAACACAATATGTATTTTCGCTATTTAAACTTTTTAAATATTTATCCTGTTGTATTTTGAAATTGTAAACATGTCAGCTTCACTTATTTAAGTTAGGTTAGGTTAGGTTTCTAGGTAAACATTATTTATATAATCTTGTTTTAAATGACAATATGAATATCAAAGCAATCATCCTTTACCTTTCTACCAATTAAAATAATTTACTAACTGTTCCATTTAGTCAACAGTTTGAGAACCACTAGCATAAACAACAAAAGCAACAGAACATCCCCAATAAAAGCCAGCTGCAGATAAAATTTTGGTTGCCTCCAGACTTTGCGCCGGTTATAAAACAAATAGTTCGTAGCACGTGTTACGCCGTAGACATAGTGTAGTCGACCACAGTAGCATTACATATCGTTAGGCTTAGTGAGACATATATATATTCAACGACATCACATACATTGATCGGACTCCGAAGTAAGTAGCTTAAGCACTTGTGTTACGGATATCAGAAACAACAGTGGTATTACAAATATATACTTAAATATTGGATATTAACACCCAGACACAGAACCAACACAAGTATTCTTGTCTTGTTGTCCTGGGTGGGGATCGAACCCACAACTCTTGGCGCATGGGGCAGGGTCACTATCGAATGCGCCATCGAGCTTGTCAAGTATCACATAGTAATTACAGTTTAACGGAGGCTAAGATGAGTGACACTTACAGGTCATTCACCCAAGGGGAAGTATACCCAATTATTATGGGGGAAATAAATAATTTCTAAAACTCCGTTCGTTTTACTGTCCGACCGAGTCTATGCTAATTTGCGTGCAATCGTTAGATTTGGTAACTTTTTTTGCCAAGCAATTATTCCCGAGCTTATGTTACGACGACATCATCTGACTAGTGTAAGATATTTTTTTCGTTATGCACAGGTATTTTCAAGGAACAAAATGAAAAAAAAAATAGCTATATGTAAATTGTCCAGATAAATAAATAAATTCTCCAGACTGACACCAATTCCCTAGTTCCAAACTTAACTTACGCTTGTGCTTGAATACTAGGCGAACGGATAGACAGACTTGAATACGTTTATAACTGACTGGCCCGTTGGTCGACTGGCCACGAAACCAAGGGTCGCGGGTTCGAACCCAGCTAGGGGCAAATGTTTCGTGTGATGAACATGGACATGTAATCGAGTCATGAATGTTTATAAAAATAGGTATTTTTATCCCATAATAATAGTCAATTTCCGCAAAAAGCGTACTATCATTCCGCTACGGAACTCTCAGAACGAATCGTCGCCCTCTGTACGGAAGATAGTTCCCTCCTTAGACTCGTCTAATTGCTTCCTATGTATACATTACCGTCAGGAACCAGCCAATCAGATCCACAGAGACCAACTAAAACGAGAATCAGATCGGATATTGCTTGCACCTACATATTTTTTTGACTGGCTCGATGACAGTGTCTTGCTTCGAACCCGCACCCCTCATATATGAGAAGAGTGTTTTTATCACTAAGCTACCACCGTTCTACAGCTTAGCATCGTTGCAAGCTAATAAAACCTGTATTAATAAAACTCGAATTACCCAGACGTTACAATGTGGGAATCAACTAATGTCTCCTTCACATCCCGGGAATCCCATGTAATTTTCGCTCCTCTTTCCGGTCGCGTACGTCCCTACTCGTAACGCTACGACGCTACGGAACACGTACGTAGCGCGTGCTACGTCGTAGTTGTAGAACGTACTTGAAGTACAACAAATCGTAGCACAGTGGAGATGATAACAGAAAGGTAATCTTGATCAAATGTTTTATATTGGTCTGGGGCTTGGCCCATGTTGATCTAGGACAAAAAAAAAATGCGCCAACTGTAGTTCTTGCCTAGCATGTCGTAAAAGCGACTAATGGTTTACGGGCTTTTGGGTATGTGACTGAGTAGGCGACGAGCTAGCCACTTGTCACTCCTTTTTCACAGCTTTCTATCCAAGCCAGCCCACTGTCCCATGTTGGTCTGGGACTTAAAAAGAATGTGCCAACTGTGGTTCTTGCCTAGCATGTCGTAAAAGGCGACTAATGATATATCGGGTTTTGGGTGTTTGATTGTGTAGGCGAGAGGTTAGCCGCTTATCACTGCTTTTTCACAATTTTTCATCTAACCCAGCCCGGCTTTATTTTTGGCTGAATGTGGTTGAAGGGGAATGCTGCCCGTGGCAAAGCGTGATGTTATGTTTTATGAATCTGAGAAAAATTTTGGTATATATTGTCTATTGAGAGCTACTTTTTAACCGACTTCATAAAAAAGTCGGAAGTTCTCAATTCTATTGAATGTTTTTTTTGTATGTAGGTTTATTGCAAAATCACTTATTTTATCTATTAAATTATTATCATGTTAATACGTATCATAGAACATTATGTCATTATTTTAAGAGTTCGTCGTGTGGTAAATCGTGATCTTATATTATAATTTCGTTATGTGATAATAGCTTTTGCCTGCGACTTTGCCCGCCTAGACTTCTGATTTAAGCCTAAAAGAAAGAATATCTCGGATGTTACTTCACAGAATCATAGGATAAATGACAATCTTTATTTGATGTCAATTTTATCACGTGTACTATCAAAGTATGATTTACTCGTACCTAACTATATAAAATTTCACACTTGTGTGTGTGTGTATGTTTGTAATGAATAAACTCAAAAACTAGCCGATTTCAAAAATTATTTCACCATTGGAAAGCTACATTATCCGGAAATAACAAAGGCTATATTTTATCCCCATATTCCCGCGGGAACGGGAACTATGCGAGTCAAACCGCGGGACGCTGCTATCAGTACATATAATAGACTTTTTTGTATATCGCTATCAAACAAAAAAAACCCATGTTGGTCTGGGACTTGGCCCATGTTGATCTGAGACAAAAAAAAAGAATGTGCCAACTGTGGTTCTTGCCTAGCATGTCGTAAAAGACAACTTATGGTTTACGGGCTTTTGGGTATGTGACTGAGTAGGCGACGAGCTAGCCACTTGTCACTCCTTTTTCACAGCTTTCCATCCAACCCAGCCCACTGTCCCATGTTGGTTTGGGACTTAAAAAGAATATGCCAACTGTGATTCTTGCCTAGCATGTCGTAAAAGGCGACTAATGATATATTAGGTTTTGGGTGTGTGATTGTGTAGGCGACAGGTTAGCCGCTTGTCACTGCTTTTTCACAATTTTCCATCTAACCCGGCCCGACTTTATTTTTGGCTGAATGTGGTTGAATGGGCATGCTGTCCCTTTGACTCTGCCTACCCCTTCGGGGATTATGGGCGTGATGTTATGTTATGTGTGTGTGTGTGTTATGTAACAAAAAAAACCTATTCAAAATAATCTGTCATTTTCTTGACTTAAATAATTTTATCGATTATTTCAATGTTAAATCAATATCATATTTGTTTGATTAGTGCCATAGGGCTGGCAAACTAAGAATTTAATTGCTTAATATAACACTCTCTTATGTTGTCTAGTATACTGTGGCGCCGCTGAAAGGAGTCTGAAGCGTTTATTTATTTAAAGTATAAAAATACGATGCACGTCTAAAACTTCCAGCCAATAAGATTAGCTCGTCTTCCGATGAAGATTTTCCTTCGAAAACTCAATTTGATGTTTTATAGGGTTCTGTTCGAGATAGTGAATAGGATTTGCTGTAGTTAGATAACGATGTCTTTCAATATATTTGGTGAAAAAGTAATATTAAGCTGGATTAGATAACAGTTCAGTCAGTATCGACAAGAGTTTGTGGAACAAAGCATATGAATATGACATATATTTACTCTACCAACATAATCACATTAAATATTATAAGTGTTACAATATAAAATATATACATGAAAAAAATATAGTATGTAACATTATAAAAATCTCTAATCTATAAAGTCCCGGCTTTATTTTTGGCTGAATGTGGTTGAAGGGGCATGCTGCCTCTTTGACTTTGCCTACCTGTATGTATCTATAAAGCTTGTAAATTAAAAACAGTTTAAATTTCTGATTATTAAAATAGCAGTATATGGCAAGGTAATTAAAATATATCTTTTGTATATTGTACTTCAAATATTAAATAAAAATAGACCATTTTATAAAAGCTATAAAGCTTGGTTACATCAACTACCGAATGTTCCTTAAATGTAGGAATTAGCATTTTTTTTTTAAAGGGATTGTTGCACACAAACCATGATACTCAGTTCATGAGTGTTACCGCATTTTATTAAGATAGTAACAATGAATGACTATAATTAGCATAAACTAGACTATGACGTAATCAGTAAGATAAGTGACGCATGTGCGCGCGAGGTTGCACCTAAGCACACTGTGACGTATGTACCCTTAGGGGCCATCCATAAAGTACGCCACATAAATTTCATGATTTTTTGATTCCCCCCCGTCCTTATCACAGCTGGTCACATTTGTGGGACTCCCCCCTCCCTAGTGTGACATCATATGTTTGCAATTTTACATCCAGAAATTGCAAATTATTATGATATATTAGATTTTGAATCGTGATGTCACGAAACTTAGGCCCCCTCCCTACCCTTGTCACACCATGTCCACATCGTAGACCCCCTCCGTCCCCCTTTACGTGTGACGTACTTTATGGATGGCCCCTTACAGTATCATTGAACTAATTTTTTTTTTCAGCCAATCAGCCAATCAATCTCCTCATGGTATTTTAATCGTTATCTTGTAAAATAACTCTCAACTGCATGTACCTGGCATATCTACTTGATTCACATTGTATATTTATTTGATATGTTTTTCTTTTTTTTTATTAATAGATAAGTTTTATTCAATAAGTAAGCCGCAAATGTATGCCGCGTCTCTCTCACACTGGTGCCACAGAATACCAGCGTCATGGCATCCCTGATGTCACGACATAAGCTGAGTGGTGACCTTTTCAGCATGTATATGACAATTCCTTTGTTTGTTTGAAATGTATCTATTTACAGGTACTGAATAAACATTTTTTTTCTTTTCTTTAATTATAATCTTAAGTTTAGAACCTTAAAGTGTATGAAACCAATTCACGCTTTTCCAGACTTTTCACTTTCGTGAAGATAAGTAAAGGTCACGAGAGATTACGTGGATTATTACTTGTGGATGATATTGAAATAACTTTCACCTACGACGTTTACCGTGTAGGGTATTTATATCTACGAGTTAAACCCTTATTTCAAAACGAAAAAGATGTATAATTTTTATTCGTCTCGCACCATAAAAATTTTCACCAACTGATTCGACTTGCTCGATGGCGCATTTGGTAGTAACCCTGCTCTATGCGTCAAGAGTCGTGGGTTCGATGCCCGCCCAAGACAAACATTCGTATGATGAATACTTTTGTTTGTTCTGTGGCTGGGTGTTAATATCCAATATTTAAGTATATATTTGTAATACCACTGTTGATTCTGATATCCGTAACACTAGTGCTTAAGCTACTTACCTCGGAATCTGATCAATGTATGTGATGTTGTTAAATATTTATTTATTTTCTTGACTAGCATGTCCTAAAATGCGACGAATGACGTATTGAGTATCGAGTCTGTGACTAATTTTGTTTCAATTATAATGGTAAAGTAAACACATTTTAATTCTTTGATAACGATGTAAATGATTAAGAAAACGTGATTGATTTATAGCTTTTAAATGTAAATATAAAGAAATAGCTGATTATTTTGATACAATTTTGACCCCATCCTTGCAGCTATTGTGAGATAACCTTAACCTTGTAACCGTAGTACGTACGTACCCATGGAAACAATCTAGTGGAAGGTAATCTCAAATTCCACACGTCTGCGATGCAATAACAAGCCATGTCCCCAACTAGAGTGGGCCACTTGGGACTCGCTTCACGAAGCTCGCGGCCTCACGGAGCTTGGAAAGCTCAGAGAGCTTACAAAGCTCACGGGGCTTATAATGCTGGAGCTTAGAAGCTTGCGCGGTCGAAACCTCGTTTTTGAGCTATGACTTGTATTCTACAGGTTATTTATTTGGAACTGACTTGTGCCCACAATTTCTTGAGTTAAAGCTTCAGAAGTACGCCGAAGATACGTTTTATCTATACTAATATTATAAAGCCGAAGAGTATGTTTGTTTGCTTGAATGCGCTAATCTCAGGAACTACGGGTCCAATTTAAAAAAATCTTACAGTGTTAGATAGCCCATTTATCGAGGAAGGCTTAAGGCGATATAATAAAACCAAAAACGCGGGTTAAACCGCAGGCAGAGCTGGTTTAGCAAATGAGTAATGTTCAAAAGTATTAAACCAACAAAAACCAAATTTACTCTAATTCTATTAGCCATTAAATGGGAATTGAATGATATGCAACATTGTTATGTCATATATTTTTTAATCGCGGGGGAAGAGTCCTCCCGTCACTCGATTGCAACCTCGTTCAGCAAGCATTTATACACGCATCGACGAGGTGCTAGCTATATAACACCACTAACGCGATCTCGTTCAGTGCATTGGTGCACGCATCGAATGCGATCTACACGCGCTAGCTACATAGCATCGCGTTCGTTCTCTTTTAGCGTATTCGTCGACGCATCGAATACGATACTAAAGCTGGCTACTAAAGCTAGCACTTAGTTTCGTTTAGCGAGTGCACACACCGCATAGGTGCGTAGGGACTCATTGTAGCATTTATACTAAGTCAGCATAACCGCTGCGCCACAGATTACTGATTAGTGACTGCTGCGCTAGCGAGAATCGTGCCCGATATCGCCAGTCGTTTGCCGTCACGCTCCTCGCTAGCTCGCTACCACCGCGGCCGCAAATTGTACTACATATTTGTCGGTAATTGTTTATTTACCTTTAAATACAAAATGCAGTAGTAGCCTTTGTACTTCTATTATATCAACCTTCTCTAACATCTCGTTTGTTGGTCGAGTGGTCAGAGCCTGGCTACGAAACCGAGGGTCGCGGATTCAAATCCCGCTTAAGGCAAATGTTTCGTGTGATGAACATGTACATTTGTACTCTAGTCATGGATGTTTGTGTTTTACAAATTAAAGTATGTATATCCGTTCACCTAGTGTCCATAGCACAAGCATAAGCTTAGTTTGGCACTTAAGAATTTGTGTGTCATTCTGGAGAATAAAAAAGAAAAAAAGACTTTGGTATATTTACATATAATAACACAAGCTGTTGCACGCGTCTCGCCCGCGTATAGTTCAAATATGTTCCCGTGGATACCTAAAACTTTTCGTGATAAAATGTAGCCTATGTCTTAATGTTAGATATTACATCACCATTTCAACTTTCAGCCAAATCGAACCCATTTTGCCGTAAAAAAGCAACAAATATGCAAACATCCAAACTACGAACTATCCCATTTTTTTATATTAGCACAGAGTAATAATATACTACGTACAACAGAGGGTCACTGCCCATACTTGAAAAGTTACTGCTATAAATCGCGCAAGAACAGCGACAGTGGTGAGTAATTGGAACTACAACAAAGTTTAGTCTGTTTGTCAGGAATAATGCAAGATGCCGCTACAAACACAGGTTAGTTGTTTCTTAGTAATAATACGCCATCTGTGTAAAATTCATGGTTTTAAAACAAAGATTATTTTGGTTTGCTTCTGAAGAAAATATTTTATATTCATGTTTTTCACTTAAATAAATTATCTAAGAAATGACGTAAAAAACTTATTTTAAGAAAAAAAAAATTTTTTAAGTGAAATAATTACGTTTTTATTTGGTTTTATCTCTCAATCAGTCTAAATGATGCCTGTAGCGACATCTGTCTGTGTCATGTATATACGAAATCTAAAATGTATGTGACTGACCAGACATAATATTAGTAAAATATAGCATCGGTGCACGCATCGAATGCGATCTACATGCGGCAGGTACTCACCCGCGATCACCAGCACGTCGATGAGCGCGAGCACGGCGAGGCTGACGAGACTGGCCGGCTCGTCCCACCGCACGTCATCGAGCAGTGCCGCGCACGCAGTCTCGTTCAGCGAGCGCATATTACGCGCGCCGCCCGCTGCGCCCGCGCCGCGCGGCGCATCGCCCGCGAGACGTTATGTCGCTAACACCATCTTGAGTGTTTGCTGTGAACAATAAGAACATTTTAGTCAAAAGTTGATCACATTAATTTTAAAATAATTAATATTGCATTGTAAAAGTAAACAAAATAATTAATGGTCATTTCGAAATGAGGAATAAGACTATAATGGCAGTTTAGATGTAAATAATAAAAAGAAGCCCTATGAAATTTCTCGTGAAGAACCACAAGTGAGGTATGTAAGGATCGTGCCATGTGGCGTTCGGTTCTCTCTGCCTTACCTGCTAGGGAAGTGGCGTGAAGTTTAGTTAGTTAGTTTTGTAATGTAGGTATATGTATTAGGTTTGTGGTTTGATTATATATTCGTGAAGCACTATTAAATTTTTTTTAAGAAGATTACTAAAGCTTCAAAAATATCAAAATGCTTTGTAATATTTTAAGAGATTCGTGTAGTTCATTTTGGTATTTTTTTTTGGTAGGTAAGCATTATACATACATATTATTATAATGATCATTGATTACTTGTGTGCCCATGCAATTAAAAGCATATTTTATGTATTTATAAGTATAAATACTAACAACACTACTATCGTATAACTATTGTGTCTCGTTCCATTTTCTCCCCTATAACATTTGAACGGTTAACCTAATTCTTAAATATCAAAGATTGAACCAGCGCGACTAATCGTACCCTGGGGGTATCATTACATACCTACCTAGATTTAAATCGTATGAAAAAATAGGTTACTTTTGAGTGCTTTTAGTGCAAATGTCCAAGCTAATTAATAGCAATGATATTACATTATAATATCTGTCGGGATACTGCTCTGTGGATTGAACACTTAATTATTTATTACCATAAGCTACTAAATACATAACATAACATCACGCCCATAATCCCCGAAGGGGTAGGCAGAGTCGAAAGGACAGCAAGCCCCTTCAACCACATTCAGCCAAAAATTAAAGCCGGGCTGGGTTAGATGGAAAATTGTGAAAAAGCAGGGACAAGCGGCTAACCTGTCGCCTACACAATCACACACCCAAAACCTGATATACCATTAGTCGCCTTTTACGACATGCTAGGCAAGAACCACAGTTGGCATATTCTTTTTAAGTTCCAGACCAACAGGGGGCAGTAGACATATTTTAATCCCAAGTATTGCAAAATAACATATTCTATGTTTCGGACAAAAAGACTTTCTACCTGCTACGTACTAAACCCTAAAAATAAATATTTAAGTGTCGCCGACTTAATTCGAAACAAAAGATTTGCTGTTCTCGAATAACCGTGATCCGTTGTAATCCCTTATTCGCTAAATCCAATTCAGAAAACAATTTTCTAAAGGTCGATGTTACTTTCGTTCTTCAATGACCTTTGATTTTGTTTATTCGCCGTTATAAGGCTTTTTAGCGCTCCTCAGTTCTGACTAGGAACCTTTATAGCTTTTCTATGTCAGATGACAAATGACAGATAAAGCTTGCACCGCATCAAACACACATAACACAATATACATACTTAACATCACGAATGGAATCCTCGACAACATTCAGCCAATAATCAAATGAGGGTTTTCAAACATACAAAAACAGCCAGATGGCACGAGGGAGTCTTGTGGTCTTATCACTGTCACTATTGGGTCCTTGTTGAAAGCATGTCAGTTTGGTCTGACAACTAACTAATGAGGAGGGTGAGAGTTACTCTATCTTTTGTATGTTTTAATTCAAAAAACCCTCATTGTGTTTGAAAATTGTGTAAAATAAGTGACAAGTGGCTAGTTCATCGCTTCACCTAATACACGATTAGCCCTTTAAGGAATGACACAGTTGACATTATTTTGAAGTGTAAACGCATTGCATTGAAACTTTCCCGATCATTTTCGGGGCCTTACGTTCCATATTAAGTCGTCTTTTACGACATGCTAGGCAAGGGACAGGGTACGTACATTATTTTTAAACTTTTCTTTTTTCGATCTTCAAGATGTTTAGGAGAATAAGTATCATGTATATGTAGATACTAGCTTCTGCCCGCAGCTTTGCTTGCATGGTACATCGACGAAACATAACCTATGTGTTTTTCTTATGTAAAGGCTATATTATTATTAAGTTTCATTAAGATCTATTTAGTAGTTTTTGCGTTAAAGAGTTACAAACATCCATACATCCTCACAAACAGCAACAAACAAACAGTTTATAATATTGGTAGGATCCTTGCCTAGTCCGTAGGCGACAAGTTAGCCACTTCGTTTAAACAGTTTTAGTTTTAAGCCAGCACGTATATTTTGGCTAAATGTGGTTTAAAGCGGCTAAGTACTGCTCCTTGGACTTAGGGAATAACGGATGATGTAAGTATGTTGCAGGCATCTTTACCTATAGTGCAGGGTGTGCGTTGCACACGGGCGCAGCCTAGGAGCCCTGCTCAGTGCGCGCATCATGGTATCCAAAACTGACAAATTTCTTCTTTAATGTGTAAGCAATAGAGTTTCCCATTGGGGAAACTTGACAGTGGTAACTTGATGTGCTGTTACTTGTACTTTGTTGTACCCATTCCATTATAGTTATGTGTAGGTAAGGTGCCACCTTCAGAGGCTGGTCTGCTCTGGTTTACCTTTTACTTCTGATAATACTCGGCTGAATCTTTGACGAACATTAACTGTATGACTTGGTATTCATATTAACTTAATCTGTAAATTTTAATTTTTATATTCAATCTGGCATTGAAAAGAGTAACTACCGAGTTTCTTGCCGGTTTCTTCTCGGTAGATGCGACATTCCGAACCGGTGGTAGATTCAAATTGTTCTACTATGTACTTACTTGACGATTCACAAGTGCTTTTTTGAGGCCTACGTAAATGAAGATATTTTGACTTTGACTTTGACTTTGACTTTAAGCAATAGAGTGTGTTACCCATTGGGGAAACTTGACAGTTTGTGGTAACTTGATGTGCTGTTACTTGTACTTTGTTGTACCCATTCCGTTATAGTTGTGCGCTTACTAGGTGGCGCTAGTGTCATGTCTGGACACGGGCGCTACATAGGCTTAAGACACCTCTGGTATGTTGTATTCATCTTTGGCTCAAACCTAAAGCATCTACGGTCAAAGCCACATGCAGATACTAGTATGTTAATAAGTGAATATAAAATCAATACGCGTCTATTTGCGGAGCTGACGTCAGCGGTCTGCCTTTGCATTCGTTATTCCAGCGCTCATTTCAGCTTGGAGGTCAAGAATACCTCCGGAAATAATGAATCAAACCCTCTACTGGGTAATGGGTTCAGTTTTGTGTGGGACGGACGAACAAGGGTTGTTTGTATGAAGTTTCAAAAATATGAATGTGAATTCTCGATATACGAGTGGATTGTAAATAAGTAGTCTAAAAATATTTTTTTTTAATTAATAGAGATTGCACTATAAAACAAAATCTGTTTGTATGGTATCCTACAGATTGACACACCAATTCATTAGTTCCAAACTAAGCCTATAAGCTTTTGTTGTGGATACTAGGTGACCGGATATACATACTTAAATTCGTTTATATACATCCATGTCTCATCACACGAAACATTTACCCTTAGCGGGATTCGAACAGCAACCCTTGGTTTCGTGGCCAAAGCAGTGGCGGACTAAGCCTGTTTTAGGCCTGGGGCGGCAAAGAGCTGTACGAGGCCCCTAGTAGACATACGAGCACCGAAATGGGGGTTCCGCTGTTTGATTTAGGGTGATGAGAAGTTGGAGATGATATGAGGCCTCAGGACCAGAGGCCCTAGGCGGACCGGCTCTTCCGCTCCCGGTTAGTCCACTGGCCGCCAGGGTCTCTGACCACTCGACCAACGGGCCTGTCTATCGGTATCAGTTTGCTGGATTAAGCGTAAAAAACATACAGAGACAGAGCTACTTATGCATGTTATACTTTTCCATGCCACCCGTAAGCTTAGCCACACTTAACTCGTTTGTTTCTCAAATTGCACAGAAATTAATCTTCTAGGAATCAATTGTTGAAAGCACTAATTTAGTTATATATGTTGGATGCAGTTGGCATTTTAAAGGAGCCAAGATCCAGCTATTGTAAATAACTAATTGTGAGGAGTTCCTACTATTAAAATATCCGACAACATCACATTCATTGATCTGACTCCGAGGTAAGTAGTTTAAGCACTTGTGCTACGAATATCAGAAACAACAGTGATATTGCAAATATATACTTAAATATTGGATATTAACACCCAGACACAGAACAAACAAACATTCGTATGATGAATACTTGATTCATCATACGAATGTTTGTCCTGGGTGGGAATCGAACCCACAACTCTTGATGCATGGGGCAGAGTCACTACCGAGTGCCCCATCGAGCCAGTCGTACACTCATTCGGGATATCTTACTGATATTATAAACGCGAAAGTTTGTATGGATGGATGGATGTGTGGATGTCTGTTACTCTTTCACGCAAAAAGTACTGCATGGATTTTAATGAAACTTTACAATAGTATAGGTTATACATTAGAATAACACATGAGCTATGTTTCATCGATGTACCACGCGAGCGAAGCCGCGGGTAGAAGCTAGTATATACCTCAGGTGTTTCAAATGTCTATATACGCTACGGTTGCTCACCATCAACTAGGCCGTATATGTATACGTATACATATATGTTTGAGATCTTTACTGGTATAAAAAACACCAAACATTTGAAACAGTGTATTTAAATTGCGATAAACGAGTCATCATCATCCTAGCGTCATGTCCCGTGCTTAGACGGGGTCCGCTTAGACCATGATCCAGGATTTAGCGAGTCTGGTAATTACATTGAAGCGTCTGCCGATCTGACCTTGGTAACCCTTAGATAGGGGAACCAGACAATTTTTTGATCATGGTTACAAATCCAAATTTGTTTGAATTTGCAGGTTTCATCACGATGTTTTCCCTCACCGCCGAGCTAGAGGTATAAATACGTACATAGATTTGAAAAATCTAGAGGTACGTGCTCGGGTTTGAACCCGCACTCCTCGGTTAAGAGGCGCGAGTCCTTACCATTGACCTACCACCGCTCTTGCGATAAACGAGTACATATCATTATTATTCCACTCAAAAACGTTCAAAAGCTTGGCTTTTTTTCAAACGCGCGGTTAATAACGAAACAAACATTGCGCGAGCGATGATCGAGACATCAAAGGCATTCAACTTATGCCGGGAATCGATTACGCTGTGCAAATTGTGAATAGCGATCTGCAGTCGGAATGGAGCGATCGGATCGACGGTGGGGAACGAGCGAGGGACTGATAGCGGTTAGTTGGCAAAGAGGGGATGGGAGCAAGATCTAAGCTCTCAGTTCATATGCCGTGGTAGGCCGGGTGGGCGAGCATGTTACTTAGGCTGCCAGTTCACCGAAGCAGAGTGAGGTAAGCGGGTTCAAAATCTGCCTTGCTCCGCTCCTATGGACAGGCAGCATTAGCCTCTGATAGTCCGTGATGGATCAGGGTCATCACCAGCATCTTATCCAGACGTAGGCTCACACTTCAAGTGCTCGACAGTTTTTTTGCTTACGCTCAAGTAGAATCAGCTTGCTGATGACATTTTCCCATGACTACAAGATGTGGTTTCCCATGACTGGTATATCATGAAAAGTTAAGTAAATAATATCGTTTTTATTTTTCCAAAATCCCAAGTCTGCAGCTTTCATTGTGTTTTTAAATGGTGGTATTTTGAGAGAATAGTTTATGTACATACATACAATACATACATAACATCACACTCATAATCCTCGAAGGGGTAGACAGAGTCAAAGGGGCAGCAGGTCTCTTTAACCACATTCAGTCAAAAAGTTTATGTAAAGATTCATTTATGGTGTGTCAACAATCTTATTCAAACATAATTTGAAGGTTATTTTAGTAATATTTGCTTATCACTTGCACCATTTCAGAAACGCATAAAAAATGGGCAGTGAGCTTACTCTGTCTTATGCACGAGTTTTGCGAATAGTTAATATGTCGACATCACATATTAGATTTAATTAGTTAAAAAAGTATTTCCTTAAGTAATCATACTAAAATTATAAAGAGGAAAGATTTTATTATTAAATAGGCTTTAAAACTACTGGACTGATTTAAAAAAAAAATCACAAATGGAAAACTACTATATCAGCAAGTAATATAGGCTATATTTTATCTCCTTATTCCCACAGGAACAAGAGCAACGCGGGTGAAATCGCGGGGCGCTGCTATGTAATATAAAAACGTATTTTACTACCTACCACGATAAGATTGATCGTTTCTTAATAGAGTTATGTTAGGAGCTGTAACCGTAGAAAATGTATGAAAAAGTGGGTTAAAGTTTAGTTTAGTTTAGTTTATGTATGAAGAACGTTATGAATGTCAACGAGTGAGGTGTGTAAAACGTGTCACTCGCTTCTCGCTGCCTACCCTGCTAGGAGGGCGTAGAGCTAATAAATAAATAAATAAATATCAAACTACATCACTTACATTGATCTGACTCCGAGTCCGAGGTAAGTAGCTTAAGCACTTATGTTACGGATATCAGAATCAACAGTGGTATTACAAATATATACTTAAATATTCAATATTAACACCCAGACACATAACAAACACAAGTATTCATCACACGAATGTTTGTCATGGGTGGGGATCGAACCCATAACTCTTGGCGCATGGAGCAGGGTCACTACCGAATGCGCCATCGAGCTTATCAAAACGCTAAGAGCTAGTTATCAAAAACACGTTTAATCCTTACTGTCCCACGCAGTGACTGTGGCAAGGCAAGTGTCCCGCTAATGAACTGTCCCAGCGGGCCGACTTTTGTCCGCCCCTCTAATTACATCACTACTCGATGTTATGGCGGATCCGATTGCGATGTTTGTGGGTCTAATTTGATTGGGTTTGCGAGTGTTGGGATTGAATAGCATTTGTTTGAATATATTTTAATAATGAGCGTTACTATGCAGCATTTTATCCTATTTGTGGTTTACTAGCCTCTTTATATGACTTTATTTGGGTTGAAGTCAAAATCAAGCCAACAGCAAAATTGGATCTAGCGAAAAAGAAAAAAAAAACTTTTACCACATTTATTAACATTTATGAAAAAAGTTAACTTAAAAAATTGCCCAAAAATATAATTTGTTTCCTCTAATAAACATTTTAAACAATAAACCTGTAAATTTGGTTAAAAGAGGTAGTTAAAGGGGCAGTAGGCCTCTTTAACCACATTCAGCCAAAAACAAAACTGGGTCAGATGCAAAATTGTGTAAAATATATACCTACATAATTAACACAATTTATTCGTGTCTAAGCAAAAGAATGCAACAGTGTGCATAACTGCTTAAACTTTATCAATAACTGGGCGTAATCGTAGGGCGGGCGGCCGTGAGCCCACGCGATGTTAATCGATGTTCGAACATATCAGTGACGTCTGGCGGGTAATTAAAAGACACCAGAGGCCGTATTCTACTTAATTTCTACCCAGTTCACTGTGTACGCTTCCACTTATCTTTTTGGGTTCTACGTTGATCTGGCTCGATGGCGCATTCGGTAGTGACCCTGCCCCATGCGCCAAGAGTTGTGGGTTCGATCCCCACCCAGGACAAACATTTGTGTGATGAAGACTTGTGTTTGTTCTGTGTCTGAGTTATTATTAGTTAATATCTAATATTCATTTAAGTATATATTTGTAATACCACTGTTGCTTCTGATCTGATTCGTATCGATATCTCTGTTAGTGCAATATTATCGGTAAATAGCAATACTATTGTTAGTATTGCTGTTCACCGATAGTTTTCAGTATCGATTATCCTATCGATAGTTGAACTATCGATAGCTATCAATAAATAATAGTTGAACAATCGATTTTGGCCTATCGAGCGGCAACACTAATTGGCAGCCCTTAGTATATAGCATAGTTCCAAGTTGTTGGCAATCCCACACAGTAATCATTGAACTTAATTATATATCTCACACTTGTCTCAGGGCTTCGGTTCACTTCTGTAATTACTTGACGAACCGCTCTCGAACTGACCCGGTGTCAATGACTGCATTGGTTTTGATTGCGTCGTTTGTTTGTAAAAAGCGGTGATAGCTTAGTGGTAAGGATATGCACCTCACGTTTCACGGGTGTTGGTGCAAAACATCCTCTACATTTTATCATTTAGTCAAAGCAAATTTGACTGGCTCGATGGCGCATTCGGTAGTGACCCTGCCCCATGCGCCAAGAGTTGTGGGTTCGATTCCCAGCCAGGACAAACATTCGTATGATGAATACTTGTGTTTGTTCTGTATTTGGGTGTCAATATCCAATATTTAAGTATATATCAATGTATGTGATAAATGATAAAAATAGAAAAACAGGCAAAAACTTATAAAGTATTTTGAATAAGATCAGTTAATATATACTATTAAAATATTTTGACTTAGATGTAGAGTTTGTAAAGTTATGACTTGTAGAATTAAAGCGTGTGAAGTTAGAAGTTTGGTTCTACATGAGTCTGGTAAGTTTTTGACAGTGCGATTCATATGATCTAACCTTGGCAATATCATGAAAATATTTTTGATGGGATTTGATTTACTTTATTTATTCTTGTACAATTCCACATTTATTTTCAGATTATAGCTATAATATACTGAACTAGCTGTGCCCGCGGTTACACTCGCGTTTATGGGTAATGTATATAGCCTTTTTAGATAAATGGGCTGTCTAACACAGAAATATTTTTTTAAATCGGACCAGTAGTTTCTGAGATTAGCGCGTTCAAGCAAACAAACAAACATACTATTCAGCTTTATAATATTAGTATAAGTATAGAAATGAAATGAAATGAACTGAAATGAAATAAAATGATCTTTATTTATATAGGCTTACAAAAAGCACTTATAAATCGTCAGAACAAAATAAATATAAATATAAACCGGTTCAAACAGCAGATTCTACCGAGAAGAAACCGACAAGAAACTCAATAGTTACTCTTTTAAATACCAAGTCTTAATAGCTATTATGTAGTTACAATATTTTTTTGTCAATTTAAATCTATCAGTGCCGACGAACCGCCTATTATGCGACTGGCCATAGATGGTCGCTAACGAATATAAAATGCCATTAGTCCATTTGTAAACTAAGGTAGCCTATAAAATCGACATAAAGATAATTGGACTGAACCATTAATTGTTTTCTAGTAAGCGCACACCATGTTAATGTAGGGGATCAAAGTTAATAGGTACCTCTAAAGTTGTGTTATAAAATCAACAATATACAATTTTATTTTGTACTTCATACAAGAACAATAATTTTAGTTACCATTTTTGTTTCATCTTAAACTCTCATGAAGTCTTACTTAGATAACTTTATACAAACTTAACTGTTTGTACGTATATCTTTTCTTCTCTAGTCCGATTTTAAAACTCAGTTAAAACCTTAATTTTAACGATTTTTTTACATATAATTTTTATTTTTTTTTCCCGTCAATATGGTCAGAAATAGAAAGTGCAAAACAAAGTTTTTCAAAAGCAATTTAAATAACATGTCATGTCTCTACATGTTTAAACCTTTATGTCTCATGTAAAAACAGAATACCGAAGAAAAATCTCTCTCGTACCTTGGACTTCGAGATAACTGTAAATCCCCTATAAAGAAATATGAGCCAATAACAGCTGCAGTTCTCAGCGACGTGACAAAGCGCCCGATGATGCGTGACAAAGAACTCGATAGCGCGTGATAGATGTTGTTGTTGCAACATAAATGTTTGCACGAGTAGACTATAGAAAAAAAATACTAATAAATGGACCACTTGAGGGACATCTCGCTTTGTTAATTGGACGTCCAGATGACTGTGAATCTCGTATAAAGAAATATTGGCCAATAATAGATGATGCCTGACAAATAACTCGATAACGCGTGACAGATGTTGCAGCGCAACTGCCTGCAGGTGCGATATGATGAGGGGTATGGTATTATTACGTTAATGTTGACTATTCAAATTCATACATACAATACACACTGGCAATCCCCTAAGGGGTAGATAGAGTCCAAGAAGCAATAAACCAGGTGTATTAGATCATGCTTAATCATCCATACCTATTGTCGAGTGTGCGCGTGTCTCACGATGTTTTTCCCTTAGCGTCAAGCTATCAGTATAGATACCCATTACATTTTTATGCATCGCAAAACTCTCTCGCGGCACAGCGGTTGTAGTCAGATTACAGACAGAATAAAATGAAATATACTGATTTATACACCACTTGAGAAAAATCTCGCTTCAAAACATTGCCATCCGGATAAGTGCTCTAAATCTCATCTAAAGAAATATGACTCAATAATACTTGAACCCGCGTGACAAAGCGACTATTGACATGTGACCGATGTGCCTGAGGCTGCACTTGTTGAACGTGGGTGGCAAGCCCCTCCCCCTCACTCCAAAGAGGGAGAAGTGTCTAGCTCATCTTATTTATGTATTGTGGCGGTCCGTATTAGTTAAAGAGTCTTCGTACTACAGTATTCTTCTTTAATTTTGTAGGTATAAAATATATATATATATATAAGAAATTATATACTCCAGATATACAAATAGCGGTGATAGCTCAATGGTAGTAAGGACACGCGCCTCTTAACCAAGGAGTGCGGGTTCAAACCCGGCACGTACCTCTGGATTTTTCAAATCTATGTACGTATTTATACCACTAGCTCGGCGGTGAGGGAAAATATCGTGATGAAACCTGCAAATTCAAACAACTTTGAATTTGTAACCATGATCCAAAAATTTTCTGGTTCCCCTATCTTAGGGTTACGAAGGTCAGATCGGCAGTCGCTTCATTGTAATTACCAGACTCGCTAAATCCTGGATCACGGCTAAGCGGACCCCGTCTAAACACGGGACATAACGCTAGGAAGATGATGATACTCCAGATATACAAAATTAAATTGCTCCTAGGACTCTACCTACCCCTTAGGAGATTGCGGACGTGATGATATGAATTTCTATATTATATATACATTTTCCATCTAACCCAGACCAGTTTTGTTTTTAGCTGAATGTAGTTAAAGGGGCCTGCTGCCCCTTTGCCTCTGCCTACCCCTTCGGGGATTATGGGCGTGATGTTATGTATGTATGTATGTATGTATGTATGTATGTCCTTTGCACCGTCGATATGTGTTCATCAGTTGTTCCCGACATCAAAACACGTTCTTATTAATATTTCCACATCTCTATATTTTGTGCCTCAACAAATCATTCCGTGGATCTAATTATTGGGCCACAGGAGAATTCAATTTATCTTCTTACCTAATCATGTGGATTTAGACTTACCGGGAAAATTGGCGTTATGAGCAAAGGGCGCAACTGATAAATCTGTTTTTTTGGTGAATTTAATCATCTGTTACGAATCTTATTTAGAAATGTAAAAATATCAAATGTTTTGTGAAAATGTTTATTTTGCGGGCTATCGGTATTTATGGAAAGTGAATTCTTTTTTATTTATTGAAAAATGTTCCTTCTCCAGATATTTATAGAATGTATTATTTAATTAAAATAATATTTTTTTTATATATAAAAATAATCAGCTATTCTTAAATGCACGTTTGACCTACTGATTCAAAATGATTTATTATGTACTTGAAACTGTTGGCACAATTACTTATGTAATATCTTATCAAAAATATAGGCAATGTTAACTGTGATATATAATATTTAGATGAGTAACTTTAGATTATAGTGTTGGTTGTTACGTACTTACGAAAGCACTTTGGGCTGTTTGTCCTTGGTTCTAATTACATTAATGCATTTCTAAACACAAGTTTTATTAAAAACCTTTACGATAATGATTCTAAGAACTTTGTTTAATTAGTAAAAAAAATCTTGTATCCAAAATCATATACAAATTGTTGTCAGGATACTATTCCAAAGCGATTCCAAAAGTAAATTTAAAATATTCACTCTAAAATTTACGTTATCAGGATTCGAGAAACCGATCAAAGATTTGAAGAAATTCCATTTTCCGTTGAACATTTCCGCGGAATAAAAACGCAATTTCGCTAAATCGTGACTTGCGCGCTTCGAGTTCGGGCTGCCGGAATATTGCACCAGTCGCTGCAGATTTATACTGGATTCAGTTCAAATATTTGGTATTATTTTTAAGATTGCACATACAAGTTTGTAAAAAAAAATATAAGATTTTTTTTAGAATGTAATGTGCCTTATAATAATAACTTCAATATAATTTAAAACTTGATCAACATCAAAATCTGAATGAGATCGAAACATAACGTTCGAATTACATTTTTCTAAAGAGTCTGTTAGAATTTTTACTGCGACTTTTGTTCATTAGATAAAGCGAAAAATATGTGTCTAGTTTTTTTGTATAGTCTAACTGACGGACTAAATGAATTATAGTTTTTTAAAGCAGTCATAATCCCTATTGCAATCGGAATATTTTCTTAAGACGTATTGCAATTTCTCTAAATCTCTACTTACTCGCTTTCCCATCGCGAGCCAAAATATTAGGCCAATATTCGTTGCCTTTTATCTTGGCCGCGTCTCGCCGGCTTCCTAATATTCCCGAAAGGGAACCAATAACACGTAATAGGTTCGGCCATTTGTCCCTTTATTAGGGCCTTGCTGGAGGCTTCAAAGCTAGAGCTTTCGATAAACAGATCTGGGTAGGATTTCATGTATGTATACTAATATACATACATACTTACATACATAACATGACACCCATAATCCCCGAAGGGGTAGGCAGAGTCAAAGGGGCAGCATGCCCCTTCAACCATATTCAGCCAAAAATAAAGCCGAGCTGGGTTAGATGGAAAATTGTGAAAAAGCAGTGACAAGCGGCTAACCTGTCACCTACACAATCACACACCCAAAATCCGATATACCATTAGTCGCCTTTTAAGTCTTTTTCTTTTTAAGTCCTAGACCAACATGGGACAGTGGGCTCGGTTGGATGGTAAGGTGTGAAAAAGGAGTGACAAGTAGCTAGCTCGTCGCCTACTCTTGTCACATACCCAAAAGCCCGTAAAGCATTAGTCGCCTTTTACGACATGCTAGGCAAGAACCACAGTTGGCACATTCTTTTTTTTTTGCCCCAGATCAAAATGGGCCAAGTCCCAGACCAACATGGGACAGTAGTATACTAATATATTATTGACCGTGTTGGTCTAGTGGTAGTATGCGTGGCCTATGGACTAAGAGGTCCGGGGCTTAAATCCCGGGTCGGGCCAAAAAATTGTGAATATTTCAATATTGAAATTATTCAGTAACAGCCCGGAGTCACGAAGTTGGCTGATTTTCGTTAAGATTACCGAAATCGGTAAGAAGGGGGACGATTATAATCTAGCTGTGCCTGCGGTTTCGCCTGCGCTTGTGGTTAATGTTATATAGCCTATAGCCTTCTTCAATAAATGGGGTATCTAACACAAAAATATTTTTTTAAATCGGTCCAGTAGTTCCTGAGATTAGCGCGTTTAAGCAAACAAACAAGTAAACTCTTCAGATTTATAATATTAGTATAGTAATAGTATAGATTAACCAGTACAGTATTCTGTCTGTTACATAGATATACTATCGTTGCGTATTTCCGATGGATACTAACTAACTAAACTTCACGCCACTTCCCTAGCGGGGTAGGCAGAGAGAACCGAACGCCATATGGCACGATCCTTACACACCTCACTCGCCTCTTCAACATTCATAATCCTTTTCATACATGCTCTACTGTTTTTCGTTCTCTGATGGATAAATAGTCTAAATTGTATGTAATCATAGCTTATGTTCTTATAATATTAGTTTAATTAGTTAGTTATGTTCTTATCAAGTCAAGTCAAGTCCTTCAATATCCAGTGATTATTGTATAAAACAGGCCATGTGTTCATCAAGAACAAAGTTTTGATTAATACTTATTTATTTGACTGGCTTGATGGCGCATTCGGTAGTGATCCTCCCCCATGCGTCAAGAATTATGGGATCGATTCCCACCCAGGACAAACATTCGTGTGATGAATACTTGCGTTTGTTCTGCGTCTGGGTGTTAATATCCAATACTTAAGTATACATTTGGATTACCACTGTTGATTCTGATATCCGTAACACAAGTGTTTAAGCTATTTAGCTCGGAGTCAGATCAATGTACGTGATGTCGACGGATATTTATTTATTTCAAACCGGATAAATATTTTAAACAGTGGAACACAGGTACAAACTACCAACTTAATTTAATACTACCACTACTAATCAACCCAAATTGGGTCTTGGCATAGTTTAATAAAAATCCTAAATATTCCTTTTCAGTTTGGTTTAGTTAGGTAAAAAAGACTTCTCCTATATTTTCAAATAATTTTAAATTATTTCACACCCAAATCTCCAATAGATAACATTTATTGAACGTTCTTATTACACTTTTGCCACAAATTAACACCAAAAAGTCTACTCTTAAACCACCCTAATCCCAAATCTTCTCGCCCCAAATTTCCGTAACAGTTGTCATCTTAAAAGAATAAATCCGCACTTATCTTTGAACCGCCGTGACGTCAAAAAGTCCTCTGAATTACCTTCCAGGGATCTTATCAAGCTTTTAAATGGAGTTTTACAGGGTTCCAGACGCCTATACGATGGGAATTGGCGAATTTTCAACGAGTAGGGTGTCTGTATTTATGTGAAAATTGACGGAAATAATGGGAACGCGTTGTTTTTTTGTAGGTCTGTGTGTCATGTCCTGCTATTTTTCGAGGTGCAATTAATAATAATTACCCATTTAGATCAAACGCTCAAAAGGCCTCTAAATGTTGGACCCATGACCCCATGCAAGCCTCAAAGGCCCGGGCTTGTCCCGTGATTGTGCCGAGAGACATAATAATAATAAATTCTCCAGACTGACACACACCAATTCCCTAGTTCCAGGTTATGCTTGTATAACTATGAATACTAGGCGAACGGATAGACATACTTAAATACGTTTATAAACATCCATGACTCGAATATAAATGTCCATGTTCATCACACGAAATATTTGTCCCTAGCGGGATTCGAACCCGCGACCCTTGGTTTCGTGGCCAGAGTCTCTAACCACTGAACCAACGTGCCCGTCAACTTGGTGGCGCAGTAGTCCTAGATATGAGTCTGATTATTACATAAATGCGACTATATAATTGTCTTATGTAACCTTAGGGAATAAAATCCTGCTAAGTGGATGAAATAAATAAAACTATGGTTTCATATCCATAATTTTTTTTTATGTATCACGATCCTGGTGATATAAAATTGTAATTTCTATTTTTCTTATTGCTATTATAACGGACAGAATAATATTTGTATGAAAATAACTCTATCTGTTTGTTTACAAGCCTGAGCCGCTGAACAGTTCATTGTAATAAATTATAATGCAAAATTCAACGTAAACTAAGTTGTGTTCACTCAACCAATATATAACTTACATGTCTCTACCATTGAGCTACCACTGCTTTTTTGCTATACTCTTATTATTACCACCCATTTACAATACATACATACATATCATCACGCCCTCAATCCTTGAAGGGGCAGGTAGAGTCAAAGGGGCAGCTAGCTCCCTTCACATTCAGCCAAAGTATAAAACTGGACCGCCTAGTATGAAAACTGTAAAAAAAGTCGTGAAGAGTGACAATCCCTCCGCTCACATAATCACACACCCAGATATATAATTGGTCGCCTTTTACGACATGCTAGGCAAAGAACACAGTTGGCATTTTTCAAGTCCAAGACCAACATGGGACCAAAGTTCACAATACAAAAAATGATATTTGTACTGACTTTACTGAGAGTCCCTCAAAATCGTCATTCGTACACGCTCTACATACACGTCCAATCCTATTTGAGTAGAGTCGGTGCAAAAGGACAAGAGCTGGGAGCGCGATTGATTCCCAAGCGCTCTACATTGCGCTTTTCGAGCCACGTAAATGGGGGATTGTAGAGTCGACGTTTACGACGACGTCTAAAACAACTGCAGCTGTCAGGGAGTTTGTTTTGGTTTAAGGATGTTTTTTGTTCGAATCACTATAAAATGATCATGGTTAATCTCTGATATAACAATATACGTTATCATTTATTTACAATTTACAAATAAATAATAGAAATCTAATATAGAGTCACAATTGTACAATGAAACTCTACATTGCTTCAGACTGTTTTGCCTTTACTCATGTTTTTTGTTTACCCCTTGCATATTACGACCTGTATAAAATGTAGATTTTTTGTATGTTACTGAAGTTGTGAAATAATAGATTTTTTTTTTAGCCAATTTCAAGCCTAGAATGTTTTCATTGAGCCATTAAATAACAGCACATTGTCTTGAGGTGTGATATATTTTAATTTTGTAGAACAAGAAATGAATAACGAATACTATTCGTCCCTTTTTGTAATAATTCATCTCAAATAAGTCTTCCGAAGAAATATAGTTATTATTAGCACTTCATATCTGTGTAGCAGGTATGATTATTTGCAAACTATGTTTAATAAGTAAGCAATATTGCTACGGAACATTTTGTCTCTACCTAAGAGGACTTTTCCTACAATCAGTACAACAACAGTGGACAGTCCGATTGTTCCGACGCGCTCTACATTCCTCTTTACGACCAACGTGCCGAACGAAATGTAAAGCCGCTGTTTATGAGACAATCAGTATTTATTGCACCAGACAGATTTTCTCTCCGTTTAAAGACAATGTTTAATTAGTAGAGCTATTGTAAACTAACAAAGGCTGCGAAAGTGTTTTATAATTTTTTGAGAAACGCTTAATTTGAAATGGTGGATATTAACTTTGTTTTTTTACAACTTACATAAAAAAATATTAATTTAAAAAAATAACTTGAAGGAGGAGCAATGCAATTTAAGAGAAGTCTTTTTTCAAATTAATAGGCATATAAACTGTTAATCTATTATTTTTTAAATAAATATAAACATATATCTGTACTTCCAATATTATATTGTAGAGCTACTTTAGTGTAAAATAATAAAAACGGATTGATTCGAAAATCCCGTTTTACGAGGTGCGGATGTAGAGTTGCTGTTTTACGACACGCTCTAGAATATCTTTCACGTATAGCAATTGTTTTTGACAATTTTATCTCAACATATTTGTCAAAATACAGTCGATATTTAATAATAAAACTAAATGAATTTTGCATTGCATTTAATTCAGATTAATTGTTATTGCTATGTAATTTGTATATAGAATATGAATATTTTGATACAATCTTTTTTTGGCTTATGGCGTATTATTTACGATACAATTAATTTTCTACTTTCATATTTCAACATTTTATAGAGTCATGATGTGGATGGAGTCAAATGTTTAATTGTCATTTAAAACCTACGAAGTAAGAAATAAAACAGGACATAGAGACATTGTTTTATAGCAGGATTTAAAATAAGCGCCCATGCAGTTGAAATAGAATTTAAGATAGTTTCATCTTTGTCTACGATATTTGTAGAGAGTATTTCGTTCAAGGAAATCTTTATTTTATTCTTTAGGTAGTAAAGGTGGAATTTAATATTACTACGCTCTACATTCAGCTTAAAGAGTCTCGTAAGAATAAAGTCATTGTTTTAGATACGAGACAAAAATACGCAGCATTTATTTTTAAAATTATTTGTATTCTCAGTTTTATCTCTATAGTTTTGTCTCATGTTGGTTTGGGACTTAAAAATAATGTGCCAACTGTGATTCTTGCCTAGCATGTCGTAAAAGGCGACTAATGGTATATCTGCTTTTGGGTGTGTGATTGTGTAGGCGACGAGCTAGCTACGTCGCTTGTCACTGTCATCAGCCTATCGTCGTTCGCTGCGGAACATAGGCCTCTCCCATAACACTCCACTCAGCATATAGCATAGCCGCAGATCGTGCTAAGTGACTTGTTACTACTTTTTCACAATTTTCCATCTAACCCAGCCCAGTTTTATTTTGGCTGAATGTGGTAAAAGTGACTAGCTGCCCCTTTGACTCTACCTACTCCTTCTGGGATTATGGGCGTGATGTTATGTATGTATTTATCTCTATATGATAATATACTAAATAGAATCCTAAAGCTAGACAAAGCATATACTTAAATCCCTACATGATACGAGTGTAAATGATACAGGCATTATAGAAACGTTTGTAGTGGGATTAGAACTAATGGCCTTTGGTTTCGTGGCCGAGCTCCAACCACTCAACTCCAGCCTTTAAAATTTTGTAGCAAATTTATTTGCGCTAACACACCTACATATCTCTATAAAATTACTTTTAGAAATATAATTAAGTACCTACACATTATAGCATCTGGATCTTTGAGCGGGTTGTTCAAAGGCAAAGATTTTAAAATAAACTAGATCAATCAGATCACTATCGTTACACATCCACGGTTATTTCAAATAAACAAGTCTAACCACGATGTTCTCCTCACTTCAAAACATCGTGGTTAGTTTTGAAAAAACCAGAGATACTTCTCAGGTTTAAGCATCCTATAACCCTTGATCAACAAGCGTTTAATAAAAAAACCATTGAACATCCTAAAATGAATTACAATGTAACAATGTGAATGCCACGCTAAATCCTGGATCATGGTCTAACCAGATCCCGACAAAGCATAACAGAGCTGCGTAACATAAATGCGACCAATTACCAACCTAAAGCAAGCAAAGCCGCAATTGTTACCTAGTGCACATGCATAGTGACGCAACAGGCAGCGGTTTCAATTAACCCGCGCGGGACCGCCGCGCTCGGCCGCGCTGCAGATTGCGTGTTGACGCCGGCCTTTAGCGACGATGCAGCTGCGCCATTGTTGGCTAAAACACTGGTGCACTTTGTCCTGGGATTTATAGCTTTGTTAAATTATGTATGTTCTCTTAGTAAATGATATACAGCTATGTGTATTTATATACATGCAGCTTTAGGCTAAATATGTACAAGATTAGACCCATATTAGACTGTTACTTGCCTAGCATGTCGTAAAAGGGGACTAATGGTATATTGGGTTTTACGGTGTGTAATTGTGTAGGTGACAAGCTAGTCAATTGTCAGTAAATTTTCACAATTATCCATCTAACCCAGCCCAGTTTTATCTGTAGTTAAGGGGGGTTTTATATATGGTTAATGTATGTATGAGACATTTGCTCTCCCACTGTATCAATACGTTGAGTGACGCAACAGGCGGTGTGGTTCCCAATTAATATGTTGCAGCGACCGCTCGCCGATCGCGTTGGTGTATTACGTATGTACACTGGCGGCCGTGGACAACTGAGTTGTGTTGTTAGACTACTGATGGGTAAAATATATGTGTCAGTGCCTAAAACTGTGGATAGTGACATGAGCAAATTTTGTTAAAAATATAATATAATATTAGGTATAAATCATTATTTTTTTAAGTATATACTGTAATGGAGAGCGAGGATCTTCTAACACAAGTATTTCTTTACCTAACAGAAATCCTCAATTGTAACGCAGAATTGTAACAATCCTGATACTGAATAATTGTATTTGTATTTGTATAATGTATTTTATCGGATGTAAGTCAGCAAATGTTAGAGCTGGATAATCAAGGACATTACAGCTAACTTTTTCCTGCTTTAAAGTCACATTAAGTAATTTTAGTTAGTCATGAATGCTATAGCAAAATTGCATTCATTTATATAAGTAACTAAACTTCACGCGACTTCCCTAGCGGGGTAGGCAGCGACAACCGAACGCCATATGGCACGATCCTTACACACCTCACTCGCTTCTTCAATATTCATGATCCTTTTCATACAAGCTTTACGGTTTTTATGACTCCTAACATCACCTTCTGTTAATACACGACCAATCTGGTCGTGGTAGGTGGGCTTGGGCCTTCCGCTGCTCCTACATCCTTCCCAAGAACAAGGACTAGGTGTCTCCAAATAATATCTGACACTAAACTCATTGTCAGATTTGAATACTCATTATGTATTCTGTTCGGTCTATTTCACAAAAGTGCGAGGCCACTATTTGACTGGGGCCCCTATACGACTGAGGCCCCGGACGGTAGCCCTGCTCACCACTTAAGGCCACTCTAGCTATGATGATGTTTCAACTGCTCCTAAGTACTGGCCGTTAAAACCGAAACATGCAAGATATTTCTCCTCGAATTCGCCCCTCTAATTTCGGCCAGTCCATACTAGAACCCATTATCCTCTCTCCGCGTTATTTATGGGGGACTTACCCACCTCGCGAGGGCGCGTAAAAAATAAATTCACTTATAATTAATTGCGAGCCATTCCCTCGGCCCTCTAAGTGGCATCGTTTTCATTAGCCTTATATTTAATTTGATATTTCGGGTGACGATGTGATACGATTGTTTTTTTTAATGAAAGCGTGTTTAGTTTTGGTTTGTTGCATTTGTAAATCATTCATTCAATCAATTGGTTGTGTACTTTCGACCGTATAAGATAGAAGAGAAAATGTTTACTTTAAAGGCTACGAATATATATTTAATTTATCAGACACACTAATTGCCTAGTTTTAATATGGACAGTTATATTGAAATATACGTCAATAATCACATGCATATTATTGCAGCTAGCGGCATTACCCTTAATGATCTTGTCACATAAAAATGCGAATATATTAATAAGAAAATTTTATATCAAATATCTAAATAAATATCCCACAACATCGCATACATTGATCTGACTCCGAGGTAAGTAGCTTAAGCACTTGTGTTACCGATATCAGAATCAACAGTGGTATTACAAATATACACTTAAATATTGGATATTAACACCCAGACACAGAATAAACACAAGTATTCATCACACGAATGTTTGTCCTGGGTGGGGTCGAACCTACAACTTTTGGCGCATGGGGCAGACTTACTACCGAATGCGCCATCGAGCCAGTCAATTTAATAAACAGCTTTTCTGCGTAGTTCTGCGTTAGAAACAAATAGAGTTCTTAAGGTTATCTTCCTCTATCATCAGACCAAACTAACTAACTAAACTTCACGCCACTTCCCTAGCGGGGTAGGCAGAGAGAACCGAACGCCATATGGCACGATCCTTACACACCATACTCGCCTCAACATTCATAATCCTTTTCATACAAGCTCTACGGTTTTTATGACTCCTACCATCACCTTCTGTTAATACACGACCAATCTGGTCGTGGTAGGTGAGCCTGGGCCTTCCGCGGCTCCTACATAATTCCACTTTCGAATTGTATATCTGTTTAGTAAATCTTTCGTCATCCATTCTTTCCACATGTCCGAACCACCGGAGCATGCCTCTTCTTACCTTGACTCCGACGCTGTCCTTCAGACGAACTCTCTTTCTTACATCATTATTCCGAACGCAGTCTGTGAGCAATACGCCGCAGATTTTCCGCAGCGCACGCATCTCGACCGCGTTTATTATACTTTAATGCTCTTTCTGTCATACCCAACTCTCGCTTCCATATGTTAGCGTAGGAATCAGCACCGCATTGTGTATAGCGAGCTGGGCCTTCTGGCTTAAGACTTTACTGCCTTGAAGTTTTCCTAACGCTCCATTCACCCTATTCCCTGCATTCACTTTTCTTCAGACCAGCTCGATAGTATTACAGCTCTGTTTTATCAAAAAATTTTAATTGGCCTTGAATTTAAGCAACTACATAGTTTTGAAAAACGAACTTAACTTACTGTGAATGTTTGTTTATATAAAAAATCGCCTATACATGTTGGCCGAGCGTAGACCAACGCGAACGTCGACATAGGTACATAGGCAAGTGTGTCCACACGTTCGGCAAGTTCGTCGAACGCCAATGCATGCCAATGTAGACGAGCGTCTGTCGAGCAACCCACACGTTGGCCAATGTGGCCGAGCGCAGACGAGTGCGTTTGACTTGTGCAAAAACCGACACCGGTCCGAAGTGAGGCAATGATCACGAGCGACGGCGAGCGAAGACAAGTTGCGCCAAATGAGCTCTACACATTGGCGCTCGCCTTCATTCGGTCAACTGTTATAAGGGAAGACACCGAGCGATGACAAGGCAAGACGAATAATAATAAACAAAATAAACATGTATAAGCGAGATTAAGTTGTAATAAAAGCGGTTTTTCGTTCGCATGAAGGAGGTTTTGCGTTTTCGGTAAGTACAATAAAGTGAGTCACTTATTTTTTTTCTTATTTACCGCTCAGCTATAATTCTCTATGTGCTTAGATTATAACATGCAATGACTGCTTATGCTCAAAGTTGTAAGCTTATTTTCCTTCTCGAAACCTTTAACCTTTAGCTAACAAAGCATCATAAAAATACTAATATATACTAGGTATATTAGTAAGTATATAGTATATATTAGTATTATATTACTAGATATATTAGTATTATTTCCCACGTTGGTCAAGGACTGCACGGATATGTATTGTGTTCTTCGCCTAGCATGTCGTAAAATGCAAAGTCAAAGGAAATACTGTATTATAATCCAGCCAATAAAGCATTTGCCATTTTGAGTTGAAAGGATGGGACCAGCGCGAAAATTTGCGTGAGTACCTACTAGATATTTAATACTCCAAAAAGTCAGGTCTCTGACTCATCAGGTTAGCTAAAAAAAGGGGGGGAAAGATCGGAAAAAGGCACTTTTTTTTAAATAACTCACGAATGGTTCAAATATAAAAAAATGCTTCAAGTAAAAGTTATAGATAGGTTTCTGCTTAAGTACGTGGGGAATCACTTGCCTACTTGTTCATCTCAATTACATTTTTTTTTGGCGGTAGTGCTTTTAGGATATTGATCCTGTATACTCTTTAGTAGGTCTATAATATGTATTATGTACATTTGCAAATTATGCAAAGTATTTTTTTTGTTAAATTCTAAGTAAGTTTGACAACATCACATTTCATTGTGGTGCTGGCCCCAGGGGCAGTTCAAACAAAGCCAGCGCTTATGTAAACCGCCGTGTTTGCTGGAAGGCAAACGGTTAGCCAACAAAACAGCTTAAAAAGGCAAAATGCATCTATTTGGCGGAACGCTGTATTTTTGATATTAAAAAAAATTGTTTGGATAACCTTCTAGTACAATAGGGATGATGACTGCATTAAAAAACTATAATTCTATTTAGTCCGTCAGTTAGATTATACAAAAATACTAGACACATATTTTTTGCTATAACAAATGAACAAAAAATCACAAAGATAAAGAGCATCAAAGTTTTGGAGTGGGGGCTTGCAACGTCACTATTTTGTAAAAATTGTACGAAAGCGTGACGTCACGCGCAACTTGAATGCATTGTATCTTCGTCAATGTTTGTTTGACAAATAAATAAAAAAATACGTGTTCAATATTTTTTTATAATCTAACTGACGGACTAAACAGAATTTTTTAGTCATCTAGCCTTAAACGTCGCTTTGTGATAAAATAGTCAGTCATTATAATATAATTCTAATGGTAATGCATACTTACGAATTTCCTCAGCTTAATAATATTTGAGGTGTCGTATACAATTTTTATTGAAATATTTCGATTGTCGTGTCTTTCCAATGAAAGATATTACATTTAAATGTTAGTTTTGAATCTCTAAAGCTAAACAAATGGATTTTCGAGACGGAAAAAATGTGAGGAAAAAAACATTTTTTATGTTACGTAAAGGGCTCCCAAGAATTGCATTAAATGCCCTTATTTATTTAGTCCGGCCGAAAAAATGTCTATCATATATGATAAATCATACATACATAATGTCACGCCTTTTTCCCATGGGGGTAGGCAGAGATCACGTACTTCCATTTGCTACGATCCTGACATACACCTTTCGCTTCTTCTACATTCATAAGTCTTTTCATACACGCTCGTCGGTTAAGGGTGCTGTTGATAAATCGGTTGTATCATATTTGGATTCTTACAAATGATGAATGTTCTGAAATTGCCATTATGTCCGAGTGTAAGACTATTAGTCTAGTCTAGTTCGTCAACCAAAAAGTCAAAGAACAAATCTGTCTATACTAATATTATAAAGCTGAAGAGTTTGTTTGTTTGCATGAACGCGCTAATCTCAGGAACTACATTCTTTCAGTGTTACATAGCCCATTTATCGAGGTAGGTTATAGATTATAGAAAACTAACAATAACAAACCGCAGGCACAGCTAGTATTATATAAAATAGGAACTATTAGATTAGGCGACGGTTTTGAAATTGTTAATGGCGACCGATCGCGATAGTCTGCGGCTGATACTCCGCAATGCTACACTTCTCGACACGCGATTTTAGCGAGTTAGTTAGAACTTAAATAGGACAACCTAAATAGGAATAAAAGTTCAACTATATACAAGTACTCTTAGGGCTCCTGTACCTACTGAATTTTGAGTACACAACCTTACAGAATGTTTTGAGGACAACGAAAATCTATACTTATAATAAATCTGTAGAGAGGTCAATTCTGTACATGAAATATATTTTCAAAACAACTATCAGAGGGTGATAAGTGATCGATACTGATGCCAAAAATGCAATCAGTAAAATTTTTGTCTGTCTGTCTGTATGTTCCTTATAGAAACAAAAACTACTCGACGGATTTTAACGAAACTTGGTACAATTATTCTTTATACTCCTGGGCAGGTTATAGTATACTTTTCATCACGCTAAATTCAATAGGAGCAGAGTAGTGAAGGGAAATGTTGGGAAAACGGGAGAAGTTACTGCATTTTTTAAGCTTCCGTCGCGTGTGCAGCCTTAATGGTTAAAGTTACATAGAAATCATGTATGACGGAAATAGTCTTTATAATATTAACCATAAACGCGGGTGACACCGCTGGCACAGATAGTGTTATTATAAAACACAAAGATTTTACAAATACGTCCCAAGTTGGTCTGGGACTTAAAAATAATGTGCCAACTGTGTTTCTTGCCTAGCATGTCGTCGTGTGGCGACTAACGGTATATCGGGTTTTGGGTATGTAATTGTGTAGGCGACGAGCTAGCCACTTTTCACACTTTTTCATAATTTTCCATCTAACCCAGCCTAGTTTTATTTTTGGCTGGATGTGGTTACATACAAAATATAATTAGTTACATATTTTGATAAGCCCAAAAGAGTATCATGGTGATCATACTAATGCTAATCTAAGACCTGCTCATGAATGCGAAAAATTACTTTGAAATTGACTTTGTGATAATGTAGGCGTCGAGCTGGCGACTTTTCAATATATTTCATTAAAACCAGCTTAATTTTACTTTTGGCCAAATTTGGTTAATGTATTTATTGCTTCTTAGATGTTGCCTGATCTATCAGGGATAGCGGGCGTGATATCTATGTAACGTCCTCCTAACCGATATAGGGAACGGCGGTCAATCTCAACGAGGATTAGCCATCTGCGCAGGTGTTATAGTGCACAAGTGTGCGCACACACAGGTGCACTCTCTATTTCTTAACTCTCATAGTCCGGTGAGACGGCAATTCGACATGACCGGAGAGAGGTCAGGCGCAGGTCCAACGGCTTAACATGCTTTCCGAGGCACGGGAGTGATTAATCGTCAACTTCCTGACTCCCGATTGTTACTGAAATACCCAGCCACAAATTTTGCCCCGACCCGGGATTTGAACCCGGGACCTATTGGTCTTTACGCGGCGCATGCTACCACTGACTGCCTTGTTGGTCTAGACCAGCTATACTCAATGTGTGTTCCGCGGAACCCTGGGGTTCCGTGAAGCCTTTCTGGGAGGTCCACGAAAATTGGTACTGATGATAATTGTTAAAATAAAGGGGTACTATATTTAAGTCTCCTGGGGGAAAATCCGTTTAAAGTCGATTATTACACCCCCCCTCCCCCCGCGCTGCCGCCCGCGCTGTTCTAGGGTTCCGTCAAATACTCCGCTTCCTAAAAGGGTTCCATAGCATAAAAAGTTTGAGCAGCACTGGTCTAGACCAACGAGGCGGTCCCGTTTTGGATATCTAAGTTTGTATTTACTAAAACAACCTTAAGAATGAATGAACGAAGCATCAATCCGCTGAGTACAATTAATTAATAATGCAATTCGCTTTCTTTGCATGTCTTTACACAACTCCTCAGTATAGTTCACTCGTTAGTTCTGAACGCAAACTCATCAAAGTTTTGTATCAGAGCAAATTGGCTTTGCTTGTTCTAAATTGCCCCAATTAGCAGATAAACTTTGGCCTCGTGGCCTAACAGTTGCCGCTGTTGTGTAACAGATACAAGGCAGCTCGTCACTAAATGTACCTACGAAGGTTTTTAGAATCCAGATTTTAAACTTGCGCGTTGAATGCAACTAATAGGAAGAATAAAAAACGAACTTAATAAAAGGAAAAAATAAATTTACTTAGGCCAAAGTAATACGTATTTTAATACTTATAATTTTGAAGTCAGTGCTTAAGCTACTTTTAGCTTGGAGTCAGATCCATGTATTAGATGTCATCTGATATTTATTTAAAAAAAAATAAATAAATAGGTAAGAGGTTTTATATGAAATAAAAGTGAAAGAGGTTTCGAATAATAACATCGTATAGATATACTACATATGCTGGCTGTTATCTTAAATAGACTCTCAAGTACAAGTCTTCTCATATAACTATTGCGTGCAGTCTCTTGAACCTCCTGGGGCCAAGTGTAACGAGCTTAACGCAGGAGCCGACGTTAATTAAACTCTTATATCTCCAGTGATAAATGTTCACTGTTCATCTTGACGTCATAAATCACATTTTCACACCTATAATAAGTCCCGTGTTTGGTTTTGAACCGACTGCGGTGAGAAAAAGGAAGGTTATATTAGCAGTCTACTTACAAAGGTGTTGGTTAAACACATAAATGATTTTAAAGACGCCATACATACTGTCGACTGGCTCGATGGCGCATTCGGTAGTGACCCTGCCCCATGCGTCAAGAGTTGTGGCTTCGATCCCCACCCAGGACAAACATTCGTGTTATGAATATTTATGTTTGTTCTGTGTCTGGGTGTTAATATCCAATATTTAGGTTGTGTATTTGTAATACCACTGTTGTTTCTGATATCCGTAACACAAGTGCTTAAGCTAATTACCTCAGAGTCAGATGAATGTATGTCGTTTCGCCGGATATTTTTTTTTTGTACACTTGAGTGAATACTGCACGTGATTGAACTATGCGAGCGATTTACATGACTAAAATGTCAATAAAAATAAACTAAATTGTACCTATGTAGTATGAAGAAAAAGTTGCTTTTGCAATTTTCGCTAGAAGTATCGATAGTTATTTTTATCGAAAATTTAAATAAAATTTTAGCAGATGAAGATAAACATGATCTGAAATACAAAATATAAATAAAGTAAGGAAAAAAATATAAAATAGAAAAGTAAAATATTCTGTAGTTCAACCAACGGAGATTTATAATAAGGACTACTAGAATTATCCATCGTCATTTCAAAAGTAGCTCTATGATAATTCTTCGTAAAAAATTTCAAAGATACACAGCAATGGAATAATGAAAAAATCTCTGAAAAACCCAAATAAGAAGAGCCAAGTCCTAATAAAAATGTTTCACATATTAAAACGCGTTCAGACATCCTAATTCACGTGGTTTAATGAATTCCATACAAGGCCACATTACTTGAAAAGGGGTTGCGTCGAATGGAACGCATAAAACGGAGAAACCCTTAATTTTAATTAAAAAACCGACATCATTTTATTTGGCATAAAATTTTAACGGCCGACTATACGTAAACGTTTACGATTTTCAACCTTATTCCTTTGATTTAGAGTTTACGTGATGTTTGATGTGGAAAGTAACGTCCCAAAACGTTTTAATTAAAAATTAAAAATAATAAACTTTTTCGTCTAGGTGTTGAAATGGAAATGGAAGGGTTAAATGTTTGAGTTCTTTGTCTTTATTGTTGTTTGCATTTTCATTAAGTAAGCTGATGCTTTATGACCGTATTTAAATAACGGAACAGAGCAACAATTAAATTTACTGGTTATTCGACTGGCTCGATGGCGCATTCGGTAGTGACCCTACCCCATGCGCCAAGTGTTGTGGGTTCGATTCCCACCCAGAACAAACATTCGTATGATGAATACTTGTGTTTGTTCTGTGTCTGGGTGTTAATATCCAATATTTAAGTATATATATGTAATACCACTGTTGATTCTGATATTCGTAACACAAGTGCTTAAGCTACTTACCTCGGAGTCAGATCAATGTAATTGATGTAGTCGGATATTTATATTATATTATATTTATATTCATTCTTACATATAGGTAATAGGTAAATATTCCATCTAACCCAGCCCATTGTCCCATTTTAGTCTGGGACTTAAAGCGAGTGTGCCAAATGCGTTTCTTGCTTAGCATATCGTAAAGGGTGACTAATTTGTGTAGGCGACGAGAAAGCCACTTGCACTACTTCTTCACAATTTTCCATTTACCCCGCCCGGTTTTGTTTTTGGCTGAATTTGGTTAAAGGGGTCTGCTGCCCCTTTGACTCTGCCTATCCCCTTTGGGGATGATGCTATGTTTGTTTGTACATATAGGTAGTGTGGCTATCGCGATAACGCGAAGTGTTGATATTGCATCCTTGACTTTGATTTTGACTTTGACTTTGCTCTACAAAACGGAGAAAGACACGGAGACAAATAAAAATATTCGCGGTAGCGTGATAATGTAGCCACAATATTAGATTTCTTGGTATAAAAAGATATAGCTGTATTTTAGTGAATAACTTTCCTATATAAATACTGAGCAATTTCGCTTATTATTAAATAGCAGCGCCCCGCGGTTTTGTCCGCGTACCTCCCGTTGCCGTAGGAATAATGGAATAAAATATAGCCTTTGTTACTTGCTAATTAAGTAGCTTCCTATTGGTAAAAGAATTTTTCAAAAATGGTTCAGCAGTTTCAGAGCCTATTTAATGCAAACAAACGAACAATCAAATCTTCCTTTTTATAATAGTAGAATGATAAGGTTAAATTCATTCAGCTTTTATAGTATTAAATATTTTTTCTAATACTGAGCAGTACTAAGTACCTTAAATTATACTTATATATGTATGTATGTATGTATGTATTTATGTATGTATGTATGTATGTATGTATGTATGTATGTATGTATGTGGGTCTCGTGTAATGTAAAATACCGGGTTAAATCAAAAAATACTATATTTTCATAAGATATTTTCTTAATACAATTTACAGTCCTTTAACACCGCGTTCGTCTCTAAGAACCACAGACAAATTTTAAATCACTCCCAACCTCACTCCCTCTCTCTTTCACTCCCGTTCATACTATTTCACGAACGTTCTCTTTCACTCATTCGGTTCTTCTTGCGTTCCATTTCACTCATCCTACATGTACCTATGTAAATTTAACTCTACTTGGCAAAATTCGGTAAAATTAAGAACGATGTCTGGTTTTGTTCAATTTACCTTCTTTGAATTCTTTTAATTGAACTTCCAAACGAAACGAAAAAAAGTTCAACTATTGTATAGCATCCAAACTTGGCTATTTTTTCCCGTGCCCACACTATTAGCGGGATGTCGAACGACAGTTTATCTAGAATTGATCTAGGCCTGTCGGATTGAAGCCGCGCTAGTATTTAGTCTAGATTTTTCCAAATTGGTTTTTACGCTGAGTGTTTCAATAGAAAAGCTTTACTTTTTTAATTTTGTTTGATTTAGTATTGGGCTTACTGTAGTAGGTAGACAGGCTTTCAGTATGAGATAAGATTATTATTTTTATCCTAGAACTCGGATGAGAATAATGAAGATACAAAATATTCTCTATTTCTGGAATATTATGAATAAGTGACAAAATAGCTCGTAATACCGTGCCAAATAAACATTTATTCTATTCTATTCTATAATACAATGAACTTTTGACGACATGTTAGTTCATAATTTCGTTTAATGGGATAATAACTTAACCTACCCTAAAAAAAAAAAACCTAACCTCACCAAACTAAAAAAAAAATCTAACCTAGACTCTAGCCTATCACCTTATCGCATACGTTGCCTGCGCTTCAATAGATATTCTATACAATCCCTGGGTATTTTATATAATACCCAGGTAAGATAAAAAATACGCGAAAAAAATCATAATATTTTATACATTGCCTGAACGACCCCGGTATTGCATACAATGTCTAGGTATTGTATAGAATGCCTGGATTATACACATTGCCGGTAACATATATACAAAACCTGAACACTGTTTCTACATAATAGTTTTTATACATACATACATATATTTACAAAGCCTTAAGTAATGTTACACCCTACTAAAAACTGTATCGCATCGCTTGTTACAAGGTCAAAAGATCGATTAATGAAATACCATTGTAGTTTTATATATTCTGTCTATTTAAATGAAAATATTTAATCCGTGTTTCGGTTTTTGTATATACTAAAAACAATCTACTAATATTATAACTAGCTGTCCCGGCGAACTTCGTATCGCCCAGTAAATGAAAATCGACATTGATTTGTCGATTGACATTTAACATTGACAGATACGAATCCCACCGTTTTATATGAGAAAATACTTTTGCTTTTATTTTGTTTTATCTTCAATTTTTCAATGTTTTTAATAGTTATTCTGTTATTCTGGACGAAGACAAATCCAACAAATCAAAAACAACGTAAATCGGTTCAGCCGTTCTCGACTTATAAGTGGTGTAACAAACACGACTTTGTTTTATTTATATAGATGCGAAAGTTTGTTCGCATGTTTTTTTACTCTTTCACGCAAAAACTACTGAATGGATTTTAATGAAACCTAAGGATAATATAGGTTATACACTCAAATAACATATAGGCTATGTTTCATCGACCTACCACGCGATCAAAGCCGCGGGCAGAGGCTAGTCTTGTATAAAGTGTCCATTTTTCTCCCGCCCCACGGAACCCCATATTGTCATCTGCGGCCGGGGGCACACGGCGCGAGTGGCCGCTTTGTGCGCCAAGTGGCATTGTGCCCCGGTACCCTATTAGCGTATGGTGCTGAGTATCACACCCAACGGAATGTTGTTAGACAGACAGACAACATCATCTATATAGCGTTATGTCCCGTTCTTATTTGGGATCTGTTGGGAGAAAGATATTTTATGGTATCGTGATTAAACTTCCATAAATACCTGTATAACTTATGTACATAGTTTTGTAATGTAATATTTACAAACCATGTTTAAAAAGACATAAAATGGCATGTAATTTTCAGTACAAATTCATTCAAGTATACATACATAACATCACGCCCATAATCCCCGAAGGGGTAGGCAGTGTCAAAGGGATAGCAAGCCCTTCAACCACATTCAGCCAAAAATAAAGCCGGGCTGGGTTAGATGGAAAATTGTGAAAAAGCAGTGACAAGCGGCTAACGTGTCGCCTACACAATCACACACCCAAAACCGGATTTACCATTAGTCGCCTTTTACGACATGCTAGGCAAGAACCACAGTTGGCATATTCTTTTTAAGTGCACCACAGACCAACACAGGACAGTGGGCTGGGTTGGATGGAAAGCTCATTCAAGTATAATGGAAAAAAATCCCTAGATTAACCAATAAATACAAATCAATGCACAACCATTTCAATAGGATCATTTACTTATCATTATAGCATTGGAAGATGCATACTATATTAATATCAATCATGACTATATGACTGGTTCGATGGCGCATTCGGTAGTGACCCTGCCCCATGCTCCTAGCAAATCGAAACTACAAGTTTCGATTTCCACCCAGGACAAACATTTGTTTGGCTAATGCTTATGTTTGTTCTGTGTCTGGGTGTTAATATCCAATATTAAAGTATTATACTTGTAATACCACTGTTGTTTCTGATATCCGTAACACAAGTGCTTAAGCTACATTCTTTGGAGTCAGATCAACGTATGTGATGTAGTCTGATAATTAGTTATTTATATGTCCAAGAAAAAAACAATAAGGATAATGAGACAAAAACATAAAACTCAACCAATCTTTCGTATCTAAACTCAGTTCAGTATTCCCAGCCTCCATTGTTAGACCTATCTCAACGTAGAATTTCGTAGAAAATTCCACCCAGCCTTTCTAGAAACAATATTTACAAGAAGGTTAGCTTAATTTACCAGACAATACCCCTACGGAACAAAGCGCTCCTCCCCGGGGTTGTTTTATCCCCGTCTCATCTTATTCACCCTGTCCCGTTTTATTTTTCGCCCGCACATTGACTAGGCCAGACTATATTTAGCTGCGTTGTTTTTAACCCCCTTCAGGGGTGAGAGCCGCTTTTGAGAGGGTAGTGTCACTTTGAAAGGTGTACATACTCTTTTACAAATTAAAGTAATATTTTTGTTTAATAAATATTATTTAGTCATATACACAGATATACAATGCGCATGTGGAAGGATGTAGGAGCCGCGGAATGCCCAGGCTCACCTACCACAACCAGATTGGTCGTGTATTAAAAGAAGGTGATGTTAGGAGTCATAAAAATCGTAGAGCTTGTATGAAAAGGATTATGAATGTTGAAGAGGCGAGTGAGGTGTGTAAGGATCGTGCCATATGGCGTTCGGTTCTCTCTGCCTACCCCGCTAGGGAAGTGGCGTGAAGTTTAGTTAGTTAGTTAGTTAATTAGTCATCAAATTATAAGCATACATACATAATGTCACGCCTTTTTCCCATGGGGGTAGGCAGAGATCACGTACTTGTATTATAAGTATGATTTTTACTAAACGACATAATGGTAGATAGCTTATTATAAAATCGATAGGAGCTCAACAAAATTCAAAAAAGGGCTAAAACACTAGAAAGCTTTCGAAAAAATTAAGTTCAGATAAAAGATTGCAAGGAAACCCTGGATGCGTGTGTTAAAATTGGCCTGATTTCTCTAGATTAATATAGAAGTTCCACTGCATTATACACTACACTCACTCAAAATCGCAAACAGAACTGTGTTCTCATAATTCCACCGAATTCCACGTCCCGCAACTTAGGTTATATTGCATCACATATCCTCCTTATCTATAACTTATATTACTCCGTTCGGCCAACAATTTCGTTCTTTAACAGGGTGATCTCAGTCTTAAAAAAAGCGAAAATGTATAAAAAAATCTATATAAAAACCTCAACACGTTTACCACACGACTGCAGTACATACATTAGTACTCCTTCTACTGAAAACACTACAAGCTACACTACAAACTGCAATGTGCAGTAATTAACAGTGCAGCAGTGTAGAAAAAGTGTACAGTGTAGTGTGTATACTACATTACACTGTACACTACGTCTACACTACACTCGCTCAAAAGCGCATCCAGGACGTCCCCAATCCCGGTGAAAGCCGGTCCCGCAACAACACGGGTCATCATGCGACACGTGCCCCCCTCATCAATTATTCACGCCGCCAGCTGCACCGGCCAGCCGATACTATCGATCCTGATTGCGATGACCAGGATTCTGTTATTTAAACAGGACTATTCCTTACAAAGGATATTTTTATTAAAAGGGCTTGTATTCCTTTTGACTTTGCCTACCCCTTCGGGGATTGAGGGCGTGATGTTATGTATTTATGTATGTATATTTTTTTACCTTATGAGTGCTTGAACATGTTGCTAGGTGTATAACTATTTAAATAATTCAGACCAGATATATTTCCAAGCTAAATATGTAATGCACTTGTATAGCACAAGTGTGTATGTATGTTTAGTTTGTAGTTAGGTATATAATTAAAAGCCATATGAATGCACTGAATTTGGGTCAATAATATCCGAGCTCTGTAATTATCACCTTCCTAGTATCCCGTTCTTGGTTGAGCTCCGCTTAGAACGTAGTGATAACATTGAACATAACTAACTACTAATACTACTAACTAAAACTTCACGCCACTTCCCTAGCGGGGTAGGCAGAGAGAACCGAACGCCATATGGCACGATCCTTACACACCTCACTCGCCTCTTCAACATTCATGATCCTTTTCGTACAAGATCTACGGTTTTTATGACTCCTAACATCACCTGTTAATACACGACCAATCACGTGGTAGGTGAGCCTGGACCTTCCGCGGCTCCGACATCCTTCCACATTCGCATTGTATAACATTGAACTGAATTAATACTTAATAGTCACTCTGTCTAATGTCCAGTAATAAAAATATAGAGATTGATTTGTTTGACAGATCAGTCAAATTAATTAAATGAAAGGATCTGGAAATGAGGTAAATTATTTTAACCAAAAAACTACCAGTCTCACCAAGTGTAAAACTATGGCCACTCTATGACAGTGGACTAGACTGTTCGCTGGAGTTTAAACCGATTTCTGATTTCCTGATTGTTTCCGAGTACAGCGGGCTCCCATGAACTTCGCCAGATCGAATCGGATTTGCACAAGTGATTCATACATACATACGTACTATCACCACAATGCTCGGAGGGGTAGGCCGAGTCAAAGGGACAGCAAGCTCCTTTAACTACATTTGACCAAAGACGAAATCAGCTTTGGTTAGATGGAAAATTGGGGTAAAGAAGTGACTAGTGGCTAGCTCGCCGCTTGATGATTATGACGAGGATGATGATAGACATAATAATATCAGACCACATCACATACATTAATTTGACTCCGAGATAAGTAGCTTAAGCACTTGTGTAACGGATATCAGAATCAACAGTGGTATTACAAATATATACTTGAATATTGGATATTAACATCCAGACACAGAATAAACACAAGTATTCATCATACGAATGTCTTGGGTGGGGATCGAACCCACAACTCTTGGCGCATGGGGCAGGGTCACTACCGAATGCGCCATCGAGCCAGTCAAGTCAATGTTATCAGCAGCTAATACTCTTCTTACACCGAGCCCAATACAATGAAACCAAGATCCCTCATCGTTTGACTATTTATTAAGTTACGCATCAGCCAAAGTAACAGAACGGGCTGGTCCTTCGAGCCGGATATTGCGGGCCGCCTGCACGCGGCGCTCATGTTTAATTCATCGGCGCCATTCCGCCGCGGGCTATCATTGCTGTTAATATTTAACCATGGGATGCTAAGAGTCTTACAAGTAGCTGAATATTTATGTTTTCTTATGTTCATGTCTGGTCAATTGAATGAGTCGTTCTTTTAAAGTACACCATTCACTCGCACTCTGATTGTTATTTTTACATAGGGTTACAGTGATCAGATAAGAAACAATGTTTTTCGTCACATCACCTTCTATGTAGATCCTATAGATTCAGACTAGGACCTAGCCTTCACAGCCACTACGATTTTCATAATGTATTTTCAGATGTCGCCTAAATTTTAGCTAAAAAAATTGTACTCGCCAGGCGAGTCGTCAGCACTTGAATAAGATTCACTAGAACTCGCCGGGCGAGGTGGTACTCAGTTAATCCAAAACTGCTTGAATATCATGCAAATATCTCAACCTATTATGCCACTACCCCTCAAAATCAGAACTTTCAGAAAATATCAGAAATATAAGCAGCCAGCGGCAATAGTTGGAAACTTAAAATTACATTACCAACTTGGCATATCCTCGTCGGCAATCGCTGATCAAATCACACTCCATAAGCAAGGCACTGTCCCTCATCTATAATTCATACGTCTCAGCCCACTTGTAGTATTCTATTCTAGATCTTAGTCTGTTTATATTACAAGTAGTTGAGGTAGACTTGTTTCAATATTTAAAACAGTCTCTGGCTTCTTCTGAAATGGGATTGTGAATGGCTTTTGGTTGTATGCTAAATTTATTTTTTATTTATAAATTGGAAATAGAATGTATTAAGATAATGTTACCAGTTTTAATACATTATCTTAAAATTAAAGTTTGTATGGATGGACGGATGGATGGATTGATGTGTGGATGTTTGTTAACCTTTCACGTCAAAAGTACTGCATGGATTTTATATGACTTTATAGGATAGTATAGCTTACACATTAGAATAACACATAAGCTATGTTTCATCGATGTACCACGCGAGAAATGCCGCGGGAAGAAACTAGTACATCCATCGAACAATAACCGCGATATTGAACGAATAATTGAGTGGTAAGGTGATTTAGTAGGACTAAGAACATTTTTGTCAAAGCGACGTTGCTTGTATTGTTAAGTATTGATACTATCGGACATACTGTGACATTTGCAGTTACTTATCAGTAGCGTGTTGAGGAATTGATGTTTAGAACTTTATGTGCTCGATACTCAATGTTTTGTTACTTCTAAATAAAACATTATATGCAAATGCTGAAGATCATCAGATACCTGATGTAACACAATTGCAGTCTTGAGCGCACCTAGGATTAATTAACACATAACATAACATCGGGGTAGGCAGAGTCAAAGGGACAGCAGTCCCCTTTAACCATATTCAGCCAAAAATATAATTGGGCTGGGTTAGATGGAAAATTGAGAAAAAGTAGTGACAAGTGGCTAGCATGTCGCCTACACAATCACATACCCAAAACACAATATACCATTAGTCGCCTTTTACGACATGTTAAGCAAGGAACACAGTAAGCACATTCTTTTTAAGTCCCAGACCAATTAAATAACTTTAAAAGCTGCGGAAGAGAGAGTGAAGTTAAAATTTTGATCACCCATCCGAATTCCGAACGTGTTGTATGTTTGCCTTTTACAATCAAACTTCAATTCCATGCTTCGCTTGAAATTTAATACTCTACAGTGCTGGGCCAAAAATCCTGTATTAGAAAACGCAACGAAAATAAATAGCTCAGCCCCTAGATTTATCGGCTCATACCAAGGAGCCGGCGACCATTTGTTATCCGTAAAGCTCATGTAAATATCCGATGAAGTTATTGACAAAGCGGAGATATCCCGACGGGTCGCTGCCTGTGAAAAATGTCCTGGATCGAGACACACAGACGTCCCTGACGACCCAATTCATATCAACATTGGGAATATACCGGAAGGAATTAGGTGTGCCTGTCTATCTGTGGAACATCTCACGAGATTCACGATAATGTCTTCATTACAGAGGTGTTACGTTGCATCTTGTGGGGTCTAGAAACTGATATGCATACATCACGTCTGCAATCCCCGAAGGGGAAGACAGACGTTCAAGCGATAGTTCAACCACATTCAGATAAAGATACAATTTATTGAGTTGTGTTGGATGGAAAATTATAATAATAATAAATAAATAATAAATTCTTGAGACTGACACACCAAATCCCTAGTTCCGAACTAAGCTTATGCTTGTACTATGGATACTAGGTGAACGGATAGACATACTTAAATACGTTTATAAACATCCATGACTCGAGTACAAATGTTCATGTTCATCACACGAAACATTTGCCCCTAGCGGGATTCGAACCCGCGACCCTTGGTTTCGTGGCCAGGGTCTCTAACCACTCGACCAACGGGCCAGTCATTAATTTTTCAATTATAAAAGAATAGACAAGCTAATCGTCTATATAATTATAAACCTACCATTAGTCGCTTTTTACGACATGCTAGGCAAGGTACACACTTGACTTTAACTAATGGTACCTATATAAGGTTTTAAGTATGTGATTGTAGTAGTAAAGATATAATATAAAATATGGCAGGCGGCCAGCTAGCCACTTGTGACAATTTTTTTCATAATTTTCCATCTAACCCGGTCCAGTTTTATTTTAAGAGGCTTGCTGCCCCTTTGACGCTGCCTGCTCGGGGATTATAGGCGTCATGATAAGAATCTTTCAGTGTTAGATAGCTATACGCTATATAACATTAACGAGAAACGCGGGTGTAACCGCGGGCACAACTAGCTATATCCTACTAATATTATAAATGCGAAAGTTTGTATGTATGTATGTATGGATGGATGGATGTTTCTTACTCTTTCACGCTTAAACTACTGAATGAATTTTAATGAAACTTTAGAATAATATAGCTCATACACCCGAATAACATATAGGCTATTTCATCGATGTACCACGCGAGCTAAGCCACGGGCAGAAGCTAGTGGATTATAAAATCTGATAATATTGTTTAAGTTACTTGATCTACATTGGAACATGAAAGTTATTTTCTTAAGTTCTAACCCATCTTCGATAAACAAGACTGGCTATAATCATCATCCTCTTGCCCTTCTCCCAGTTCATCTGGGGTCGGCGCAGCATGTCTTCTTCTTCCATACGTCCCGGTCAGCCGTCATCAAGCTATAATAACAGCTAAGAATACTTGAATAAGGAACAAGGTATTATAAATAAGGTCTTTCAATGGTATTAACTGCAGTGCAACAATGAGCATCCATTGTTTCCATTGTTCTATAACAATGCATTGATGTTTCATTGGAGATACGAAACACGAAATATTTATACTTGACCTACAGAAGTAGAAAAGTATACAAATTACTGTCATGATCGCAATCCCCGAGTTTAACACTATTACCCAAAAAAAGGGGGGAAATTGTGAAAAAGTGGTAAAATTGGCGGGCCCGTCACCTACATAATATTTAACATAATACACTATTCATCGCTTTTCCGACCTGTTAGCCAAGGAACATAGTCAGTCAATCCTCCAAAGCCCCAGACCAATATGGAACCAAACTATAACACAAACTCAAAATATTTTTATTTATACAAATAAACTGCAAAAAAAGCACTCACAAAATTATTTATAAGGCTTTTATGGTCAAATCAAATCATTTATTGCACGTCACAGGTATAAAGGGTCTTCTTAATTTAAAATAGTTCCTATGTGACACCCTGTTAGGGCATAGCAATTTGAGAGTTACAATCGGTGATAACGCACTATTCTCAAATTCTACAAATAATAAAAATGTGTAAGTCGGCATGACAGCGACGTCATTGTACACCGGTGTAGCAAAACACCACGTGCACCGATCACGCCACCGAGCGCTCCCCACCGCCCCGCTCTACTCGACTTGTTTTGCAACGGGTATAAAAGAGACCACGCAGCGACGGAGGGCAGTCTTGGCTCTGGCGTTGCTCGGTGCACTGGTTGTACTAAGCTAGCTTATCCTAGACGCTCTCGGATAATTAATTTAAAATTAATTATTAATTTAAATTAATTATTATCGTTAATTGTAAAAGTGTCCTGTGGCAATTTATAATTAATAAAGCAATATTCACTTGTGGTAAAACCCTAGGTATTTACCACAAGAGATAATTGGGATTATTAAGGATTTAGTTCTGGAAAGTAATAGTAATCCTAATTTAGATATTAAAAAAGCTTCATTTATCCTGAGATCCCTAACTTCTTATTCAGTATGGCCTACCTACTTCCTACATGTATCTACTACCGGTTCATAACAAAATTAAACCTGCATGACGATGAAACATTTTACATACATAACATCATGCCCGTAATCCCCGAAGGGGTATGCAGAGTCAAAGGGGCAGCAAGCGCCTTCAACCACATTCAGCCATAAATAACACTGGGCTAGGATAGATGGAAAATTGTGAAAAACTAGTGACAAGTAGCTAGCTCGTCGCCTACACAATCACATACCTAAAACCCGATACACCTTTAGTCGTCTTCTACGACATGCTAGACAAGAACCACAGATGGCACATACTTTTTAAGTCCCAGACCAACATGGGACAGTGGGCTGGGTTGAATAGAAAGTTGTGAAAAAGGAGTGACAAGTGGCTAGCTTGTCGCCTACTCAGTCACATACCCAAAAGCCCGTAAACCATTAGTCGCCTCTTACGACATGCTAGGTAAGAACCACAGTTGGCACATTCTTTTTTTTGTCCCAGATCAACATGGGCCAAGTCCCAGACTAACATGGGACAAGTTTGAGTAGGTATGTTTCAATTATTATTTGGTATCGCGTGCTATCTTCGACGACAGTATGTCACACCTAGTTGACATTCCTCGGTAGCCGACGGCGACGAAATCACAAGTCGCGCCAAAGGAAATTCTTAACTTAATTACGAAACTGCCGCCGCCGTAATTGGGAGGGGGAACATCGATGGAGGAACAGCCTATTAGTGGTCAGGCGTCAGTGGCCTATTACTGGTAGATAGTTGCCCTCAATAGGCTTTACCGAACGGACCAACTACTGCACATTTCATATTTATATTATTTGATGTGTTGCTTGGAGGGACGATTTAATACAGTAGGTTGACAGAGACTGCCAGTAACAAATTGTCAAAAAAAATTATTTGTGCTATACTAGCAGTAAAAACAGAACTAAAATGGATCGAAAGACCGAAGAAAATAGACAGTTTTGGACAATGAATAAAATCAACTTATAAAATATTTTATATTGACTAGCTGACCCGGTGCACTTCGTAACGCCCCGTTCTCCGATTTTTAATACCCTTTTTTTATTTACCGTCATCTTTTTTATGTTTTTCTTTCATAAGAACCTTCAATTGACAATAACAAACACAACCTAATCGGTAATGCCGTTTTCAAGTTATAGCTTTGGGGTGGACCACCCTTATCACTTAGTGGTATGAAAAATAGATTACAACCAATTCTCTGATCTACCGAATATACATATAATAATATCAATTATATCTTCGTTATAAAATTTCATAAAAATCGGTCAAGCCATTTCGGAGGAGTTTGGTAACAAACACCGCGACACTAGAATTTTATATATTATATATTTAAAGTAAGATTGATCTTTATTTATCTTCATTATCTGTCACAAAAATTTACTTTTCTATTGATTCTGATTATTTGAAGCACTTTAGACTTTGGACATAATATATCATGAAATTGCAACCGGATCTCTGTCTTAACCATTTTCAGCCTTTATAAGTCCGATGTTGGTCTGGGACTTAAAAAAGAATGTGCCAACTATGTTACTTACCTAGCATGTCGTAAAAGGCTACTAATTGTATATGGGATTTTGGGTGTGTGATTGTGTAGGCGACGAGCTAGCCACTTGTCACAACTTTTTTACAATTTTCCATCTAGCCCAGCCCAGTTTTGTTTTTGGCTGAATGTCTATTCCTTCGGGGATTACGAGCGTGATGTTATGTATGTATGTATGTATGTAAATAAACAAAATACAAAAAAAACTTACATTTAGACACCTGTGCCTTAAAAGTCTTAAATATATAAAGAATATATATACATCTTTCATGTTTTTATATTTATCTAGAGAGTATCTATTAAGGTAAATATTCACATACAAGCTGATAAACCTGCTTGCTTCACAAACAGAAAAAGCTACAAACACGTAACTGTAGACAGAAGCTTCCTTATATAATAAAAAAGCTCGAGCAAAAAGCTCTTTGCTTCTTAGTTAAGTAAAGCAGTATGATGCTCGGATGAGATAATCCAGGGAATTCTGTAACAAAGCCTTTTACTCATACCTTTTAGCCAACGAGAGTAATGCACTTCTTATATCGCCTTATGCTCAAAAGAGCGGTGGCTTACAAGTAAGGATCATATGCAAGAAATTTTGGTTTAAAACTGAGGGTGTACCTCAATTTTTTTATCGACTGGCTCGGTGGCGCATTCGGTAGTGACCCTGCCCCATGCGCCAAGAGTTGTGAGTTCGATCCCCACCCAGGACAAACATTCGTGTGATGAATACTCGTGTTTGTCCTGTGTCTGGGTGTTAATATCCAATATTTAAGTATATATTTGTAATACCACTATAACGAAAACCATACTGTGTACTGTAAACGATACTGGTAAGACTATATGACATATTACTATACGAGATATTAATGAATAAAATCATTTCTTTTTCTAGATGCATTAAATTCTGTGGTCTGTGAATTAATTCAATTCTCCAGACTAACACACCATTTCCCTTATTCCAAACTAAGCTTATGCTTGTGCTAAGGATACTAGATGAACGTATAGACATACTTAAATACGTTTATAAACATCCATGACTCGAGTACAAATGTCCATGTTCATCACACGAAACATTTGCCCCTAGTGGACCATTCGACCAACGGGCCAGTCGATATAGACTTGCCCGTTGGCCACGTTACCGGATTAAAATAGACTTGCAACAAGTAGAACAATAAGTATTGTTTCTGCTATTTGCACAACATTTTTCGATTTTCGTTGCAATAACAATATATATGATTTTTGAAACACCGAATTTCCAACACTCCTCACTTAATCCCTGAACAGTAACCAAACCCCGCGACTATAAAATTAAAACAGCTCATTTTATTCCATTAAAAGCCTCATATTATTGAACACAATAGCCTCCAGAGGATTTGCAACTATGAACTTTATCCCGCCGACTTAAAAGCAAAAAATACAATATATTTTTGATGATGCATAAATTTTGCCTTGAGCACTATCTGAGGCATAATGAACCTTACTCCATTGAGTTAAGAGTGGTGGTTCGGGTGGAGTCTTCTATCGGGCGCTAACAGGCACCGGTGGCTCCCTTCATTTATATTCATGACGTCTCGATGCCGATAATGAAATAATTTCGCCCTAATCAATTAAAATCAACTGAGACACTTAGGAGAGTCTTCTATGTCCAAAGCAAAACTTTGTGCTGCTATATTTTTCTTAACTAACTAACTAAACTTCACGCCACTTTCCTAGCGGGGTAGGCAGAGAGAACCGAGCGCCACATGGCACGATCCTTACAAACCTCACTCGCCTCTTCAACATTCATGATTCTTTTCATACAAGCTCGACGGTTTTTTTTTCTTCTTTTCCAATTTTTATAGTTTCACCATTTAAATCCAAAAAGCTAAACATTCTAAGACTTGACTAAATGTGCTATTTCAATTACACTAATATTATAAAGAGATAGGATTTGATGTGTATGTAACTGTGTAAAGATTTATAAAAAGCTTTCGTTGGAATATTAGCTTAAGCCATCCTTCACCTTGGTTATTAGCGTCCAATAAGTCGAGATATTGAATCATTTATTTTGACTGAATTATCAATTTAAACAATATGATAATTTTTTTTTTCCCGGGCATTTATAAAAGGTAGCTTTTCTCTTTTACGGAGCGGAGTATAAATTTTTTTCTAATTTTAAATGTATATCTGTACCTGCTTTTAATAAACACAGTTGAGTGATATTTTGAGTATTAGTGATCTAGTCCCTATAACTTAACATTACTGTTAAAATTTTTCTTTTACTATGCTAGAATTTAAACGGTATTTTGACCTGATTTATGGCTTATATAGTTATATTACCTACAAGAAGATAGCACTAGTTAGGAAACCAAGTCCAAATAGTTAATAATTGTATTTTAGTGTCTAATAAACATTCATTCATTCAATAATTATGACTGGTGGTGTTTTGTCAGTCATTATGGTGATTTAAGCTCGTTTTCAACCGACTTCCAAAAAGGAGGAGGTTCTCAATTCGTCTGTATGTATATTTTTTTCTTTTTTTATGTATGTTCAAAATTATAAGTATTAAAATATGTATTACCTTGGCCTAAGTAAATTTATTTTTTACTTTTATTAGTTACGTTTTTGAAGTCGTTTTTTTATAGCTTAACTTCAAGCGAAGAAGGGCCACTATGCTGAACAGGTAAAAAAAGTCTATGACTGTAAAAAACAAAGATATCACACATTTTAAAATCGTTGGTTATTATTCAAACTTAGTTTAAACCGAGTCCCATTTTTGTAACAGAGCCACATAAGTCTTAAAGGAATGGAACTTTCAACATATTTCAAGAAACCAAATTTCGTAAGCGCATCTCAGATAACAGGCTCACCTTAGCGTGAAGATAAGAGACAACATCTGTTTCAAGGGAAAGATTTCTTAAATGGAATTTCCTCTAAATAGGTAACTTACGGGGCAGATTAAGCATAGTGCTCAGAAAACTCTCAGTTTCGATATATTTCGTCTCCTTCTGCGCACTCGATGACGCCAATGTTGGTTAGGGACTTATGAATACTGTGCCAACTGTGTTCCTTGTTTAGAATGCCTATTCTTAAAGCGACTAATGGTAGATTGGGTATTGGATTTAGGCAACAAGCTATGTTAATAATTTTTTTTTCAAAATTTTCCAGTTAATCCCTTTGAATTTTACTTTTAGCGAAGTGTTAAAAGGAGCTTTATTTTAGGTCAAAGGAGGTTTTATTTGTGGCTGAATGTGGATAAGGGAGTTGCTGCCCCTTTGAATCTGCCTACCACTTCGGGGATTATGGATGTTATGTATGTAGGTATGTATGTATGTTCAAAGGAGCTTAATGCTGACTTGGCCTCTGTCTACCCCTTCAGGATTGCAAGCATCAAAATTTGTATGTAATAAAAGAACTAATACCAAAGTAAGTAGCTTAAGCACTTATGTTACAGATATAAGAATCAACAGGGGTATAAATATATACTGTAATATTAGATATTAACACCCAGACACAGAACAAACACAAGTATTCATCATACGAATGTTTGTCCTGGATGGGGATCGAAAACACAACTCTTAGCACACGGGGGCAGGGTCACTACCGAATGCGGTATCGAGCCAGTTATTCTATTATACTCGACAATCTATTATGTGTTTAGAAGCCTGAGAAAAGCGTTTAGATTTCAGAATTAGACATTTACAGAAACATTTTACTGACTTGAAGCGAGTAACAGATGTGGACTTACTCTTCAGACATAAATATGTAAATATCGGCTTCCAGACTGGATTTCGCTTGCCTAGACTTAAATATAAATTCCAAGATAAATATTATCCTGTATGTAGTCTTACGGGAATACAAAAATGGAAAGCAGGTATCCTATAATAATTATGTAGTCCCTCAATATAATAGTGGGTTAATTTTGATGTCATTTGAACGATGTCGCAAACTGTGCTAGTAATAATATATATTTTTTATTTATTACTTACTGCGACATAACCAGCAAGCTTATATGCTTATATATACTGTCAATAGATACTAGGTAAAGTCAAACAGAATATCAATTAAGTACTATATTCTTGATCGATGATATTTTGAAGGAGCTTATAAATAACTTTAGCTACCATATCAACAAAAAAATCTACATGAAAAATAGAAAAATATAGGTCCTTATCAAGTTTAGTCCGTCAGTTAGATTAAAAAAATATATTGGACACATATGTTTTTATTTATTTGTCAAACAAACATTGACGAAGATACAATGCATTCAAGTTGCGCGTGAGGTCACGCTTACGTACAATTTTTACAAAATAGTGACGTCGCAAGCCCCCACTCCAAAACTTTGATGCTCTTTATTTTTGTGATTTTTTGTTGATTGGGTAAAGCGACAAATATGTGTCTAGTATTTTTGTATAATCTAAATGACGGACTAAATAAAATTATAGTTTTTTAATGCAGTCATCATCCCTATTGACATAACCCATGACAGGTTTATGGGAGAGCCCTTTGCCCAGCCATAAGATACCATATTGGCCATTAAAACTGCATTAGTATAAAACATTGTACGCCTCATTATTCTTCAAAACATTGTATAACAAACCTTGAAACATGGCGTGGTAAAAGATTTCCATATCAGTTTTCTAATATTATCGTAGCCATACAAGTACAGGGTCGAACTATTATCTTGATACTTCAGCGAGTTGGAAGTGGCGGTTATTTTACTTTTATGACCTCAATCAGAGCCGTTAAAACTTTTATTTAGTGATGCATCAACATCCGTTTACATATCGATACTAACTAACTAAACTTCACGCCACTTCCCTAGCGGGGTAGGCAGAGAGAACTGAACGCAATATACCTACTATATTTTTATAAACATGCATAACTGTTTACACCATCAGGCTTGCAAACCCGGAAGGGTAGTTCTATCCCTTCTTATGTTCGCCTCTCCCTGCTTGCATAAGAGACAAAAAGATAAGCACCCTTGATTCCCTTTCGTCGACACTAGGAATCCTTAAAGTTTGGATTGTAGGGCCTCAGCCATTGAACGAAATCCTTGAGATGATACCCCAGTCGACCCTAGTCATACTAAAACTAAGCTTTAACTGCCTCTACCACTTATAAATTCACTATTGCAATGACTTTAAAAAGTGGATATGTGTACATTAGTGTTATCAATGGTCGTTAAGTGTTTTACGACGTAACTAAGTGTACATTTAGTTGCAACTTCCCTTTTAAATATTACGTAAAGAGTGTTATCGGAAGAGAAATCCCACGTTATGATAGGCGCGTCTTTCAATTGACTTTAAATTTGTAACTGACATAGTTGTTACATAGTTGGTTGACAGAGACATAGGCTTTAACGATATTTAGCTCAAAAGCTGGGCTAGGTTAGATGAAAAATTGTGAAAATGTAGTGACAAGTGGCTAGTTCGTCGCCTACACAATCACATACCTAAAACTTGATATAGTATATCGATATATATACATATATACCATAGTCGCGTTTCACGATATGTTAGGTAAGGAACACAGTTGGCACATTCTTTTTGAGTCCCAGACAAACATGAGACTAATTTGTAATTGGTTTATGGATATTATACATATTTGAGTCATACAAACTTACGTAATTAATATTTGATTTGCGAATAAAACTGTTTCTGGTATAAAAATCCTAAACAAATATTTGTGAATGTCCTATCATGCTATCCTGATAGCATTTGAAGTTTTCATATTGTGATCGAATATATTCAGTACATTAGTACTGAATATATTCGATGTATGTGTAATGGACTACAGAATAAATGCTTCGAATTTATTGCTAGTGAACAGTCTCGTAAAAAACCACTGCTCATTGAAGCGAAGAAATAAGATTGTGTATTTTATTTTGTCGTGGATTCTCGTCGTGAATTTCAATAATTGTTTTATTATATTTTGCATGATTAATTTGTCCCTTGTTGGCCTGGACTCTAATGGTAATACACCATTAGTTGTCCCATTTGTTGCCGGGTGTCAAGTTTGTGGTTGTGTAAGCGATCAACTAGATCACTTTTTCACAAATTTTGACACAAGTCTGCAATTTTTTTTTGTTGTTGATTGAAAGAGATTCCTGCTGTTTGTAGCTGCTGTTTCCTGCTGTTGTCCTGCTGTTTGTTAGCCTAAATAAGGCCCAATTTCATAGCAACAAGTAGGTGCAAAGACGCATTAGACATAGTTGCTTTCGCATTTATAATGTTGGTGAGTATTTATCGATATATTAACAGTTGCACTCACAACACTACAATCCGGTACACAGGCAGTACACAATGTTTGTGAAACGGAAAGTTCCAGGCTGCGGCATGTCGGAATGATTCTGCCTAGATGTTGCGAATAGTCAGAATTTCACCCGCAGCCCGCTTCGCAGTACGTATGAAATACTTTCAGAGCTAGTTCAAAGTGGATTCCGTTTCTCAAACAGAATGGATTCGAGGGAAGTTGGAGTTTTGCAAAAAAAAAATTTTTGTTTGCTTCGTACAAAAACCAATTTCGCGGAACCCCTTTGTTGCTGGCGATTCGTATTGCCGATGTTGTGTTGTAAATTTTTTTTTAATCGAAATTCCTGGTTTTGCTGTATTTCTAGATTAATATCAATTTCCCGTGCGAACCATTTTAGACAAACGTGCTAGTTTTTCGGAAAGTGTTAAGTCCCAAATTCCAGCGATTGGAATATTTGCATTTTGAGTTCTAACCCGGCAACAGATGTCTGAATAAATAGAACCCATATTGGTTTGCGTCTGAAGATGAATGGAACTGTGATAAATGTATTTTGTGTTTCTATACATTTAGTTACAACTTACCTTTTAAAGATGACGTAAAGAGTGTTGTCGCAAGAAAAATCCCACGTTATGATCGGCGTGTCTTTTTTCAATTGACTTTAAATTTGTAACTGACACATACAGATACAGATATCATCACTTCCGTAATCCCCAAAGGGGTAGCCAGAGTCACAGAGGCAGTTAGCCTCATTGACGATATTCAGCCAAAAAAAAAACTGGGCTGAATTAGATGAAAAATAACCAAATCCGATACAACATTCGTCGCGTTTTACAATCATACATTTGTTCTGACGATTTATAAGTGTTTTTTTGAAGCCTATATAAATAAAGACCATTTCATTTCAACTGGAGGTATCCTAAGAAAGTTTTATGCATGATGCAACAATAAGCCTGGTGCATCTAGAAATCTTCTAGTCCTGCGCATGACGGTAGTTACTCACTTTTGTAAGTGAGTAACTGAGTTGGCACGTCAAAATTAACTGAGTAAGCGCAATTCCATGGCGCATTGCTGCGTCACACACACGAACTTGTAAAGAAAGGAGGACTCCGCGCTGTCATACTACAGCGTGAGGCCGCCTTTATGCATGTGTGAGTGAGATTTGTTAAGTGCATTCGGAGCGCTTATGTCAATGTGTTATGTAAGTCGCGTGTAAAGTTAAAGCTCCGCAGATGCCGAAACGTCTAGTTAGTGGCGCGGAGTCCTTCTTTTTTTACTAATCCGTGGTTACACACAACGTCCTTGAGTCGTTCGTAAACCAACTGACACTTGTAACGTAAGATTTCGTCCGTTCTTACATTTCTCTGGACCCTCTTATTGTCCAGCCACCTGATTGGTACCGACGTGAATACGAAGCAGATAAGATACATAAAGTAAGTACTGCTTTGGCGAACTTCGATGCGGGAAATCTTATAAGTGTTTCGAATGTCCTGACCGGCGCAGAATTGTATAGTACCGTCAAAGTTGCTTGACGTCTCCAGCGAATCGGCAAAACTGTTTACGGAACTATGGGCCGGACAAATTGTGTCCTATTTCGTTTGAAAAGGTTCGCTAGATAAATGAGTTATTTTTATCGAGTACATTATATAAATGTGACTAGTTTTTGCCCGTGGGAGGCCACGTGTGGTATTCGGTCTGTTAGCGATTTTATCATGTGTTCTGTGGAATATAAAAATAGTCTTTGTTATTTCTTAGAGTCCATTAATCGGTCAAGTAGTTTAAGCTTGCAGGCGTTACAGACGGACAATCTTGCAGTACCCAAGTTTTTCACTTAGTATAATTTTTTAGGTAGAAAGTAATGTCCCATATGGTCAAAATGTGCCAACAGTGTTGCCTTGCCGAGCTTGTCGGAAAAGGCGACTAATGGTGTATTGAGTAGGTGGATGAGCTAGCCTCTTGTTAGGACGGTAAAGAGCTTAGCTTTCTTAGACTCTGCCTACCCCATCCATGCTGTATTCCAATTTGATTTCAAGCTATGTAACATGAACTAGTAAAAAAATAAGTCTGTGATGTGACAGCGTGCAGCCACCCTATGCATGTGTGAGTTAGAGTTAGGGATACCAGATATCGGAAATTTGGAGCGCTTATGTCAATGAGTGATGTGAGTTGCGTGTCAAGTCGAAGCTCCGCAGATGCCTTAACGTCTAGATTAGTGGCAGGGAGGCCTTTTTCTTTTACTAGTCCGTGCTATGTAAATATGTGAATTAGTTGATTCTGCCCAACTAAATACAGTTTTTAAAATCTTTGTGATTATTCACTAAGTAATGCCACCTTTTGTGTTATTGAACAAACGGTTGTTCAAACTAATTGGCGATTCAATATTACTAGTAAATTATTCATCGATGTGGGAACGTACACAAGTATTACATTGTGTTACACGGGTTGTAAGTTATAACAACCCGTTAGGGTAGTTTTCAATCTTGTAGGGCGCAAAATGTTCTCAGTAGGGTATTTAAGCTTGGCTAAGTGGTTTACTTTATAGGAATAACAGATCGAGTATCAGAGCCCTTGGGGACTGGTCTGCTCTGGTCGGGTCAAGTTTTCGGTTGTAATTTTATTTTGATACTCTACAACAGGCCCACACTAAAACGTGGTTCAAAGTTAATTATGATTCATACACCTTGTATAAATTGTATTGAAAAGAGTAACTACCGAGTTTCTTGCCGGATTCTTCTCGGTAGATACAACATTCCGAACCGGTGGTAGAATCATATAGCTGTGGCTTTACCTGCATTTGACGATTTATAAGTGTTTCCTTGAAACCTATATAAATAAAGAAAATTTTGACTTAGACTTTGCTTTGAGAGTCCAAGTAGACTTTGTTCAGCGGAGTATCGCTATGATATCCAAGTAAGAAGATGATGGAAAACGGATAAATGTTACTATAGTCCAGTTAGCCTTATTTCCCTGAAAGGATTACGTAGGTCAAATGGAACACGAACATAATTTTTACATATATTTAATACTTTTAATACTTTCTGCAGCATACTCTCTACTAACTACTAGCACAGCCAGCGTTTCACCTGAGTAGTTCCTGTTCCCGTGGGAATATGGGGATAAAACCTAGCTTATGTTACTTGCTGATAAAGTAGCTTTACGTTTATGAAAGAATTGTTCAAATCGGATAAGTAGTTTTGGAGCCTATACAATGCAAACAAACAAACAATAAAATATTTCCTTTTCATAATATTATCATGAAAAATGGGCATTGTAAATTTTGCAATAGCTTAGGAACTCCTCTCTGACTTAAACGAGTCATGAGGAGAGCTGGCACCAATTATTGGGTAGGTATTTGAGGCAAGCTGAAAGACGTCAAAATTCTCTCATTTACAACGCGACCTGACAGACCCACGTCTCTAAAAATACCTCAGAGCCGTCTCTATATGTGGACGTCAAACATAAAATTAACCCTCCTATGGTTGTTTAACGAGCCGTCAGAAGCCGGGTCAAGCGTCCCGTCCCTATTTCCGTACGACTTAAAAGGCGCACCTTTGCTTTTGCCTTGATTTATAAGGTTTAGGCGATGAAACATAAATTTAGTTCCAACTACCTGAAATGGAATGTAATTCTCCGTATAGATTTTGTGGTTGGGCTCTAAGCAGTATTACATTAGAAAGTGTGTTATTAAGTTTTTTTTTTATGGTACAGCATTGTATTTTGAATATCGATATATGGATATCCATAAACAACAATGACCAAAATAGCAGGTATTTAACGATTTCGTTTTGATAGCTTATAAAAAGTAGATCTTACTTTCATAATATCGATTTTTACTCATCTTTTTTGCCAAGCCTTGTGGAGAGCTACATTAAAGGCCGGTCTAGTTCAGTAAGTAATATTCTTTATCTTAATTGCCTTTTCAAATCCTAATTAGCTCTGCCTTTGTAAAATACCAGCCTATTTTTCTTGAATGTCGGATACCCTAATCGTGATCATATTAAAAACCTTGTAAACTTGCTGCCTCTCATCCCAAAACCCTTCCGTCCTGTCTTGAATCAACATGCTCCTTGTCTTATAGCAAATCATGTGTTAAAATTGGGTCGAAAAAGGGCAACTTAGAACACTTGGCCGCACAAGAACTTGCGCTTAGGCTGAATAACGTCGTGTTATCAGCAAAGTTTTAATTTGAAAAAGGATTGACGCAGGGCGCCGCCCTCCCCCCGCCGAGGTTTACAAGTTAAATTGGAATGAAAGGTGCGATTTTTGCCGAAGTTTCTGACGTCTCTGGATGGTGTGCGGTTGACAATATTTCTTGTTGGGAATTTACTTTTTCGGGTTATGGGAAAAATGTTGTAAGGGTTTTGATGTCATTCACAAACTACCTTACACGTACTCATCTATGGTATCCAATTAGATTCAAGAACTTAAAGGTGTGATTGTGAATAAAGTATAAGTGTTTTTATCGATTGCTATAATTTGGATGGATTGTCCGCCTGTGTATTAGCCAATCCCCGAAATGGATGTAAGTATAGGAAAGTCTATTTCTGTAAATTGTTTTAACTGTAAGAAAGGAGTAAATTAGATGACCTCTATTAACTTTTGGTTTTGATTTCAATGAAATTCGACGCTGCCGCCAATATAATAAATCTTAATATAAATATTTTGACAATTTCTACAAAGATCTGGTATTTATATGATTGCCTATCTGACATTCAAAATTCTTAACAGACATATAGTATAACCGACAGACCGATGGAACCAGACCAATGGGACACATCCACAGATATATTGCATGTGCTGGTTTCCTCACGATGCCTCTCCCCATCTCTGATCAAGTGATATAAATACGTACGTAGATTTGTAAAATCAAATAGCGAATCCGAGTTTGAACCAAAACCGCTTGCATATAAGTTGCCCGTCCTTACCATTGAGCTATCACCGCTCTTGATTGTATCACATCCACTATTCAAAATGTGCAGGTCATGTTCCCATTAATACCTATCTGAAAGTGCAGGTCCAATTCCCTTCGGTATAAACGGCGCTTTTAAACGGAATGAATTAATTCACAAGCCAATCTGCCGTGAATAGCTGTACATTATCGGATCAAGCTCTGATCGAGCAATCAGCCGACTATTATCGAGTTAGCGGCCTGCCGCGCCACTGCGCTAGCGACGGTGGGGAAACTCCGCTCAAACTGTGAAAGGTCTACATATTGGATTAAATTTTATGTTGACAGCCTGTATTATTAGTTATGTTTTTGCCATTTGCAAACCGTGGAATGTCTATCGGATTTTTTTGGTTGACAGGCTGTATGATATTTGATGTTTTTGCTTGTTTATTTTTTCTTTATTAGATATCTAATGGCGCCAATATGGGCTATCTTTATATGATAAGACGTCTAAATGTGCTGTTGGTGTATAAATATCAATGAAAATAGTTCGGTTTAAGCAGAAATCTGTTATATATACAATTGAAATTACGAACAAGGTAGCCTGTATACTGATAAATAAAATGTACGTCTACGTGTAATTTAAAAAGAACGGCTTATCATCTCATTGCATTTATGCACATACATACATAACATTATGCGCGTAATATCCGAAAGGATAGTCAGAGTTAAAGGGGCAGCAAGCCCCTTTGACCACACTCAGTCAAAAATAAAACTGGGCTGGGTTATGGAAAAGTGGCTAACTCCTTACTTGGAAAAGTGCAAAAGTCTACACAATCACATAGGTACCCAAAACCTCAAACACCATTAGCCGCCTTTACGATATGCTAGGCATGGAACACAGTATGTTTTTAAAGTTTTCGTCAGTCTACCTGTTTGCCCAGGGTAATCTCAGCTCTCAGATAACTGTGTCACAGCTGAACTGTTTCTGACGTAAATTTGACAGTTAAATAACAGTGTCACAAAACAAAGTAAAAAAAGTAACTTTTATTTAACAAAAATAATTACCTGGGTAACCACGATTTTTTATAATTACACACGGGCCAAGTCTCGTTTAACAGCTAGAACACCCTTAAAGTTTTTGTTTAATAATATTTCACAGACAACGATGCGGGCGATTACGAGAGCTAATTAACAAAAGAGGCCGCCAGTTTTGTGTTTGACATTTTTGTGAGACTGGGTGTTAAAGAATATAATAAATAAGCCAATCAACGGAGCCGTTCTTGGTTGAGCTCCGCTTAGAACGTAGTGATAACATTGAACTTAACTAACTACTAATACTACAAACTAAAACTTCACACCACTTCCCTAGCGGGGCAGGCAGAGAGAACCGAACGCCATATGGCACCATCGGTTGAGCGTAGAAAAATGGTTATAAGCAATTTTTTTTTGTAAATGTGATATTCTAAAAATTTTACATACATGTTTGAGTTATTGAATAAAAAAAACGAGATATTTTCCAGAAACGATTTATGCGAACTTTGTTTGGAAAATAATATCAGACTATATCACATACATTGATCTGACTCCGAGCTAAGTACTTTAAGCACTTGTGTTACGGATATCAGAATCAACAGTGGTATTACAAATAAATACTTAAATATTGGATATCAACACTCAGACACAGAACAAACACAAGTATTCAGCAAACGAATGTTTGTTCTGGGTAGGGTTGGAACCCACAACTCTAGGCGCATGGGGCAGGATCACTACCGAATGCGCCATTGAGCCAGTCAAAGCAAAAATAACTGTAGACACGAACACGACGTGTTTGAGACAATATTTAGGACGCCTAAATATAGGTCAATACGGGTTTCTAGCTTATAATCTCTAATTTTGAGGTTGACCTCCTAATATGACTAAAGTATTATAAAAAGTACGATAAAAATCATTTATTTTTAATACATAACACCTTTACCTATGCTGAAATTGCTTCTCAGAGATTAGAAGCAATAACTATGTTAAATTATGAGTCACACTTCGACGGTCTAGATGTGATAGCTCGTAACTAAACATTTTGACTAAAATTAGATGTTGATGCAGAAAATATATTTTCTATTATCTTAATGTATATAAATTACGCGTCACGTTGTTTGTCCGCGATGGACTCTGAAACTACTTAACCGATTTTAATCAAATTTACACACCGTGTGCAGTTTGATTCAACTTGAAAGATAGGATTGCTTACATCTCAATTTATTTAACCCGATTATGTGTTATTGAGTGTTAGGCGAAACGAATTTCGCCACATTAGCTATATTTATATATTTATTTACGCCTAAATCTCTAAAAAAATAAAAATATGTCCTACAGTTAGTTTTGAAAGTTTTATTTTTGTCTCTCCTTTAAACTTTGCAGTTTGCATGTACGAGCTATCACATCTAGACCGACGACTTGCATTATTGCGGCCATCTATTACCTTTTTACCGAGCCATTAGTCCTGTCTCACACGGGAGTGCTGAGTGACGTCCCTCCCCACTTAACCGTGGGAAAAGGTGAAGAAATAATGAGGGTTCTAGTTGGCAAGTAGCGATATAGTGGAAAGGTTGACAACTGTTATGTGCTTATGAGAGATCAATATGTAATATACTAGCAGCACCCCGCTGTGTCACCCGCGTAGTATACAATAATAGCCTATGTTACTCTTTGATAAACTACCTTTATATTGGTTAAAGAATCTTTCAAATCGCTCCATTCGTTTCGGAGCCAGTCCCATGCTTAGACGGGGTCCGCTTAGACCATAATCCAGGATTTAGCGAGTCTAGTAATTACATTGAAGCGACTACCGATCTGACAATCGTAACCCTAAAATAGTGGAAGGAGACAATTTTGGATCATGGTTACAAATCCAAAGTTGTTTGAATTGCAGGTTTCATTAGGAATTACATAGATTTAAAAAATCCAGATGTACGTGCCCAGCTTTGAACCCGCACTACTCGGTGAATAGGCGCATGTCCTTACCATTGAGCTTTACGCGTTCAATTTTTGTGTGCCTCAGAGCACGAAATTATTGTGTGCCCCAGGGCCCCTTAATTCTTGTGAGCCCCAGGGCCCCTAAATTCTTGTGAGCCCCAGGGCCCCAAATTCTTGTGTGCCCAGGGGCCAAAATCCTTGTGTGCCTCAGGGGCCCAAATCCTTGTGTGCCTAAGGGACTGGAATTCTAGTGTGCCCCAGGGCCCCAAATTCTTGTGTGCCCCAGGGCCCCAAATATTTGTCTGCCCCAGAGCACGAAATTATTGTGCGCCCCACGGCCCCTAAATTCTTGTGAGCCCCGGCCCCTAAATTCTTGGGAGCCCCAGGGCCCCAAATTCTTGTGTGCCCAGGGGCCAAAATCCTTGTGTGCCTCAGGGGCCCAAATCCTTGTGTGCCTCAGGGACTGGAATTCTTGTGTGCCCCAGGGCCCCAAATTCTTGGGAGCCCCAGGGCCCCAAATTCTTGTATGCCATAGGGCCCCAGCATACTTTAAGACGGCCCGACGGCAGACTGCCCGTAACGTTTATCATGAATCCCTGAAGAACACTATTACTCCCTATCAGTCCTTATTTCTTTGAATGAAACCGCTCGTAGAAAAGGATAAAAGATACGATTAGAGGCACTTTATGTTTAGACGTTAACAAATAATGATGGTTGCTCAGGCTGGGCACAGGTGAGTGAAAAAACGTTACTCTTTCAATAAGAAACAGGCTTCATTTGAGTGAACTATAATATTTAAATTTCTGTTACTTAGCTTTTTATTTGGTGCCATTTCTAACAGAGTATACCTAAGCTTAAGCAATATTAGGTAAATAAAATAATAATAATAAAAAAAAATTATGCAAATCAAGAAAACTGACCACACGACCAACGTCCAACGGTCAGTCTTTCCGAGAGATAAATATGAGCGTATTATCATAATCACTAAATTTAATATGTTGGTGTAATTTCTTATCTTAGACGCGAACATAGTTTAACACAACTGGTGTGTCATAATACGCGACACACACGCTGTGTACCGCCTGCCTACGCGACCAATCACGCGTCGCGTGTAATCTGCCCGAATGCGGATAATGCGCGCGAGGTATTGTTGTAGGCTTACGGAGACAGGTGAGCCGTTATTTATACCCGACCCGGAGATTAAGGGCTACGGAATTGTATAGACAGAGCAAGATTAGTAGATTAATTTTGTTATTAAAAGTGTCTGCTTACGAGAATGTATGATTAAAGCGGCTCTATCCAGGCGTTGGGGATTTGAGTATAACATAACATTACGCTCGTAATCTCCTAAGGGGTAGGCAGAGTCAAAGGGACAACCAGCCCGTTTAACCACATTTAGCTAAAAATAGAACTGGGCTGGGTTAGATGGAAAATTGTGAAAAGCAGTGATAAGTTGCTAGTTTGTCGCCTGCACAATCACATACTCAAAACCCGATATACCATTAGTCGCCTTTTATGACATGCTAGGAAAGAAACACAGTTGGCACATTCTTTTAAGTCCCAGACCAACATGGGATTGAGTATAATTTTTATAATTGCTGGAATTAACATAATCCTATTATTACATGTGCATTGTCTTAGAATTTTTATAACAGTTGCATTTTATAAATAAATACATACAGACTACATCACATACATTGATCTGATTCTAAAGTAAGTAGCTTAAGCACTTGTGTCACGGATGTCACAATCAACAGTGGTATTACAAATATATACTTAAATATTGGGTATTAACACCCAGACACACAACAAACACAAGTGTTCATCATACGAATGTTTGTCCTGGGTGGGAATCGAACCCACAACTCTTAGCGCATGGGGCAGGGTCACTCTGTATGCGCCATCGGGTTAGTCATGTTTTAATATCTTAATCTAGTAAAAGCAAGGTACAGAAGCTTCGACTAAAAACAAACAGTCTTTTATCATTGCGCATCAATTCTGTTTTTATTTACAACTAGGTTTCCCGGCGCACTTCGTAACGCCGCGTTCTCGGATTTTCAATACCTACCAATTTTTTTTTCCGTGCAACTTTTTTATTTGTTTCTTTCATAAGAACCTTCACCTGATAATAACAAACACAACTAAAAAAGAATTAGCGATAACGGTTCAGCTGTTCTCGACATTTGCGTTAAGCAACACATTCAGCGATTCATTTTTATATTATACGAGTATATTGAGTAGGTCAGGAATATTCTTGTTAAACTCACAAGCAAACAACTTCATGTCATAATAAATGTAGATTATGGTGCTATTAGCTCTATAGAGGTATAAAAATATTAATACCTTGATCACAAGTAAACAACTTTTTCTTCGAAAATAATAGTCATTTCAGTTCTCAGGTCTCTTTACGATGTTTTCCCTAGCAACTAAAGGTATAATTACAAAAATACAAAGTTATGTCCAGGGGTTTCAACCAACACTTGTCGCCTGTAGTACCTACCTACTTGACCATACCATTATTCCTAATGAGCGTTACTACAAGATTGAATACTGCCTAACTAAATTTAATATAGAAGTATTAATATTTGATATCATGTCATATGGCGTTCGGTTCTCTCTGCCTACCCCGCTAGGGAAGTGGCGTGAAGTTTAGTTAGTTAGAAGTATTCACCTGCAGTTATTATCTAGGTATTTGTACACTAATAAAGTTTTCAAAATTGATATTTAAAAGAGTTACTATATAGTTTCGTACCTGTTTCCTCTCGATAGAATCTATTTATAAGTGCTTTTTCGTAGCCTATCTAGATAAAGATATTTCGGAATTAATTCAAGATTAACTAACTAAATAACTAAACTTCACGCCACTTCCCTAGCGGGGTAGGCAGAGAGAACCGAACGCCATATGGCACGATCCTTACACACCTAATTCAAGATTATGTTGAATTAATTAAAGATTTTTGAATTAAACCATTACTGCCCTTTATCATTTATAATGACTTTAAATAGGGTGGATTAGTCACAAAACGCCAATGACCTTTAATCTTTTGGCATTTGCGAAAAAAGGTTGCAAGTGATACGAAGGTCAATGTTGTTGACGAAAATAGATTATCAAACCATCCCTTTTCAATATGCCAGAGGTAAATGGCTTCTGAGAGTTTAAATGAAAGGCTTGTAATCTGTTCTTTTGGAAATCAGATAATTTAATGTATATTAAATATATAATACATAAAGTTATCTAATTTTCAAAAGAACAGATTATTTACTTGAGATGTGTGAAGTATTTAAACTGTTATTTTTTTTTAGTGAGATTACGAATGGTGAGATATTGGTTTTAAACGTCAGGGTCATGAATTTAGTTAAGTTTTTCTATCCAATGTGTTACATAGCTGCTTTGTTGGAACAACAAAAAATAAGATAAAGATTCTTTCTCGGACACCAGACTATTAGAAGACACATCTCATTTTATTACAATTTGTTAAAAGTAACAGGCGGACAGATATTAAATTTTTTTCGCGCTTATAATATTAATAAATAAATCAATTTTCCAGACTGACACACCAATTCCCTAGTTCCTAACTAAGCTTATGCTTGTGCTAAGGATACTTGGTGAACGGATATACATACTTAAATACGTTTATAAACATCCACGACTCGAGTACAAATGTCCGTGTTCATCACACGAAACATTTGCCCCTAGCGGGATTCGAACCCGCGACCCTTGGTTTCGTGGCCAGGGTCTCTGACCACTCGACCAACGGGCCAGTCAATAAGGAAACTCCGACGAGCTAGCCACTAGTAACTACTTTGTCACAATTTTCCACCAAACCCAATTCAACTTTATACATACATGACATCACACCCGTGATCCCCGAAGGGGTAGGCAGAATCAAATGGACAGCAAGCCCCTTTAACCACATTCAGCTGAACATAAAACTCACCTTTATTTATTGGCTAAATGTACTTTCAAGAGCTATATTGCTCCTTACACTCTGCCTACCCCTTCGGTGATTACAGGAGTGATAGTATGTATGTACATACATACATACTATCACTCCTGTAATCACCATACATACATACATACATACATATGTATGTATGTATGTATGTATGTATGTATGGATATATGTTTTAACGTATTCCATCCAATATCTACCACCAAATACCTAAAAGCCAACTAGATAGTTTTGATAGTAGCCTGATTATGTTTGCAGCCACGAATAGACCATGGAAATATTGATTCGCTCTGACGTTCCAATGTAGTCCGACGTTCAATGGTAATTAATATGTTTAATGATCAAACATTTTCCATTCACGATTAGCTGTTTAGTACGGGAGGTGGCAGTAACATTGACAGAGTTATGGAATAGTGCAGAACATAAATATAAATGATAGAGACTGCCAAGATGTGAACAAAGGTATATTTGTAAAGAGACTGCTAGAAAAACAATAGGTACTTCATATTAAAATAAAATTAGAATTCTAAACTTGAATAAAAAATAATAAAAGGTATAAAAATATTAATATCAAAGTGATGAGGTCAGCATCCGCAACAATAAACATTGTGATTATTCAGTTAAAACGTAAAGTTTAAGAGTCCACCTATGATTTTTTTTAGTTTGCTGTTCAATATGTGAGTTTAGAACTGTAATAACCACATACAATTAAGCCACTAACGATGACCCGCCTAGAATGATAATCGCGTTTAAATTCCTTACGCCGCAAGCGCGGTGAATCGTTAACAACCAAAAAGTTCGTAATGCTGGCTATACGGCACCCGTAGTTTGCAAGTGCTATAGGCTGCGATATGTACATGCGCTTATTTACAATCTTCGTAGTATAATAAAACATGGATATGTCCTTAAATTGTAACTACGGTCCAAATAAGTTTCCCGATATCAGGAAAACCTTGGTCACAAAACAACAAGGTAACAAGACTCGCTAAGCGCTACAATGCCTCATTAATTTAGCAGCGGCCTCCTGGACTACAAATGTCTATCACGCAATCATTCCCTCAATTTCATCAAAATGATATACCGCATTTGATTTAGACACTGATGATCGGCATGGCAGCTATTTTGGCAACAAATGGTGCTTGTCTATTACACGTCACGTCACTTGTGGCTTTGATAGTAATTGTACATACACACATAACATCACGCCCATAATCCCTGAAGGGGTAGGCAGAGTCGAAAGGGCAGCAAGCCCCTTCAACCACATTCAGCCAAAAAATAAAGCCGGGCTGGGTTAGATTGAACATTGGGAAAAGCAGTGACAAGCGGCTAACCTGTCGCCCACACAATCACACACTCAAAAGCCGATATACCATTAGTCGCCTTTTACGACATGCTAGGCAGGATCACAGTTAGCATATTCTTTTTAAGTCCCAGACCAACATGGGACAGTGGGCTGGGTTGGATGGAAAGCTGTGAAAAAGGAGTGACAAGTGGCTAGCTCGTCGCCTACTCAGTCAACCATTAGTCCCAAAAGCCCGTAAACCATTAGTCGCCTCTTACGACATGCTAGACCAGAGCCACAGTTGGCACATTATTTTTTTTTGTCCCAGATCAACATGGGCCGAGTCCCAGACCAACATGGGACAAAAAAAGTAATTGTATCTGACATTTTACTGGTACATTCTACCTACTTAAATTATAAGCTAGTTAAATTAAGCTTTTTTTCGCTTGAAAGAACATTTATTTACTAAAATAAAAGTAGTCATAGTCACTCCTTAAAACAAAATTTCATCAAAATATGGTTAGCCGTTTCGAAGATCCAGAACTAACAGATAGATAGACAGGCATAAAATAGTTTTCTGTTATGAGTACCGTATATACTCTTATATGCATTTAGTATTGAGCTGTTATTTGAGTATTACAAACAGATGTTTCAATTTGATTTATGTGTTTATTTAGAGGCAAATGGTCTCGTCTGGTCAAACAGTTAAAGAGTAAATAAATAAACTATATCATTCTAGTATATTAATTAACTTACATATTCCACCAATCCTATTATCCCCAAGGTAAGTCTTTACCTACCCATTTCAAGCCTGTCTTTCTATCTAAAAATAAATAAATAAATTCTTCAGATTGACACACCAATTCTCTAGTTCCAAACTAAGCTTATGCTTGTACGGATAGACATACTTAAATACGTTTATAAACATTTATGACTTGAGTACAAATGTCCATGTTCATCACACGAAACATTTGCCTCTAGCGGAATTCGAATCCGCGACCCTTGGTTTCGTGGCCAGGGTCTCTGGCCACTCGACCAACGGGCCAGTCAAATAATGAAAAAAAAAAATCAGTATCTTTCAGTTATCTAGTAACAGAGGTACATAACAAGTGGCTGGAGTCTCTATTTAAGTATAAAATGCATGTGTTTAGAGACCCCGCTCCTTCTTAAAATTAACAAAAGATACATCTATGTTATGAAATAAGTAATAATATACATATTATATGTCTTACTAGCCGTGCCAGCGGTGTCACCCGCGTTTATGGTTAATATTATAAATACTATTTCCGTCATACATTATTTCTATGTAGCTTTAACCATTAAGGCTGCACACGCGACGGAAGCTTAAAAAATGGAGTAACTTCTTCCGTTTTCCTAACATTTCCCTTCACTACTCTGCTCCTATTAATTGTAGCGTGATGAAAAGTATACTATAACCTGCCCCGGAGTATGAAGAATAATTGTACCAAGTTTCGTTAAAATCTGTCGAGTAGTTTTTGTTTCTATAAGGAACATACAGACAGACAGACAGACAGACAAAAATTTTACTGATTGCATTTTTGGCATCAGTATCGATCACTAATCACCCCCTGATAGTTATTTTGAAAATATATTTCATGTACAGGATTGACCTCTCTACAGATTTATTATAAATATAGATAAAGGTATCTGTTAGTTTTGTTTATAAAAAGTATATTGGTAACTAGTATAGCTTTATGTATGCAGTTGAGAAATGTTGAATACTGTACAAAGCTATTTACTATGCTATATTCGGGACCAAATTGAATTTGTATTGAGTTATTTTATTTATTTGGCGTACTGACAACTTGAATTAACGGTCAAGAATAACTTTCGCTAACTAGGAATGATTACAGTACAATATTGGCTATGAAAGCGAGTGTTTTAGAAATGTTATTATATACGGAATTTTGTTTACAGTCAATTTGGATTGTCTGTAATTTGATTTGAAAAGTACGTTTAAGTCGAGTACGTATATATATATACGGGATATACAGAGATAACAGCATTGATGACAAGACCATTAATTATTATAGCAGTCAGAGCGGGACGCTTGCGAAATTTCGTAAATAAAATGAAACCAAAACTTTACGCACATTACTTAGGCAACTCACTTTATAAGCTAAGTTATAGGTAAAATCCGATGTTGGTCTGGGACTTAAAAATAATGTGCCAACTGTGTTTCTTGCCTAGCATGTCGTGAAAGGTGACTAATGGTATATTGGGTTGTGGGTATGTGTTTGTGTAGGCGACGAGCTCGCCACTTGTCACTACTTTTTCACAATTTCCCATCTAACCCAGCCCAGTTTTGTTTTGGCCGAATGTGGTTAAAGAAGCCTACTGCCCCTTTGACTCTGCCTACCCCTTTGGGGATTATGGGCGTGATGTTATGTATGTCTGGTTATACGGGTCTGCTTATAAAAGCGGGATATTTTTGCTCTCACTGGGGACACTGGGACGGTTAACCATAAAGCGGGATTATCCCACACAAGACGGAACGTATGGTCAAATTAAGCATGGGCCATGTTGGTAAGGAATCTTTTCATTTTGCTAACCCAGGGGAATGCGTTGCGTACCGTTCCGCTGAAGCCGGAGGGAATCAGCAGGGTGTGTCGGACTCCCGGGGCCCTCAAGATGATAGGAGGACCCTGATCCGCCCAAGATGGTAGTGGGCGGGGTATAATGTGGTCAGGAACCTAACAATAATTTATCAACTGTGTGTTCTAACCCAGCATGTCTTAAAAGGCAACTGTTAGTACATCATTACTCGCACATCTATCAGATACCGAGCTTTTTATTCAAACTCAAACTATCTTTATTCATGCTCACTATAACGTCGCTGGGGTGGTGGCGCTATGTGGCGGGTCGTTACATTCCCTAAAATATGGTTGAGTGAAGCGATGGCTGACACATACGTCATGCTTGGGAACAGGTGCCGCCCTTGGGGTCTGCTCTTGTCGGGTCAAGTTTTTGGTTGTAATTTATATATTTTTATTTTGATACTCTACAACAGGCCTACACTAGAACGTGGTTCAAAGTTAATTATGATTCATACACCTTGTATAAATTGTATTGAAAAGAGTAACTACCGAGTTTCTTGCCGGATTCTTCTCGGTAGATACAACATTCCGAACCGGTGGTAGAATCATATAGCTGTGGCTTTACCTGTATTTGACGATTTATAAGTGTTTTCTTGAAACCTATATAAATAAAGAATATTTTGACTTTGACTATGTAGGCTTCAAAAAAGCATGTATAAATTGTCAAATAATACAAAATAGAATAATTATAATTTGAATCACTTTTGTGTACAGCTATCACATATTAAGTTTTTATTCTGTACTAGCTGCTCCCGCGGTTTCACCCGCGTAGTTTCCGTTCCCGTAGGAATACGGGGATAAAATATAGCCTATGTTACATACATACATACATACATAACATCACGCCCATAATCCTAAAGGGGTAGGCAGAGTCAGAGGGGCAGCATGCCCCTTCAACCACATTCAGCCAAAAATAAAGTTGGGCTAGGTTAGATGGAAAATTGTAAAAAAGCAGTGACAAGCGGCTAACCTACACAATCACACACCCAAAACCCGATATACCATTAGTCGCCTTTTACGACATGCTAGGCAAGAAAGAATAGCCTATGTTACTCCCAAATAAGGTAGCTTTCTATTGGTGAAAGATTTTTTCAAATCAGTTCAGTAGTATCAGAGCCTATTCAATACAAACAAACAACAAATCTATCCTTTTATAATAATAGTATGATACGATGAGCTAGCCACTTGTCATTTTCAACCTAACCCATCCCAGTACTTTCACCTGAAAATTGTTAAAGGATTTTAGACTTTGTTTCTTAGACCTTTCCCTTGGGGGATTACAGGCGTCATATATACAAATTAATTCCTAGTGGCGTGAAGTTTAGTTAGTTAGTTAATTCCTTAACCGATTTCCCCTTTCATATTTCTCGCGTCGCTACCACTGACCAACCGGCCTGATACTGTTCAGCGCTCCCTGGCACCCCGCCCAGTATTCCCTGGCAGCATCAGTCGCTATCAGACCAGATTGATAACCGCTCACAGTGGCCTGACTGATAAATATCCGGCTTAAAACATAGCACGCTGTTAAACGATGCAAAGTAGGGAAAATGCTTTTATTTATAGACGGTTTGTTTACAAAAGCTTTTGTATATTTGTCCTAGTGTTTTTCTGGTTCCTTGCTGGATCAGCTTTGACTATTGGCCTAGAATAGTGTTACCGATAAATCGATAGTTTAATGCTAAAATCATCTATACGATCAATAGGACAATCGATAGAATCGATTTCACTGTTAGTGCAATACTATCGGTAAATAGCATTACTATTGATAGATTTGTACTATCGATAGCATATTCGGTATTGAAGAGCAATACTGTCGATAGTTCATTGGTTGGCAGCGATCAAAACTATCGATACTATATAGTATTGCTGTTTACGGTATTGCAGTATCGACAGACTATCGATACTATCGATTTTCTTCAACTATCGATAGGCTAACGGTAGACAATAGATATTGGCTTATCGAACGGCAACACTAGCCTAAAATATACGATAGATTAATTAGTATTAATGATGGGCCTTCATCTATATTTGCGTAAATTGTTTAAAAGATGAGGGGATATATCAGACAGTAGTAGTCAGTAGAAAATATTCTACTGCCTGATTTGGGATTTTTATTAAGAATCCCAGCACTTTTCTTACATAGCTTCATTTTATTTGTTTTAATTTATTTTATTTATAAGGACAACCAACAAGACTAACACTAACACAACATAGTCAAACGGTGATAATTAATAAAACATAAACTTATAGCATACTTGGAAGATTAAATTTCAATTAGAAAAATATAACTGTTACCTTTAGATCAAATCCTGACACTCTAACTCCAACAATCGATATTTGAGGTGTTTTTTCAATACAGCGCCTGAAACAAAACCAGCCTAAATTAGTTTAAGTAGTTTGGAACAAAAAATTTCGTAAGTACAAAATATAAATTCAATAAAAATGTTTACATTATCAAATAACAAGTGATTATGTAATAGGATTCTAGGGTCAGATCAATGTACTAAAGGATCATGAATGTTGAAGAGGCGAGTGAGGTGTGTAAGGATCGTGCCATATGGCGTTCCGTTCTCTGCCTACCCCGCTAGGGAAGTGGCGTGAAGTTTAGTTAGTTGTAAGAAACAATTACTTAATAACCTAAAACTTTTAAACGAAACAAATTCAAGCTTACAAAAGGGTGAGTAAAAATGTAAAATGCAAGCTAAATTAATCTTTATTACGCCGTAACGAGAGCAGCTATTTACATAACGCCTTGACGGAACGACTCGATAGTTGCACTATCAGTAATTCTAGGCTTCTAAGCTACAGCCGTTAATTACCGTGTGACGTCACGCTTGCTCATCCGACCGTGACGTCACTGATAACGAGTGAGTTCCTCGCTGATAAATGTTGGTACTCAATGTATTTGCTGGGGTTGCGGGTATTATTATATACTGAAGATGTGCTCTGGCTTTACTTAGGTTTTGCAGAGGTTCTATAGACATGGAAATCCTAAAAAAATTTATAAATATGATAATCTGTCTTAGTCTGTCTGTCGAGCCGAAATTATTTCATCAATAAAATTTGGCACGTTGAAATTTTAACCCTAAAAAGGACGTAGGTCTTTTTTTATCACAAAAAAAATGTGCAAATCCTCCAGGAATAATGATTGAATATATGTAGCTACGTTCTTCTTAAGAAATAAACTAGTTGTAGATTCAATTTTTTTACGATTTTCATGTGATTTTTTAGGGTTTTATGTACACATTATACATAACTTCACGCCCGTAATCCCTGAACGTGTAGGCAGAGTCAAAGGAGCAGCAGGCCCTCTGCTCTCTCAGGAATCACATTCAGCCAAAAATAAAACTGGGCTGGGTTATATGGAAAATTGTGAAAAAGTAGTGACAAGTGGCTAGCTCGTCGCCTACATAATTACATACCCAAAACCCGATATAGCATTAGTCGCCTTTTACGACATGGTAAGTAGGGAACATAGTTGGCACATTATTTTTTAATTCCAAACCAACATGGAACTGAGCTTGCATAAAAAAAAATTGAATTTAAATTTTCGCCCTCTCCTCCCGTGACGTGTATAGGGAGAGCTTAGAAGAGGCTCGGGTCTGTCGCGATGATCCTCACAAATTGGATTTTCTCGGATCGGCTTTGATGGGTGTGCGCTCTGACCGTTAGCTTTGTTTTATATCATTTAGAAGATTATATCGATTTTTTGTGTAAATTACGATGCAAGCGGCAAGAAATAGAAATATCTTTATTCGTAAGCATTACAAAATACAAACTTACCTTTTATCATAGAAAAACTAATACAAACTTCTTCCTAAATGTCTGTTTGTCCATTCATGACGTCCCTATCAATTTCTCGTAATGTGTCTTTCAGGAAGTGTCATTTTCCTTCCACTTTGTTGCCATTGTACCTCCATTAGAGTATAATGACGTCGAATGCATTAGACGCGTAATTACATTAAATGTCGTTGTTTACGGTAGGACAGATTTCAGTTGAAGCTATAATATTAGTTCATATTGGTTAGGGATGATATAAATTTCGTTTAGTCTAACATTAGACGAATTAATTAAAAGGTTCTTGCCTAGCATGTCGTAAAAGGCGATTAATGGTATATCGGGTTTTGTGTATGTGATTGTGTAGGCGACAAACTAGCCACTTGCCACTACTTTTTCTCAATTTTCCATCTAACCCAGCCTAGTTTTAGTTTTGGCTGAATGTGGTAAAAGGGGCCTGCTGTCCCTTTGACTCTGCGTAACCCTTCGGGGATTATGGGCGTGATGTTATGTATGTATGTATGTAAGTTATTAAGCCTTTCAGCCCAATTAGACAAGTGTCTGAAAAATAGATCGCAAATTTTAACAGTGAAAACTCACGCAAAAGTACTATAAGCCAAATCAACCTTGTAAAAAAACAAAAAAAAAACATTCAGTCGAATTGAGAATCTCCTCTTTTTTTTTGAAGTCGGTTAAAAATTGTACCAAAAGAGGAAACATGGCGCATTTTCGCAAGTTATGAAAAGTGGCGATGGAAAATTTTGAAGAGAGCTGGTCTATTACTTATCCCGGCGTTACTTATCATGAAATACGCAGCCGGGAGAGATGTGACATTGTTCTTGCAAATTGATATAAAATGTCTTATAGCTGGAACGGCCTATGTTATAAGAGAAAGCGTTTTGGAGTCTTAGTTTAAAGCACAATAATTACCAACTTAGCCAAATATTTAACATAGTCGGTTTATAAAATTATAAAAGTTTGTGACAAGTAGCTATCTGGTTGCCAAAATAATTAAAAAAGTTTACGATATACTAGGCACAGTCAATACACTATTTTTGGATCCCAGATCACCATTCGTTACTTTATTAGGATTTTTTACTTCATTAGAATAATTTTTTTGCTATGTTTGCTACAAAATACATGCTCTGCGGAAATTTTAACTGTCTACCTACAGCAGATCGTTGGATGCAGCTTACTCTGCCCGCTGGGCAGACATATAGACAGCGGAGGCTTATTAATACGGTTTTTGCACCTGTGTTTGCGCACACACTTGTGCACTATAATATTATCTCCTGTGCAGTTGGCTAATCCTCGTTGAGATTGGCCACCGTGGCCGATACCTACCGGTTAGGGGGACATTTGTATATGTACAGAAAACACAATTTTAAATATATATGAATCATGTTGCTTATTCTTAAACATTGGATAGTGATATAAATTTAAATTTAATTTAATTTAATCAACTCATTGCACTAACAAGGTTGTTTATTATCTGACGTTTCATTATATCTGTAGCATCAGTACTGATTGGCGCTTGCAGGGCAAATACATTAATTAGTATATTGCATAGCTTGTTTTAAACCCGCGCAGCGTATTTTATTGTTTGGGGCTTTTAAATGTTTATTTTAAAAGCAAATTAATTTATTTATAGCGGATTGAAATATTACTGCCAGTTGTTGTTCTTTGTTAATGTTTCAACTATCAAATATTTTTTAAATCTGCTTTTCTTGTGAATTCGCTTGCGTTTATTTTCTACTGCTTGGAGATTTTCTTAAGAAATAAAAATAATATAAATGTGTCATTCGCATTTATAATACAGGTATCGTGCAGGGCTCTTTCTGTACGGATCATATATATTTTTTTCTAGATAAAAAATTGGCCTTTGTCCTTTTTCCGCATTAAACATACCAGCTTACGCAATTTCTATTACACTTCATAGATTGAGATGGATTCACGAAATATATATAAAATGAAAATGTAACAGATATTCAAAATTTGCAGTTACTGACTAACTGCAGGCCATTTTCCACTCATACGCATCTCTGACATTCATAAGTTACCTATATATATATATATATATACATCAATAAGATAAGTGTACACAAATCGCTCCCGCTACCGCCTCTGCCTCGACACAGCGACAAAATCCGTGACGCCTAACCAGAAGATTTATCATTATCACGGCAGTCGCTAGCCACCCGAGTGCGAAATAGGAGCGCGGGCACCTCCGCAATCGCTTCCCAAATGGAAAACTGACGACGCTACTGTCAGACTTATACTGTACAGTATAAGTACACGAGTATACTCTAAGATAGTGAGGGTGCTGTCAAACTTATATCACACGAGTATACTGTATAATGACGACGCTACTGTCAGACTTATACTGTACAGTATAAGTACACGAGTATACTCTAAGATAGTGAGGGTGCTGTCAAACTTATATCACACGAGTATACTGTATAATGACGATGCTACTATCAGACTTATACTGTACAGTATAAGTACACGAGTATACTCTAAGATAGTGAGGGTGCTGTCAAACTTATATCACACGAGTATACTGTATAATGACGATGCTACTATCAGACTTATACTGTACAGTATAAGTACGGAGCAAAGTATGACATAGTGACGGTACTGTCAAACTTATAAGTACAAGAGTATACTGTACAATAGTGAGGGTACCGTTAGACTTATATTGTACCGTTAGACGTGTACTGGATTCTTTTGTTAATTTGATAAAGCGAAAAATATGTGTCTAGTATTTTTGTATAATCTAACTGACGGACTAAATAGAATGATCGTTTTTTAATTCAGTCATCATCCCTATTGAAAAAATCAAAAGTCTATCGAAAATTGGAAAGAAAAATCTAGACCCAAGCAAGGCTCGCAACCTTAGTATATGACCAGCGGCCTTTACCATTAACCTACCACTGCCCTATAGCAGAAACGTATAGTCTAACTTAATTAGTCTTAGGGCAGTCATTTTGTTTTTTCCGGTGAAATTTTTGCTGCTCTCTTTGTCCCGAATGTTTGCTGTCGCCACTGCAAATAGCACAGGGTATCTGTGTGTCTCTTTTGTTCAATCAATGGAACATTTGCGACTCATACGTAATATCATAATACGCTTCCGGGTTGTTGGGGCGGAAAGCGAATGTAAACATGTTTTGTTCATCAAAATGCTGAATGTGAAGTTTGAAGTCATATTATGTGTGTCAGATTTTGATAATATAATTTATAGTTTGACAGAATTTATTTTGAGAGCAATGGTAGCTCAATGGTAAGGACACGCGCCTCTTAACCGTGGAGTGCGGGTTCAAACCCGGGCACGTACATCTGGATTTTTCAAGTCTATGTACGTATTTATACCACTTGCTCGACGGTGAAGGAAAACATCGTGATGAAACCTGCAAATTCAAACTTTGAATTTGTAATCATGATCCAAAAATTGTCTGGTTCCCCTATCTTAGGGTTACGAAGGTCAGATCGGCAGTCGTTTTAATGTCATTACCAGCTTTACTGAATCCTGGATCATGGTCTAAGCGGACCCCGTCTAAGCACGGGACATAACGCTAGGAAGAAGAAGTTTGACAGACTTTAATAATAGAAGAAGTAGACACTTTTTTATGTTGTTATAGAGACGTATGTATGTAGGATATACATAATGCAGGATTACATATACATAGTGGTCAGTTAATATATAGGAAGTAACAGCTATTGAAATTTGCAGTTTCTATGCATTAAGCAGTGACTTGGTCAGGTGTTTGAATTGTGTTTTGTTGGTAACCTACTGTTTAATGTTTTAATTGTTGTTTTAGACTCTCGTTTCTATTGAAATACATATAAACTATTTACAGTAGATAGCGTATTCATTATTTAACTAGATGTGCCCGTGGTTTTACTCTCGGTAATGGTTCATGTTGTGCAGCCTATAGCCTCTATAAATGAACTTGAGCTATACAACCCAAGAATATTCGGACCTGTCGTTCATGAGATTATCGCGATCAACCAAACAAACAAACTATTTAGGTTTATAAAATAAGTATAGATTCTTACCAGTCCAAAACTTTTAAAGAATCAGAAATAGCAGACTATCATTATCCATGTGTTGCGAGCACCCATAGGCTACGATGGCAGCGATGAAGAAGGCCATCTCCAAGGTCTATGTAAGTTAATCTCCTAAAAATAATAATAAATTCTCTAGACTGAGTCACCAATTCCCAAGTTCCAAACTAAGCTTATGCTTGTGCTATGGATACTAGGAACAAATAGACTTACTTAAATACGTTTATAAACATCCATGACTCGAGTACAAATGTCCATCGCACGAAACATGCCCCTAGCGGGATTTGAACCCGCATCCCTCGGTTTCGTGGCTAAGGTCACTGACAGTCGACCAACGGGCCTGTCAGAATGAAGATGAAATAATGAAATATCCTTATGTGGCAGAAAAACCTGACAACAAGCCTAATCCACAATCGCATATAAAAGCTAAGATAATGAAGGTACATCAGTAATATCTGGAACACCAAAAGCCTTTTCTGTATAATTTGATCATGGCTGATCGAGTTAACGTCTGCTCCTTTGTGTTTGCACGAGGATGTGTTCTGAATAAAAACGGATGGGGGGCTCCAGGACGGTTTGTTTAGACCCTGAGCCCTTATACAAATAGTAAATACCAATGTGGGTTCCTTGCTTAGCTTCCCAAAAGGCTAATGGTGTATTGGGCATGGGGCTGGCGATTGTGAAACTGGCCACGCATTAGAACTATCATAACACAGACAAACAAAATTCAGAATTTTCCATCGAAACCATGTTGTTCATGTTTTTGTCCCATATTGGTCAAGGACTATAAAAGAATTTGCCAACTGTGTTGCTTGCCTAGCATGTCGTAAAAGGCGACTAATGGTATGAGGCTTTGGGTATGTGATTGTGTAGGCGACGAGCTAGCCACTTGTCACTACTTTTTCACAATTCTCCATCTAGCCCAGACCAGTTTTATTTTTGGCTGAATGTGGTTAAAGGAGCCAGCTACCCCTTTGACTCTGTCTACCGCTTCGGGGATTATGTTATGTGTGTGTTGTGATTAAGATAAATAATATATGTTTTTCCATTATCCAGTACAAAGGCTACAAAGAAGTTTACCATCCTAATGGTAAGTGGTCACCATAGCCGACAAGTTATTGACATCTTCAAACCTATTATAAGCGTAAACCTAGCTTTACATTTATGCTATATATAGCAGCACGATAGAGATTTTATTACTAAACGTTTCAAATAGTGTTGCCGAAAAGTCGATAGTTAAACGCTTAAACCTATACGATCGATAGTATCGACGTCTCTGTTAGTGAAATACTATCGGTAAACAGCAATACTATCGATAGTATCGATAGTTTCGATCGCTGCTAACCAATAAACTATCAATAGTATTTCGTATAGATTATCGATAGTATTGATAGTATTGCTGTTTACCGATAGCATTGCAGAATCGATAAACTAAAGATACCATCGATATTCTTCTACTATCGATAGGCTATTGAAAAACAATCGATATAGGCCTATCGAACGGCAACACTAGTTTCAAAGCATTTGTGCTTCCAAACTTATGTAGCCCGTAAAAATGTATAGTAACTAATTTTACTGACTAAATGCCCCACAAAAGATGCGTCAAGCTCCAACCAGTACCTAAAACCGTCCTAGAACCGACCTTTTTTCCGCCGCCCACGTCTAACGGAACTGTATTCTAATCCTTTCCTATTCTCCCTTTGTGAATGAAGCAGCCAGGAACTGCACATAAAACACATCCGTAGAACAAAAGCGAGCGCAGGAGGATCAAAGAAGCCCAGCCTCCGGCGACTGACGAGCTCTTTGTAAATCTGTAACTATGTCTGAGTCGGTGTCACGATGGCCGCATGGACTGATGGCGTTTTTGTGTCAGCTACTAGCCGCATCTGGTATTTATCGAGGATTTCCTAATATAAATATTCGACTACATCACATACATTGATCTGATTCCGAGGTAAGTAGCTTAAGCACTTGTGTGACGGATATCAGAATCAACAGTGGTATTACAAATATATACTTAAATATTCAATATTAACACGCAGACACAAACACAAGTATTTATCATACGAATGTTTGTCCTGGGTGGGGATCGAACCCATAACTCTTGGCGCATGGGGCAGGGTCACTACCGAATGAGCCATCGAGCCAGTCAAAATATAGGTTTTGCCCTAGATGGCATAAATGGGCCACTTTTGTGTGGAATACGGGGATGAAATATAGCCTATGTTACTCGCTGATAAATTAACTTCCCATTAGTGGAAGAATTTTTTAAAATCGCTCCAGTATTATCGGAGCCTATTCAATACAAACACACAAACAATAAAATCTCCTCTTTATAATATTAGTGTAGGTTAAAAATGTAAATAGTTAATCAATTTATAGATAGTTATATCATTTAAGTTCAAATAACTGCCATTCAACTTACGACATTCCCGCATTTATTTTTTCCCTGCCAATTATAGGTACCTTTCCCTATATGAATAAAATACATATGTACAACAAAGACACGCTGCAGTTAAACCTCTGAGGATCAAAGAGGGTGAGAGGAAAGCGAGCTCAACAAAGCTCAGCAACAATCAGCGAATACGTTTATTTATTCCACTCTGTGAATGAATGGAGTTATCGCTCGTTTGTATTAAGATACAATAAAATTGAAAATAAAATAACACTAACGGGATTTTACTTTAATATGAAATAATAATCCCATATTGCTTAAGTGCTATTTAATAATGTAACAGACTGATAGACAGATAGACATTATTACTTTTGTAATATTAGTAAGGATGTAAGAATAACTAACTAACTAAACTTCACGTCACTTCCCTAGCGGGGTAGGCAGAGAGAACCGAACGCCATAAGGCACGATCCTTACACAAGTAATTGAATAAGTAGTTATAGTAATAGGAATATGTAATTACCCATTTATACATACTGTATACCAGTCATGGCGAACCATTGGCACGCGTGCCATAGTTGGCACTTTATGCAAAATAATAGGCACGCATTTCTTTTGAAATCCCGAATGTATAAAAAAGTATTGACAGTAACATCTATGTAATCCGCTCTCCGGGCACTTCAAGAGCCCATTATATACTTTTAAACTTTGGCACACTTGTTTAAAAAGGTTCGCCAGCTCTGATGAATACTGTTAGAAACATTTAAGGGCCAAAATCTAATGCTATTCGACAAAATCGTCACAGTGACTACTTACGATAAACTGCTTATTGAGTTTATCACAGGCTAGACGTTACGACTAAACAAAGTCACCCTTCACTATATAAACTTTTTGTCTGACAAGGGTCACTTGTCATTTCTCGACGTCAATTTATTGGAAGAAAGAGGAACAGATGGCGCTGTATTGATTCGATGTGTATTAACTTAACATAACATAGCATCACGCACATACTTCCCGAAGGAATAGGCGGAGTCAAAGGGGCAGCAGGCCCCTTTCACCACATTCAGCAAAAATAAAACTGGGCTGGGTTAGATGAAAAATTTTAAGGAAGTAGTGACAAGAGGCTAGCTTGTCACCTATACACACGTGAAGTTATATTATGTGAAGTTATGTATGTATGATAGTTTATACATACATAACTTCACGCTCATAATCCCGAAGGGATAGGCAGAGTTAGGGACAACAGGCCCTTTTCACCACATTCAGCCAAAAATAAAACTTGGCTGGGTTAGATGGAAAAAACGAAAAAAACTACTATAAAAGGTTTGAACCAGAACCCTTTGTATTTAACTGACCTACGAGGGCTACACCTACATTAAAACCATTGTTTTACTCATAAAAAAGCTATACCATACATCAAACTGTACGTTCCAAGGTACGCAAAGATGAGCTCATAACGATGTTTATCAGTGAGGGCCATTTTTCGTGTTATCAGGGCCCTTGGCACTCCGGACACGTCCCTCCGTGCTTGCATCCATCTTGAGGGCTCGAGATAAGAGCTTGCTACTTACGGAGTTATTCAGAGGGGACGGATTATGAAAAATGTAGTATCAATGTCCCTTGTGGGTCCAAATCCACAGGGGACATTAATCCTTATTATTAGATAATACTATAAATGTAAGGATCATGAATGTTGAAGAAGCGAGTGAGCAGTGGCGGATTTACAGTCTTGGCCGCCCTAGGCCCCAGGCCATAACTCTCATTACTAAAGAGTCATCACTTTATTTTTATTACGATTAGCCGCCTCTAATATCTGGCCGCCCTAGGCCCGGGCCTACTGGGCCTTAGGGTAAATCCGCCACTGCGAGTGAGGTGTGTATGGATCGTGCCATATGGCATTCGGTTCTCTCTGCCTACCCCGCTATAGAAGTGGCATGAAGTTTAGTTATAAATATAAGATAAGTTTATATATACATAGGCACATATCATCACGCGTGTAATCATTGAGGGAGTAGGCATAGTGAAAATGGCAAAAGCCCCTGTAACCATTTTAGATCAAAAATAATACTTGGCTTAATTAGATTAAGGGCCGATTTTTTATGGTCAGATAAGAATTAACCGTCTGATTAAATATAAAGTCACCAATTTGCCGATGTCATACGGTATTTGACATACGAAATAGTCAATGACAATTTATAATCATCCGGACTGTGGAATGTCGTTGTGTTTGTCGAATAAATATTCGATGGATATCTTTTATCTGACTGTTGAAAAATCAGCCCTAAAACTGTGAAAAAGTAGTGACAAGTGGCTCGCTTGTCGCTAACACAATCACATAGCCAATACCCGATAAATCATTCGTCGTCTTTTACGTTTTGCTAGGCAAGGAACACATTTGGCACTATTTGGACTCGATGACGCATTCGGTAGTTACCCTGCCCCATGCGCAAAAGAGTTGTGGGTTCGATCCCCACCCAGGATAAACATTCGTATGATGAATACTTGTGTTTGTTCTGTGTCTGAGTGTTAATATCCGATATTTAAGTATATATTTGTAATACCACTGTTGGTTCTGATATCTGTAACACAAATGCTTAAGCTATTTATCTCGGAGTCAGATCAATATATGTGATGTAGTCGAATATTTATTTATTTATTCAAAGTCCCAGATCAACATATGTCAAACCTAAGTATATCTATCGCAGGATTTATACCTTTTTAAAGATAAGATGGAATTTCTATTTTTTTTTTTATTCTCCTGTGTATCAATTCTTCTTCTATACTACACATACACGGGCAGAGAACGCCCATACAATATTAAGTACACTATTTGAACATTCTTTTGTTATGCAACAAAGAATACATAAAAGAGATTTCTCTTTTCCCCACAAATTAGACGTCAAATGTTTCGAGCATTATTCCATCGCCAAAATATATTTTTTAAAGAACAAAGCGTTCATTTTAACGTAAGCGGATTGTTGAATAACTTATTTCTTGAAAGCAATTGTATTTACTATCCGATTACCACGGCGTATTACGTTTATGTAAGAAAACGGTATTGTTCAAAAGATTACGAGTAGGCATGTGGCGACATCTGGAGACATTTTAATACGCCACGAGTAGGTTGAAATATGTAGTTTGAACGTGTGATGACGTAGATTGACATGTAGAAGTCACGACTTACATTCTATAACGCACTATGATTCTCGCCTCTAATCATAAGAAAAACTAAGACGGTTGGTTAATAAACCAATAAAAAATCTTTTACAACGTACATAACTGACTTTACTGGCTCGACGGCGCATTCGGTAGTAACCCTGCCCCATGCGCCAAGAGTTGTGGGTTCGATCCCCACTTAGGACAAACGTTCGTATGATGAATACTTGTGTTTGTTCTGTGTCTGGGTGTTGATATCCAATATTTAAGTATATATTTGTAATAGCGCTGTTGATTCTGATATCCGTAACACAAGTGCTTATGCTACTTAGCTCGGAGTCAGATCAATGTATGTGATGCCGTCGGATATTTATTTATTTAATATAATGCTATTAAGCTCTTAAATATAGGTGATAAATGTTAATATAGAGGGCTAAATGGTCCCATATCTATTCTTTAGATAGGCCTGACCTGACCTTTTCAGAAAAATAGAATACTTTAACTAAAAAAAACTAACTGAACTTCACCCCAATTCCACCATACTATGGACCATAATATGGTCGCCCGACTCTCCAGGGGTCCTCTTCTCTAGCCGTCGGGTTAAACACTAGCACGACATTTGTCACAGCGTAGGCACCGCCCCACTTTCCCCATATCGGAACGATCAAGCGGAATACGTAAAAGCCCGGGTTCGATTCCCTGTTTGGCAGATTTATTGGTCGTAAAACATGGCCAGAACAATGGCCTATAAAGAAACAAAAAGGTAGATAGGCCTTTACAATGTTGTCTTAATTGCCGATCGGCATTCTGTACGATAACTGTGACCTGAGCTTTTACGAAAAGCTTTGAAAAAGTTATGTTGCTGTTACGGTAATATTGACCTAAGTTTTTACAAACCGATTGCGGAAAAACTAAAAAAAAAAATCAGTCGAATTGAGAACCTCCTTCTTTTTTTTTGAAGTCGGTTAAAAAGAAGAGTTACGTTTAGCAGTCTATATGTTACCAACTGGCTGCAAGGCCAGTTTCAACCTTTTTTGATACCATTATATTTTATACTTCTTTTTTATATTGTCAAATTTCTTTCCTGTCTTATTGCTTAATTGGTTTGTGCCACGTAATTTTCTACTGCTGTATTTCTTTATTTCATTTAATATATAATATCAATTTCTTTTCTGAGCCCTTTATTACCTTCCACCCTTTCACTCCGTAACACTATATTTATATATAAATATAATGCTTTTTAAGCCCTATATTGGTTTGGGTCTCAAATATAATATACTGTGTTCCTTGGCTCACATGCCATGAAGACGAATGGGTGCATTGGTTATTTGTAATGTCTAGGCGACTATATAAAAAAATAAAAATAAAAATTGGTTGTTCAATAATCATGGTTACAATTTATTTATTAACACTAAGGCTTCCTAGTAAGTAATATTACGATACTTGTAATGCGAATGGCTCGCAACTTCCCAGGTTGTTGACAATAATGAACCTTACCTTTATTTTAATTATATTTTAAATATATTTATTAACCTTTTTTTATGATTTTGTAACAAGCAAGAAACTATTACTTAGATAGTTTAACAAAATTACTTAATCTAGTATGTGTCTGTGTGTGTGTGTAGATCATATTAACCTGTTAATTTGTCATTTAACCCTGCTCAATCTTGTTTTTGGCTGATGTGGCTTAGGGAGCTTGTCGTTCTTTGGACTCTGCCTACCCTTTTTGGGGATTGCAAGCGGAGTTGTATATACCTTTCTATGTAAGTTTGTTCTTCGCCTGACATGATGTAACATGTGATTAATGAATGGGTAGTGTATTGGATGTTAGGTTTATTAAGGCGATTGTGTAGGCGACAAGCTAGCCCCTTGTCACTACTTTTTTACAGTTTTCAATCGTTGTCACGTCTAAAGAGCATTCTCAATTTCAATTAAAAATATATGAACTGTCATTCATACTCATACGTGAATACACTATTAGAATTTTAATATATCCGCTTCAGACCGCATGACTCGATATTAAATACGGATCGCCGTAAAATTTAAGTGTATCAACAAAATCGTACGCGTTTCGGCGTAATGGCGATTACTGATAGCTCGCGAGGCGTGACAAAAATAGGGCTGCCACCAGCACCTTGTCAAATAACATTTTGGGTGTATTGAGTAAAATAATTAATAAGTTTTCCAGACTAAAGACATCAATTCCCTAGTTCTAAACTAAGCTTGTGCTATGGATAGTAGACGTACTTAAATACGTTTATAAACATCCATGAAGTACAAATGTCCATGTTCATCACACGAAACATTTGCCCCTATTACATACTTATAACGACTACTATTTCAAAATCCGTTTCAAAATAGATATCTTTATTTATATAGGCTCAAGAAAGCACTTATAAATAGTCAATATACAAAAACAAAAAAGAACAAAATTAAATTCTATCAAAAAGAAACCGGCAAGAAACTCGATAGTAAATCTTTCAAATGCCAATTATACACATTTGTAAACTTAATTCCCAAATCTACACTTAGACTAGATATCACTGCAGGTGAACATTTCATTAAGAATTTATAGCCAGTAGACTGGCTTTTATAGCCCATAGACAGGAGAACTAGTCTAATCGTATAATAGATAGACGCCTGAATGTAAGGACAATTATTTTTCCTAGGTAGATAAATCCTAGACTTTGAAAAGCCTGAGGAACAGATTTGAATATACGAGTATATCTCTCGCTGAGGTGATGACATGATGGCCCAAGTTACAAGATATACGAGGTGTAAGCAGAGATAGCTCTTAGGGGCGACAATAACTGATGCTGATCGTTTCCCGCGGTAATGACTCTGAGCCATAAGTGATATTGTCGTGTGGTCCAAGTCGGAAGCGATTGCGATTTAAATAATAGCTTTTATGTTGGTTTTTGTAAGGTATTTGTAATTCTAATGAGATAAATGTAAACCTGTGACATCAAAGGGGGCTTCTTCTTCCAAAAGTATTGATGTATATGGCGCGTTCGGTAGTGACCCTGCCCCATGTGCCAAGAGTTTGTGGGTTCGATCCCTACCCAGGACAAACATTTGTATGATGAATACTTGTATTTGTTCTGTGTCTGGGTGTTAATATCCAATATTTAAGTATATATTTGTAATACCACTGTTGATTCTGATATCCGTAACAAAAGTGCTTAAGCTACTTATTTCGGAGTCAGATCAATGTAAGTGATGTAGTTAGATATTTATTTATTTTATTTATTTATTTATTGAAATACATTTCATTTGAATGATTTAAAGAAAAAAATATGATAAAGGGAGGAATCCCGCGCTTTTTAATTTCAGTTTTAAGCGCCTTATTAAAAAAGTGCGGCTTAAAAATATAATTGTTATTTTAGGTGGAAGTCACGAATATACATTTGGAGTTAAATAGTTTGTATAATAAGGAAACTAACCCGGTCTCCACATTTAGAAGTGTAACCAGGCACAATTAGCCTGGTATAGTCTAGTGAAATACATATTTTTCCGAATATCGAATCAGACATTCGATATAACAGGCTTTTTGTTATTATCGGGTCCATAAAAATGTGTTTGACAACCAACATAACTTAAAACTAACTAACTTACAAATACGCTATAAGTTTAAAACTCACTCCCAGCCTCACACGAGGCTATTAGCGAAAACGTAAATAAACCGTAGCATAAACGTGCGCTCGCCGCAGGTACAGTCCGCGCCGAATAATGTTAACTAGTATTATTTAAAATTGGAAAATAATATTACTACTTCCTTCCATATAATTTTCTTCCTAATTTCTTCATTTTTATGTTGGGGGTATGATTTCATTATATTATTAAACTAGGTTCTAGATTAACAGAAGGTGATGTTAGGAGCCATAAAAACCGTGGAGCGTGTATGAAAAGGATCAGGAAAGTTGAAGAGGCGAGTAAGGTGTGTAAGGATCGTGCTATATGGCGTTCGGTTCTCTCTGCCTACCCCGCTAGGGGAGAGGCGTGAAGTTTTAGTTAGTAGTTAGTTAGTTAAAAAAAGCTAGTAATATTTTTTCCCAGTCATGAATGTTAAAGAGGCAAGTGAGGTGTGTAACGATCGTGCCATATCGTTCGGTTCTCTCTGCCTACCTCGCTAGGGAAGTGGCGTGAAGTTTAGTTAGTTAGGCAGTTCTAGATTAATATATACTCCCATACTCGCAATTCTCGAAGAGATACTTCTTTTAGGGTTTTTGATCAAAAATAAAATTGAGTTCGGTCATGGGAAATTGTGAAAAAGTAGTGATTAGTGGCTAACTCGTCGTCTACACAAACACAAACACAGTACTCTACTTATCGTATTTACGATATCCTCAGCAAGGAACGGAGTCAGTCCCAGACTAACATTATGAGTTAAGTATGTAATCAGACTACATCACATACATTGATCTAACTCCGACGTAAGTAGCTTAAGCAATCGTATTACGGATATCATAATCAACAGTGTTGTTACAAATATATACTTAAATATTCAATTCAATCTGGGTGTTACCCAGACACAGAACAAATCCCCATAGGGTGGGGATCGAACCCACAACTATTAGCGCATGGGACAGGGTCACTACCGAATGCGCCATGGAGCCAGTCAAAGTAATAAAGTCAGTAGGTAATACTTAGATTAGAACGATAAAATGCAACGGTGAAGTAATAATATTTTGGCTGAATGTGGTTAAAGGGGCTTGCTGCCCTTTCAACTCTGCCCACTACTTAGGGGATTGCGGGCGTGATGCTATGTTTATCTATTTTACCTACAACGCGTAAGTATACCTCGTACCCTACTTTCGGAGCCGACTGTATCCAATAAATATTTTCTAGTGTACAAAGTGTTCAGTTTAAACTTGGCGCTATCGAACTTACGGCTAACCGCTTCTTTGATTAGTTCACTGGAGTCAGCGAATTACATTTATTGGCTTTAGCTATAGGCATAGTTAAATAAAAGTGATGAGATTGGCTGGTGAACTCCAGTTTCAAAACTATTACGTTTCCATAGAAAATCAAATGGAGAATTATTATCCTCTTGATGATTGAAAGCTTACTGGCTGTTGCAATTAACAAGTAAGCAATCAATCTCTGTGAATTTAAACTCAACATTTTCCATCTAACCCAGCCCATAGTCCGATGTTGGTCTGGGAATTAAAAATAATGTGCCAACTGTGTTTCTTGCCCAGCATGTCGTAAAGGTATATAGGTTTTGAGTATGTGATTGTGTAGGCGACAAGCTAGTCACTTGTCACTACTTTTTCAGAAATTTCTATCTAACCCAGTCCAGTTTTATTTGGGCTGAATGTGGTTAAAGGGACCTGCTGCCCCTTTGACTCTGCCTACCCCTTCAGGGATTAAGGGCGTGATGCTATGTGTATGTATATAAATACACACATTTATACAGATACATGAATGCGATGTCGACTAGTATTTCTTTACATAATATATGTAAATAGAAAGAAATAGAATAAAATAATACAATTTTGTATAAAAACCAACCCTATTTTTTGTTTTGGCTTAGGGAGTTTCAGGGGGTTTTGACTCTGAATAACCCTTTGGGGATGGCGAGCGTGATGGTATGTGTAAGAAAAAATAAAATTATTATTTATTAACCGCCTCGTCGGTTTAGTAGTAGCATGCGTCTCCTAAAAACCAAGAGGAACCCGGGATTTGAACCCAACCCGGGTTGGGTTCAAATCCCGGGTCGGGCCAATAATTTGTGGCTGGGTATTTCAATATTGAAATTACTCAATAACAGTCCAGAGTCAGGAAGTTGGCGGTTAAATCATTCCCGTGCTTTGGAAAGCACGTTAAGCCATTTGTCTTGCGCCAGACCTCTCTCTGGTCATGTCCAATTGCCGTTTCATCGGACTATGAGAGTGAAGGAATAGAGAGTGCACCTGTGTTTGCGCACACACTTGTGCACTATAATATCTCCTGCGTAGAACAGTTGGTTAATCCTCGTTGAGATTGGCCGCCGTGACCGATATCAGTTAGGAGAACATTATTAATATTATTGTTGTCTCCTTTTGTATATCACGGAAAGTTTTACCTTCCCGGTCCTTTGGAAGGCTTGCATGGGGGCACAGGCCCAACATATAGAGGCCCCTTGAGACGTTTTAATATGAGTGTGTGATGGAGTACACCGGCCGGATTTTACTTTATTATTATTATTTGATGATCAAAGCGTTATGATTGCATTTCTAGTTCGCTCAATAAAACAGCTTTAATACTAGTTATAGCTTCCCGAAGCGGTTCAAGTATCGTTGGTCTCGTAATTGTGGTGTTATTTGCGGGCGACTATTTTAAGCTGGCTCGCTCGGTCAAGGGCGAGGCTATTTATCTTTATAAGAGTTCACTGCTATAGAGCGGTGGAAGCTCAATGGTAAGCACACGCGCCACCTAAACGAGGGGTGCAGGTTCAACCTTGGGCACGTACCTCTGTATTTTTCAAATCTATGTACGTATTTGCTACAAGCTCAGCGGTAAGGGAAAACATCGTGATGGTACCTGCACATTCCAACAAATATGGATCTGTAACCGTGATCCGAAATTGTCTGGTTCCCCTATCTCAGGGTTATGAAGGTCAGAGGTAGCCGCTTCAATGTAATTACCAGGATTGCTAAATCCTGGATCATGGTCAAAGCGGACCCTGACAAAGCACGAGTAAGGAGGAGGATGATGATGAAGAGTTTGCTGCTATGTCAGGTGTATAGTAAATTGTGGACCTTGTGGTACAGTATGAAAGTGCGTAGAGGCTATGTGTATGGCGAGTTTTTATAGAAATACAAGAAAAAGCGGTGCCTCATAAGTTGTTAATTTTTTGCACACTAGTATAATCTACTACGTGTTGGCAATGTGATGGATGTATTCTGAGGAGTCTGAAGATTTCGAGACTGAGAATACAGTCTCGAAATCCTCAGACCAATAAAGGTTTTCAAAAAACAAAAACCGCCAGGTGGCGCGAGGGAGCCTCGTAGTCTTATCACTGTCACTATTGGCTCTTTGTTGACAGCACTCTTCATATAATGACACGTATGTCAGTTTGTTCTGACAACTAAACAATGAGGAGGGTGACAAGACTTCAATTTACATTAAGCCACCTTCTGGATGTTATAATTTAAAAAAAAAAACCCTCATTGAATCGAAATCATCTATCACTTTGCCAGCATGTATCTGTCACAGATATTGAAAAAGCAACGACAAATGTCATTTAATTATATAGCATAAGATAGCAAAAGAGGTCTTTCGCTTTTTATACTATTATACTTATATTATAAAGATAAAATATTTGATTGTATGTTTGTATTTAATAGGCTCAAAAACTACTGGACCGATTCTAAAAATTCTTTCACCAATTGAAAGCTATTTATCAGCGAGTAACATAGGCTATATTTTTTCCACGTATTCCTACGGGAACGGGAGCTACGCGGGTGAAACCGCAGGTCGCTGCTAGTTTATAGTAAATAATCAAGTATGCGTGCGTTATACACACTAGCAAAATATAAAATGTTGAAAATCTTGTGGGATTCACCGAAATATAGGATTTTATAAATTATTCTTATATAAACTACGAATTAGCCTAAATATGCCCAAAAACTGTGAGTACCTACTGCATATTAGCAGTAAGTTCGTACTCAAACTCAAATGTTTTATAGCAGATTTTACTGTAAGGGCAAATAATTATTCATCTACCTACGTATACCGATTCCAAGCTGGCTTTTTACGCATATTGTACCTATCATAGAATCTAAATGGACAAAGGTTTCACAATCCAACTGACCAGCTCACTATTAAATCTCAACACCCAACCCAATCCATTTATTTGACAGTAACTGACTGTAACTCTGTTCTTTCTAAACCTAAGCATTACCTACCCCACATATATGACCGCAAAAAGAGCGAGCATCCCCATCCGACCCGCACCCTCGATCTATTTAGGCGGCCCCTCGGTGAAATCACTTAGCAAGCATTAGAATGTACCCAGTATATGCATAAAATATGCATGCATGCAACCATTTGCGATGCTAATGCGGCCTTATGCCAAATACGTTATACGGCTTTGTCTCCGTATTGTGTTAGTGCTTAAATATTGTGCTATTTTCAGGGCGTTTTCATTCTTGAATAAAGAAGGAAACCACAGCGGGAAGTTATGGGAATACTACAATTACAGGTATTTATAATAATAATAGCTGTGCCAGCGATGTCACCCGCGTTTATGGTTAATATTATAAAGACTATTTCCGTCATACATGATTTCTATGTATCTTTAACCATTAAGGCTGCACACGCGACGGAAGCTTAAAAAATGGAGTAACTTCTCCCGTTTTCCCAACATTTCCCTTCACTACTCTGCTCCTATTGATTGGAGCGTGATGAAAAATATACTATAACCTGCCCAGGAGTATGAAGAATAATTGTACCAAGTTTCGTTAAAATCCGTCGAGTAGTTTTTGTTTCTATAAGGAACATACAGACAGACAGACAGACAGACAGACAGACAGACAGACAGACAGACAGACAGACAGACAGACAGACAAAAAATTTACTGATTGCATTTTTGGCATCAGTATCGATCACTAATCACCTCCTGATAGTTATTTTGACAATATATTTCATGTACAGAATTGACCTCTCTACAGATTTATTATAAGTATAGATAGATATGCCCTCCAAATATATGTGTCTGTAATATTAGCGTGGCGAGAATGACCGTACGACATTTTTAATAGTAAAACAGACCATGATTAAGGATTTATCGAGTCTGGTATTAACATCAAAGCGACTGCCGGTTTGACCTTCGTAACCCTAAGAAAGGGGAACCAGATTTTTTTTTGGATTATTCCAACCAACAATTTAAAGTTTTTTAAATTTGCAGGTTTCATCACGATGCTTTCCCTCACCGCCGAGCGCGTGGTATAAATACGTAGGTACAGATTTGAAAAATGCAGAGGTACGTGCTCAGGTTTGAACCCGCGTCTCTCGGTAATAAGGCGCGTGTTTTTACCATTGAGCTACCACCACTCAACATCAAGTATATAACTGTTTAGTTAGACTGTTTGAAGGCCAGCTATGAGGTTCTTGCGTCAGTGAATATGTGAAGACCAGACAATTAATTGTATTGACACACACCAAATATGGTTGAATCTGTAGTGCTCATACATGATTGGTTTGTCCCATACAAATTGTCAGTCATGCGCAAAGTGTCGCCTACTATATTGTAGATGAGAATATAAAAGTAAGAATATGACGTGATGCTGCGTAATATTTTACATAAAATAAATAAATAAATAAATTATCCTGACAGACACATCAATTCCCTAGTTCCAAACTAACCATTGCTTGTATTATGAATACTAGTAACGGATAGACATTCTTAAATACGTTTATAACCATCCATGACTCAAGTACAAATGTCCATGTCCATTACACGAAACATTTGCTACTAGCAGAATTCGAACCCGCGAACCTTAGTTTCGTGGCCATGGTCCCTGACCACTCGACCAAGGGGGCTGTGCCAACATACATACAGACCTGAATGCCTGCAATCGCAATGCAAGGAACAGGCAGATTCCAACGAGCTAGAATCTCCTTAAACCACAATAAGCTAACAATAGATGTAGTGATAATGATCTGTCAGTGTACCTTTGCAAAATAAATAAAATAAAGTTGGTTTAGATGAAATATTGTGAAAAAAAAGTAGTGACAAGTAAATTATGTTGATCCTAAGTTTCTACCATGTTGGTCTGTAACTTATAAGTAATGTGCCAACTGTGTTCCTTGCCTAGCTTGTCGTAAAATAATGGTATGAATCTGCCTACCCCGGGGATTACGGGCGTAATGATAATTATGTATGTATACAAGTGGCTAGCTCGTCGCCTACATAATAACAAACCAAAACATGTTTTTATTTACTTAGTAACTATTATCTTCCTCGCGTTATTTTCATATATACTCCCCGATATATACTCGATACTCGAATATAGTCATCCGGCCTTTTTTAGAACTTGGCTCGACTCAGCAGTAAGCAGAAGAATCTTAGGATCGTTATTGACATCCTGAATGTTCTAGAATAAAATGAGTCAGGATGTTGACGTCACCCACAAACGATTCCAATAAATAACCTATCTTTTGAAAACGTCGTCTTTAAGATTGTTACTACTTGATACTGTCAATATTACTTAATACTCTCAATATCATTTGATGCTTAATACATACATACATAACATCACCTTCGCAATCCTGAAAAATATAAAACTGGGCTGAATTAGATGGAAAATTTTAAAAAAAGTAGTGAAAAGTGCCTAGTTCGTCGGCTTGTGTAGGCAAAACCCGATATACCATTAGTCGCCTTTACGACATGCAAGGCAAGGAACACAGTTGGCATATTGTTTTTAAATCCCAGACTAATTCAAGAGTGAGGTGATTCTGTATAGATATCTTTTAAATCGTTAGTCAATTGCTTGTAACATATAATGACAATGTTAACTCCATCTATGAAAAATATGGTCCCTTAAATATGGGCGAGTTAAACGATGGCTGACACATACGTCATACTTGTGAACAGGTGCCACCTTCAGAGGCTGGTCTGCTCTGTGTGCTTTTTTGAGGCCTACGTAAATAAATATATTTTGGACTTTGACTTTTGACTTTTGAAAGCATTTCGTTTTGACTGTCATCAGAAAATACAAAGATTAGTTTAATTACAACATCTCCATTTGTCAGATGGTTCGTAATACGCCTTCAATGTATTCCGATTCCATAATCAATTGTATGCGCTCCACAGTACATATAAACCCAATCCAGCCTATTGATTCTAGATCTGCTCACGGCTAGGCCGACACAATCCCAGTTATTACATCTAGTGTTCCTATATTGCGTTCAATGCGATATCTGGAAACGATTTATTCTATTTCTGCAGTCCATCCAATACCTAGGTCAGACGCTTAACAAGGTGTGTGTAATTGAATGAGTTTGAATAGAAATCAACTAGGGGATTGCAATGTGCTTTTGCGTATTTGTTATATATATAAATACTATAGTCAGATGAATGAATGAATGAAATTATCTTTATTTACGTAGGCTCACATAAGCACTTATAAATCGTCAGTACATACAAATGAAAATAAAAATTTACCACCGGATTCGGAAAGTAGCTTTTACCGAGAAGAACCAAGAAACTCGATAGTTAATCTTTTCATCGCCAAATTCACAATAAGTTGATACTTATTGATACTTTTTTTGTTATTGATATAACATTAGACTAATTGAGAGATAAAACCAAATAAAAACGTTATATGTCACTTTAAAAAAATGCTTTTTTCAATAAATAAGTTTTTTACGTAATTTCTTAGACAATTTATAAAATTTTGGTAAAAAACATGTTTGTATAATATTTTCTTTAGAAGCAAACCAAAATAATCTTTGTTTTAAAACTATGAATTTTACACAGATTATTACTAAGAAACAACAAACCTGTGCTTGTAGCGCAATCTTGTATTATTCCTGACAAACAGACTTAACTTTGCTGTAGTTCCTATTACTCACCACTGTCGCTGTTCTTGCGCGAGTTATAGCGGTACTTTTCAAGTATGGGCAGTGACTCTCTGTTGTACGTAGTATATTATTACTCTGTGGTCATTACAAAAAAGCTTTATACAACGCCTGAATTATCGCCATGAAACCCGACAAGCTAGCTAAGCCACCCACGCAGCACCGACTTTAGTTCGTATTCATTTCAAAGGTTAAAGTTAGCCTTTAAACTAACAGTTTGCGTTCAACTAAACCATTATTAACTAAACCACGGGATTGTTGGCCAGTCTTCTAGTGGTGTTTAATTTCTTTTGTGTTCACTTCGCGTAACAGTTACAGAACGTATGGTGGGTATGCACTTAAAAGTTGGGAATGGTGCGGTTTCCTCAACAAGGACAAGCCAGGGTACAGTGGGGTTGTAGTATGTGTATCCATTATGCTTGCTATTATCGTAAAGTGAAATTAATGGATCAAGAAAGACGCTGATAGTCCCTTTCTTCTTCGAAAATCGTTCGTCCGAATATCAAAATCCCTAACGCGTTTATCGTTAAGAAATCAATCAAAAAATATTTATTAGCGCGCATAATGAAAGGCAATATTTTGCGCTGATAACAGATAAGAAAAATCTCTATTTTTATTGTGAAGTGAAATTACGAATCGAGAAAGATGATTAATTACGTATCCAGGCTTTCATCGTTAAGAAATCAGTCAAGCAATATTTATTTGCGCGCATAATGAAAAGTAATATTTTGCGCTGATATAATTAGAATAATCTCTACTTTTAAATAATAGAAACTCCTTTAATTTAACTAATTTCATAAATGGTAGTGAACTGATAAATTGGGGGCAAGCAAGATGCAGTGGCCCAATAAATATTTATGGCTGTCGGCTTAGTACCAAATTTGACTCTTTTTAACACCATAACTTTCCTTCTTACACGAACAGGAGAAAATGGGCAATTTCCAAGAGCTTTTATTTACCTTACAACGGTCGTAAGTTGCTAAAAAAAGACATTTGACATCTATTACAACAACGTAAATAGATAAAAATGTCACAAAATGTTTAAATTGGGACCTTTTTGGGTCTTCTGGTCGCGCGTTTATGACATATCTGCCATTTATTATTATTATTGTATGAAAAGAATCATGAATGTTGAAGAATCGAGTGAGGTGTGTGAGGACCGTGCCATATGGCGTTCGGTTCTCTCTGCCTACCCCGCTAGGAAAGTGGCGTGAAGTTTAGTTTAGTTTCTTTTAGTTTATATTTATTCATACTAGGGTAAATAAAGCCTATGTTACTCAGAAATAATACTGACGGGACTACTTACATTATATATACACGAGTACTTACAGCTTGACATTTCGCCCGTGTTGCAACGACCGTAGTCACAAGCGGACTGTGAAGTCCATCAAGTCCGCTTTAGTCCGCAAGTTTTTATCCGTCAGTATTATTTGAAATGTAGTATTCTAATTGTGAAATCATTTTTGGAATCAGTCCAATAGTATTTGAGGTAATTCGTTAAAATATTTTTATTTTCCTCTTAACAACAATTATAACATTGTAATGTTATAGAACCATCAAGCAAGTCTGAGAAAGAGACTAAAGATGGCCGTAGTATGTCCATATGTTTTTAACCAACCTCATCTTTAAAGCTTTTTTTAAGACAATAAAATACAAATGTATTCATTTCCATTTCTGTCATTATGAAGCATAAAATGAAAAAGCAAAGGAAATTAACTGTAACACAATAAAAAAAAAACGAATACACATTTTAAATTCCCAGCGTCGGTAACGTGCGTTATTATACGTCACTGCCTATAATTAAGTGCTGTGACGTCACCATACAAGGTGATCTACAACATTTTAATGACACGTTCATCAATATCAGTCGGCATTATATTCGTGACATAGTATTTTAATAAAAGTTATTTAGTTCCCTTAGCGTAGTATAAGCTGTGTACTAATATTTTATTTAAAAATGTATTTTTGTCCCATGTTGGTCCGGGACTTAAAAACAATGTGCCAACTGTGTTTCTTGCCTAGCATGTCGTAAAAGTAGGCGACTAATGGTATATGGGGTTTTGGGTATGTGATTGTGTAGGCGACGAGCTAGCCACTTGTCACTACTTTTCACAATTTTAACCCAGCCCAGTTTTATTTTTGGCTAAACGTTATTGTTAATGGGGCTTGCTGTCTTATTAACTCTGCCTACCCCTTCGGGATTGCAGGCGTGATATTATGTATGTTTATTATATTATATTCACATAATAAAGTGGTCGTTATTTTTAGTTCATTAAGATATACCTATATGTATGAACATACATATATTATCACTCATTCAAACACTAACGTGACTCTAGAGTGCAAGGAACAGTAAGTCCACGTTAAACCACTTTCAAACACAATTAATATTGATGTAGATTTGTTGTAATCTATGGTAAAGTTTATAATCTTAATTAATGCATGCAACGCCATCTAGTGATAATCTCTTGGCGACACTCGCCACATTGGCGGCAATAATCATTTACTTGTTATAATCTGTGGTTCTGTTTCCCCTCCGTTTTGGTGCATTAAAGAAGATGTCCGTATAATATTTTTTCGTCTCATCTAAATTAACCATTTCCAACAAAAATGGAAAACTTTTAACAACCCGAGATAATTATCATTGTTGCCTACATAATCAAAATCTAAAACAACATTAGTCTCCTTTTACGATATCATACGCAAGGACTATTAGTACTTACATTACTTTTACGTCGCAACATGGGATAGTCCATTAATTATCATCTTCCTAGCGTAATGTCCCGTGCTTAGACGGGGTCCGCTTAGACCATGATCCAGGATTTAGCAACTCTGGTAATTACATTGAAGCGACTGCCGATCTGACCTTCGTAACCCTAAGATAGGGGAACCAGACAATTTTTGGATCATGATTACAAATCCAAAGTTGTTTGAATTTGCAGGTGTCAACACGGTGTTTTCCTTCACCGTCGAGCTAGTGGTATAAATACGTATAAATACGTACATAGACTTAAAAATCCAGAGGTACGTGCCCGGGTTTGAACCCGCACTTCTCGGTTAAGAGGCGCGTGTCCCTCTACCATTGAGCTAATTCCGTCAGTTACACCATTATATCGGTTTCACCTTAAATGCTTCCAACGAACTCCAAACCGAAATGAAAGCGATGCATCAAAGAGATCCGAAGCTTAGATTAACACAAACAATAATATTTTTCTATAGACTCAGCGTTGAATGTTTTTTATTCAATCTGTTTCTCGAAGTGGGTCAGCTGAAAATTGTTGCCAGGAATTGATATTGGTCATTTGGGTTGTAATAGCGACACTTTTCAATTTAAGTGACACAGTTGGGCCAACGCCATTAAGGAAAGAAGGAAATGTTTTGGGCTGGTTTGAGTTTTTCAGGTCGGTTATGACGCGTGGAGGCGTTTTATTTTGTTTACAAAACATTTTGAACAATGAATGCGTGTATGGAATAGGCTGTTTGATGAAAAACATTATTTTAGTCGTCTTTTAAATTACTATAAAATGTGTACATATTTTTTGTTTTGTCCGAGAAACAACAAATTACGAAGATACAGCGAGTTAATAAATTGTATGTGACGTCAAAACGCAGTACTCCAGAAATTGTATGACTTGTGTATTTTAATGTTCATGTACATATTTAATAAAGAAAAGAAAACACGTGTTACAACCGATTCGTCTGTTACTATGAAAGTGGGAGTGACAGAAATTATGAAAGGAAATGCATGACGAAAGGCCGAAGAACACGTGATAATTACGAACAAAACACAAGAAAGAACTTGCCTAAATAGCTATTTCAATATCTAAACACTTAAAAGTATAAAATAAATTCTTCCGACTGCTTAGATAAAAGTATTAAACTTTAACACGTATTAAAATATTTACAATAATCAAAGTTTTGAAGTCAAGCGGAGAAATCTGCCGACTCCAGAGGATGATCCCCGCATAAAGGAAAATGATTTTAACGATGAAATATATCATTCGTCTACACCAATGAGAAATCAATTATCATCCGTACGAAATCGACAGAGTTTGCATTTACAACATTAGTACAGATGTTCTTGCCCGGAAAAAAACTCTACAGCAAGAATTTAATGCAATAAGGTAAACATACGATCCAACGCACGCTTGACATTGCTTTATTTAAAAAGGAAAGGTCATTGAACCGCACCTGAACATGGTAAAGACAAGTCAATTAACTGTTTCTGAGTCACCGGTTTGTTTACAATACAAGTACATATGGTAGTTGGTGATTACGAGTGTTTGCCAAACTGTAATTAAACAAACGAACATAACATAACGCCCATAATCCACAAAAGGGTAGGCAGAGTCAAATGAACAACTAGGTACTTTCTTTTTTCGACCGGCTCGATGGCGCATTCGGTAGCGACCCTGCCCCATGCGCCAAGAGTTGTGGGTTCGATCCCCACTCAGGACAAACATTCGTATGATGAATACTTGTGTTTGTTCTATGTCTGGGTGTTAATATCCAATATTTAAGTATATATTTGTAATACCACTGTTGTTTCTGATATCCATAACACAAGTGCTTATGCTATTTACCTCGGAGGCAGATCAATGTAGGTATGTGAAGTTGTCGAGTATTATTTATAACTAGCCCCTTAACCACATTCAGCGAAAAAACTGGGCTGGGTTAGATGGAAAAATATACTAAACAATATAGCATTAGAACCCAAACAGAAATGGCTTGTGTTTCACGCATCAGTAATTTCCCCCGAGGTCTCGGCTGGTGCCGCAATGCATAGCAATGCAGCCAATTGCATTATACATTAGTGGTGATTTTGCATTTTCTTTTCGTGTGATATGCTGGTTCGAACTGCTCTGTATGGTCGCTTTTTTAATTTGTGTCACAAGCTACCCCTTTCTGCAATATGTCATGTATTTCGTAGAGGGATGTTTTTATCCTGCTACGGTAAAGACTAGGGTGGTGGTTTTATCCCCGAAGGAGTAGGCAGAGTCAAAGGGGCAGCAGGCTCCTCTAACCACATTTAGCCAGAAATAAAACTAGGGTTAGATCGAAAATTATGAAAAAGTAGTAACAATTGGCTAGATTGTCGCCTACACAATCACATACCCAAAACCTCATAGACCATTAGTCGCCTTTTACGACACGCTAGGCAAGAGACACAGTTGGCTCATACTTTAAAGTCCCAAACCAACATGGGACAATGGGCTGGGTTAGATAGAAAATTATGAAAAAATCTACATTCAAGCGAACAAGTAGGTATACGGATAAAAGGAATGGTTAGAAGTAGCGTTAGACTTCTAGTATCGGTATTATCAGCCTTCGTAATACCGGTTCCTAAACCGGTATCAACCGTATGCAGAATTTACCTTTACCCAAACCAATTAAACATGTTCCCAAACTACTGATATAGGCGTAAATGTGCAGTATTACTCAGCCCAATAATACCGGTTGCTCAACCGGTATCTACCGGTACCAGCCGCATGCATTGAGAACCGAAGCGTGCAGAAACAACGCGATTTACATAATTCGAGATTTCCATTAAATTCAACCGCCGTTTGTACATCAATTTCGCTTCTGAAAATGTGATATTGTGCTTGCAAGCCTTTTGAGAATGAACGTAGGTTTTCCAATGGTTAAATCTGTTTGTCGGTCTGTTTATTTTGATTTGATAATAATATAGAAAGGAGGTTGCGCATTGTATTGGCTGCTAAAATACGAGTAAAGTTGATTTTAAATTCGCAATTCAAGTATTGATTTACATGTACATGATAGTACATGTGATTTTCTTTTTCATGTGAGCCTTAATGGCTACGGAAAGTAATTAATACAACAAAATCTTGTAATAAAAAAAATTAACCACCAGATGGCGCTTGTATTTTTTTTCTCCTTACGTTTATGTTTACTTGGCTGTATGTGCAAAGTTAATAAACAGATAATAACAAGAATATATAGGAAAAGCCTGTGTAAACTAATTTTATAACGAGCAAGAAATGATTACTCAAGATATACATACATAACATCACGCCCATAATCCCCGAAGGGGGCAAAGGCGCAGCAGGCCCCTTTAACCACCATCATCCTCCTAACGTTATGTCCCGTGCTGAGACGGGGTCCGCTTATTGAAACCTAAGTCTAAGGTTTAAGCGGACCCCGTCTAAGCACGGAACATAACGCTAGGAAGATGATGATTCTATAAATTAAGGTCGTATCTTTTGTCTCCAAATACACTAGCTCGGAGGAACTTTTGCTACAAACATAAATGTACCTACCATTACGCTCCCTAGAAATAGGAACATGACAATCGCTTGTAAATATAGAAAGTTTCTTTGTAAGAGTTTACTCTTTAATTGATCGTTTAAGTAAGAACTGAAGTATAAGATGTTACGATGTTCCTTTAATTCTGTTCTAGATGTTGGAGTGTTTTAACTTTGTGAAGTGATAAACTAACTTCGACTTTTGTTTTTTAATGCTTAAATAGAATTTATACTGAGTTTTTGTTTTGTTCCAGAAATTGCCAAAAAGTGTGTATAAAGAGCATTAAATCTAGGGAGCGGTGCTCAATGGTAAGTACACATGGCTTTAATGCTAAAGGTCCTGTTTTGGACCCTTGTCATACCTCCGAACTATTAAATAACTAACTAACTAACTAAACGCCACTTCCTTAGCGGGGTAGGCAGAGAGAACCGAACGCCATATGGCATGATCCTTACACACCTCACTCGCCTCTTCAACATTCATAATCCTTTTCATACAAGCTCTACGGTTTTTATGACTCCTAACATCACCTTCTTTTAATACACGACCGATCCGGTCGTGGTAGGTGAGCCTTCCGCGGCTCCTACATCCTTTAACTTTATATACAAGTATGGTATGGTATGTAAGAATTTATATACATATATAAACATTTTACTCCGTATTTTGTATGTAGCTTAACTAAGCAGATATTTCGGAAACATCCGATACCAAATTCAACTTCTTCTTTAAAATTAAGTTAAGATCGCTTTTACAAATTGTATTTACTATATTTTTTTATTTCTATCCTAATTAGTTTCGTCTATAATATGTGCCTAATTTCACCTTTTTTCCAATAGTCTTACTAAGCATAAAACTAAGACTAAGCTATTGATAATTCAGTTATCAAGTAAAACAAGGTTTTCTTTAAACTGTTCTACTAATTCATAAAATGTAATCACTTAGTGACTTAGTAATGTAACTGTAAGCTTTCCCTGACAAGTCTAAGCAGGTAAAATACTAACTTAATTAAGCACTGAACGGGTAAATCGCGTCTTATGTTAATCAAGTCTTGTTCCCCACCCGGTACAGTATTGGCTGGGAGGTACTTCCTCCTTCCATAAGAGGGCATCTACACTTAAATTTTATACAAATATATAAAATAATTCCGATAGGAGCAAATGTTTCGTGTGATGAACATGGACATTTGTACTCTAGTCATGGATGTTTATGAACGTATTTAAGTATGGCTATCCGTTCACTTAGTATCCATAGCACAAGCATACGTGCTTAGTTTGGAACTAATAAATAAATGCATTTATTTATTATTAGGTATGCTAATGAAAGTGTAATTATTATTATAGAAAAAGTTATATAATTATTATAGAAAAAATATATTTTTATCTGTCTGTTTGCAGGGGCTGTTTCAAAGTAAATGGAAGAGAAAGGGTTGGAGTTATTTGTAAATTGGTAAATTGTTACACACCTAGTGACGTCACGCGGTACTTTAACGCGCTCTATTTTCATAATTTTTAGTTTACTGAACAAAGGAAAAATACAGAAGCAATATTTTTTTTGTAATTTCAGTAGAGGACTTTTAAAAAAAACAGTAAAATACAGTGTGTAGTCTACTGTACAGTGTGTAGCCCCCTTATCCTTCCATTTCCGTATGTAAAGCGCCAGGTTACCCAAATTTCATTTCCCTGATTATTATCACGAATAGAGATTCCCTTTTTAATGTACGTGCCGGTTTCATTAGCGATTCCAGCTCAGGTTTTAGTTAAGTTCATTAGTTTTGTAACGAGCGGTACAAGGTTGCTGTGTAAATTGAGAGGTGAAGAGCCGGGGTTGTGAATGGAGCGGGTACATAAGCGGTAGCGAGAGCGGTTAGTATAAGAGTGCTCAATGAGGGTTTTTTGAATGAAAACAACTAAAAGATGGCGTAACTGTGACTTGCGGTCTTGTCACCCTCCTCATTGGTTACTTGTCAGACCAAACTGACATGCTGTCAACAAAGTGCTAATAGTAACAGTGATAAGACCACGAGTCTCCCTCGTGCCATCTGGCGGCATTTGTATTATTGAAAACCCTCATTAAATTTAATTAATTTATTTTAATATATTCTGTGCTGGTTTAGAGCTTAGTAAGTACCTGTGAAATTTTCAAATAGATTCCTCTTATTCGGCGTTGGCAATAATATGTTGGTAATAATAATGGTTTGTATGGTTGATGCTGTTGATGATGTTGAGGAAAGAAACACAGTTGGCACATTATTTTCGAGTCTGAGACCAACATGGAACAAAGTTTAGTTACTAAGGTAATTTATTTCTTGGTTTAGTGGCTTAAGGAGCGTGCATCTTCTTGGACACTGCGTACCCCTTTGCTACAAGACGAAGGGGTAGCAGGTAGGTATTACGGGAGCGTACCCTTATGATGCGGCTCGAGCTGTGATAGTGTAAAGATGTCTCCGAGAATAAATCCATTGCAATACGGCCTAGTGTGTTTGTCATCGTTGTAATCAAATAATGTCTGAGTAAACTGTTTATCAAAAATCTCTTTCCTGGATAGCCACTATGTACTGGGAGCAATGCTTTCCTGAAGGTATGCTTCTCCGACATCAGCAGTGGAATTAACTGTCTCTGACGTTATTTAGTAAATAGGCGACATCATCTGTCATGAGTCTTTAAATAAATTAATTAAAATTCGTCAGACTGACACACCAATTCCGTAGTCCCAAACCAAGCTTTATGCTTCTGCTATAGATACTAGGTGAACGGATAGATATACTTAAATACGTTTATAAATATCCATGACTCGAGTACAAATGTCACACGAAACATTTGCCCCTAGCGGGATTCGAACCCGCGACCCTTGGTTTCGTGGCCAGGGTCTCTGACCACTCGACCAACGGGCCAGTCAATATTTATTGTAAGTATAGTATTTTTATTTATATCATAATGCCCGTAATCCTTGAAGGGGTAGGCAGAGTCAAAGGAACAGCAGGCCAAAAATAAACCCAAAATGAGTTCTTCCCAAAAATCGGTAGTGACCCTGCCCCATGCGTCAAAAGTTGTGGGTTCGATCCCCACGCAGGACAAACAATCGTATGATGAATACTTGTGTTTGTTCTGTGTCTGGGTGTTAGTTAATATCCAATACGTATATATTTGGATTACCACTGTTGATTCTAATATCCGTAACACAAGTGCTTAAGCTACTTAGCTCGGAGTCAGATCAATGTATGTTATGTAGTCTGATATATTTACATAATTTCACACCCAAAACTTAATATACCATTAGTCACCTTTACAACATGCAAGGAACACACTTGGTAAGTTATTTTTAAGTTCCAGACCAACATGGAACGTGGACATTGTGTAATACGGTACATTTATAGCCACAATTACATTCAGAAGTCACATGAAAGCAAAGTTTAATAATTGAAAACCCGACACAAATGAAGTAATCGAATGTCGATTAATCCCGGCCGGCGCAGCTCGGGCGAATAATCGACTCGTTACATCGACTCGATTGCATCGGAGGCATCGATTAATATCGTTTACGAAAAATTATGCATTTCAGTTATTCGCTATCAATAGCGGGTGATTTGGTTATGTGACGTTTATTCAACACAGACACACACACACACATACATTTACACACACACAGCGTAGAAATTACTAGTAATATTGTTTGGTCTATTTGAGTGTAACTTTAGCTTTTATTACAAAATAATTACCAAGAAATATATACAGTTGAATTGAGAACCTCCTCAATTTTTTTAACTTGGTTGAAAAAAATAATTTTGTTAAAATAAGCCTTGTCTCATGTTGGTCTGGGACTTAAAAAGTATATGCCAACTGTGTTTCTTGCCTAGCATGTCGTAAAATGCGACTATTATTATATATTTTATTAATATGCTTTAATTCTGAAGTTTGTCCAATGTCCAAGTCATAAACAGAAGCTAGAATACGTAATTAATTGCCTCCATTTAATTTAAACAGTCAATCAAGTCCAATACTCGTACAGTAGACGGATATTTTAGTCATTCGCCATATTGGTATCTCGGACACGAAGCGAATATATAGCTCCGATCAATGTTCGTCTTGATAAACAGCGGATGCATTTGATCGGTTTTAATGGAAAGGTAATCATATAAATCGGTTGCATTTGCGATGTTTATCGATGCATATATGCACCTTTACGGCTTTCTTCGGATCGGAAATAATTTCCGGAACTACTCCGGTCCCTTTCAGCATTTTCAGAATCAAACAGGTTATTAATGCCACAAATTTGTATTCGCACAGTATTTAAAATCGACTGCACCTGGCTAATTATTTTTTTGTTGTTTGTTGTATTGTGTGGACATTTGAAAAAAATAGAATATTTGTGAGATGTGTCTACAAATAATACGTGGATATCTTAATAAAAAAAAAATAAGTTTGTATTAATTGTATTAATGATAAATGAATATCAGACTTCAACACATACATTGATCTGACTACGAGGTAAGTAGCTTAAGCACTTGTGTTACGGATATCAGAATCAACAGTGGTATTACAAATATATACTTAAATATTCAATATTAACACTCAGACACAGAACAAACACAAGTATTTATCAGACGAATGTTTATCCTGGGTGGGGATTGAACCCACAACTCTTTGGCGCATGTGGCAGGGTCACTACCGAATGAGCCATCAAGCCAGTCAAATGTTATGTTAAAGTCTATTTAATTAAAGACTAGCTTTTCCTCCGGCGTTGCTTGCATGGTACATCGATTAAACATGGCATAAGTTTTATTTTGAAGTATACTATTGTAAAGTTTCATTAAAATCCATAGTACTTTTTGCGTGAAAGAGGTCGGCGCCAAACAATCAATGAATAAATATCACTAATTATCTACTTACTAAGGTAATCCTTAAATTTAAATTATTAACAAAATCAGATTCACAGTGCAACGTGAAATCAAACATTAACATTCGAAAAATGGCGCTCTTGAATTTTAACGGCATTTTCCGGCGAATTAATAATTAATTCGTTTGTTTGGCTCCGATTCAGAATTACTTAGATAAACTTACATTCGTTTAATTGTTATTAAGGTTAAATAAAAAAAGTATGTTATTTCATGCTTTTTGTAAGGTTTTTTGGCGTTTTAATTTTTTGTTTTTATATATCTTGTGGCCCTTATCCTAGACATTTAGTGGCTCTGTCCCACAAAAGCTACCGTTATTTAAAAAAAAACATTTTAAAGCTTCGCTACAAACATTCTCGCTACTGGCACAACCTTTGTAGAAGCCCACCCTTAAATAAGAAGTGAAAGAAAATGAGGGATAGATTGAACGAACGAACGAACTTAATTACTTCCATTTTAAAATTGGAATTGATTGAAACGTTTCATTGCTATTTTGGGGTTCTTTTGTTCGGTCCATATAAAATATTTCCAATAGTCCATTGAATTTTTTTTTATATAGACGGAATGGAAGAGTTTTTGTGGAGGGCAGATCGACAGTGAACAAAGTTTATTAATTTCAACTTTTTAGTTAAATGAGTGCTATTATAAGTTTGTAGCCTCTATAGATGTCTATATTATTTTATTTATTTATAAAATTATACATCCCGTTAGATGCGAGTGCCCGAATACCACGCAGGCGGAGTCACGGGCTATTAAAACTATTAGATTATTAATGATCACTTGTATATGTTATGGGCTATGTGATTAATAAGTGCATTTTACATAATGCCCGGGAAATATGAATAATGCCCAGCTATATAGGGCAAACTGATTAATTATTATTATTTTAGTCCCATGTTGGTCTGGGAATTGGCCCATGTTAATCTGGGACAAAAAAAAGAATGTGCCAGCTGTGGTTCTTGCCTAGCATGTCGTAAAAGGCGAAAAAATAACAAAGGTTAAAATAAAATAATAACAACGAAGCGAAGAGGAGTGTTAGTTACAACTGCGACCCTACAGCGCGCGAGCCGAGCGAGCGAAGCGAGCGTGCCGCGGCAGCCGACGAAGCGCCAGAACCAATTTTTTTTTTTTAACATTACGTAGTTACAAATTCTGGATCACGGTAAACCATGATCCAAGAATTAGAGAAGAAGCGGACCCTGACTAAGCACGGGACATAATTCTAGGAGGATGATGATGTCGAAATAAAAATAATACTAATGACACATGTTTTTGTGTAAGGACACGAGCCTTTTAACCGAGGAGTACGGGTTCAAACCCGGGCACGTACCTCTGGATTTTTCAAATCTATGTACGTATTTATACCACTAGCTCGACGGGGAAGAAAAACATCGTGATGAAACCTGCAAATTCAAACAATTTTGTAACCATGATCCAAAAATTGTCTGGTTCAACTATCTTAGGGTTACGAAGGTCAGATCGGCAGTCGCTTCAATGTAATTACCAGACTCGCTGAATCCGGGATCATGGTCTAAGCGGAATAAACACGGGACATAACGCTAGGAAGATGAGATGAGAGACACATGTTTTTTATTACTCTGTCTAATAGGTGATGGACATTATATACAATGCCCGGACAATGTGATTATTTGAATAGTTATTATCAAATTGCCCTCTCCTATTAGTCATTATTCATAATTCCCGGGCTTTAAGTATAATGACCAATTTATCACTATACATTTTGCTCTTGTAGATAGGTATGTATTTCTAACAAACCATAGCCGCCAAGCCTCCGTATAATTCAAATTTACATAAACTTCACGAAACGCGCATACAAATAATTTAATTAAACTTATAGTTGGTTAAGTTTTCATTGTTCTTTTGTGTGTCTGTATGCAATTATTGAACAACGCCAACTTTTACAAGTTATTGCGAAACTTGAAGGGCTTTGAATTCTTCATTTGTCCAAAGCTTCATAATAACAATAAATTCTTCTGAGTCCCCCAGTTCACAAAGTATTAATTTGATGCCTATGCTGTGATGGACCATGTAACGGATAGACCAATGTCTCAATCTAAGTAAGTATGTTATGATCATATAACTGTAGGTATATTTTTATGTTATTCAAGTTAATAGATACGTAAATAAAAAAAAAAGTAATATTAAATGCAGAGATGAAAATAATTGAAAAAAAACCTGCGTGTTCATATAACTGATAAGTAATCAGATAGACTTTTATTATATTTTATCAATGATGTCAAGTGCATTGCAAAAAAAATAAGTGCGGTGTTCGCGTCCGCAACTTAGCACAGATTTGATTTAATTTATTATTTCGCGACTTGCGCGGCTCAGCCGCTGCCCGCTGCCATCGCTATGGGTTCCGAGCAACTCATAGCCAACGGGTTGTTGGCGTTTATACAACACGCCATCGATACAATGGACGAGGTCAGCATCGTGCAGATTCGCAAGTCTAACTTTAAAGAAGTTGAGATTAGCAGTAGCAAGGTGCTGTTCTACAAGACGGTCGGCAAGGCCGACAAGATGCCGTCTCGCAGAAGGGACGAGAAAGGTGAGAAAAGTCTCCAAGACATAATCACGTTGCTGAAGGAGACCGACCCGGAAGACGTGCCAGCGTTTGTGGCGAAGGAGCTGCACAAGCTGCCCCCCGTCACCTTTGACTACGTCGACGCCACCAGGCTGCTGAAGGACATCACAGCCCTAAAAGCGAGCCTGGCCGAGATGCAGTAGAGAGTAGAGGCTTCGGAATCTACCATCTGTGATTTGCGTGCGAATTATTATCATTACGAAATGATTCGGTAAGTAGGTCACCCGTGGCCTCTAACGTAAACATGCGTGGCGGGGCGCGAAATGCATCCATCGGCAGTTTTGACGCGACGATGTTAGAGTGTTCCCCGTCAGCAGTTATCAAGCGCGATGCCCCGCGCTGTACAGTATTATGTAAACAAATGCCATTATAATAAGTTAAAACATGTACTTACCCTTTTTGGAAATAAAGTTATTATTATTATTTATTTATTTATTTGAAAACTTTGTTGATTTTTTTTTATACTATCCAGTATTATAGCCTGAATGCCTGAGTATATTAATCTAATATATAAACGCAAAAGTTTGTATGGATGGATGGATGTGTGGATGTTTGTTACTCTTTCTTTAAAAACTACTAAATGGATTTTAATGAAACTTCAGAATAATATAACTCATACACCCAAATAACATTATATGTTGTCGTTGACAACGCGAGAGATGCTGCGGGTAGGAGCTAGTTATTAATAAATAAATGACGATACGATGTACATACCAAAACTTATTTTATTTATAACTTTCTTTTTTACCGCGATTCAATTTGTTTAGTAGTTCGACAAGCTCGATGGCGCATTCGGTTGTGACCCTGCCCCATGTGCCAAGACTTGTGGGTACGATCCCTACCCAGGACAAACATTCGTATGATGAATACTTGTGTTTGTTCTGTGTCTGGGTGTTAATATCCAATATTTAAGTATATATTTGTAATACCACTGTTGTTTCTGATATCCGTAACACAAGTGCTTAAGCTACTTACCTCGGAGTCAGATCAATGTATGTGATGTAGTCGGATATTTATATTTATTTATTTATTTATACTGTTATCCTACACGTTGACGTGATCCTACATGATGATATAGATAACAATTGAGTTAACCTTTGCATTTAGCAACATAAACTTCGCGAAACCCAACACGACCGCTGTTTAATTATTATTACCATCTAAAATTACAGTTGAGAGAGAGAGAGCTATTAATTCTATGTGTTTACATGAGCACAGTTGGCTAATGCACCTCAGTTCCCTGTTTACTTTCTTCATTGACCGCTGACCTCTTTCATGAAGAAAACAAATTTGACGGCAATAAATTACAAATAATACTGTAATCTCCAATAACTGAAAATACTAAACTTAAGAAAAATATTCCTTTGGAAAGTGATTCCTACTCAAATTCTTCTGGAATTGCGAAAAAGATGAACTTAGCCAAAAATAAAGTATTTTTATTTAGTACTTACTTAGTAACTAGTGTAGCGTGTTAAGTAAAATATTTTGTTTTACGAATCAGACTGTATATCGATAAAGGTAAAAAAGTTGGAAAAATAACTGAAAGATAATTATGATTGCAATCTAACAGTAATGAATTTTGAAGTACTTTTTAACTACATACGAAAACAATTAGTAAATAGTGTTTTACTTGCCAAAGGGAACGTTAGCCTACATACTAATTAATCCAATCAAGGATACGTGTTCGTAACAACTGAAGCTATCTAAATAGTGGTAGCAAAACAACAAACCATTTTTATTCCAATTGTAATACGAATAGAAAAAGCCACTTACACTGATACCTTACATTGAAAGTTTTATTTTCATTATAAGATTTATTCAAAATTCAAAACTAACTAACTAACCTTCTTCAGCGCAGGCAGAAAGAACATTAAAAATTCATAGCTCTAAAGAGCTATGAATTTTATTTTTTATCCATTTTTATCCATTTTAGAATTTTTAATCTTTATATAATTTTTAATATAATTTTTAATTTTCAAATGAGATATAACTAAATAAACAGAAAATAACGGATTTTACATAATGTATAATCAAAATATATTAACAGTCAGAGGAATTGCACAGGATGCACATGTGTAATTATAAACAAATTTGATGGAATTACCATATTTGTTAAGCTGTTTATTTTTCTATTTTATTAATTAAAACGTTTAAAGCGATTTTTGCTCCATTTTGGTCTAGCTCTTAAAAGAATGTGCCAACTGTGTTCCTTGTCTAGCATGTCGTAAAAGGCGATTAATGGTGTATTGTGGCTGTGAATGTGTAGGCGGTGAGCTAGCCACTTCCACTTTCTATTTATCCTAATTTAAGTTTCAAATAGAACCACTTTGCTACTTTTTTACTTTTACTTATTTTCATAATGACCACGCCCGGTGTATAATGGAACCTCATAATGGTCAGGCGACCACATTTTGTGCACACCCGGCCACGCTCAGTGCGGTCGGCTCACTCACCGCTACGGCTCATAATATCTAACGAATGTACTCGACTCTTATGCAAATTTAAGTGACTAGGCATGTATGCAGTCATATTCCAAGTTATAATTCGTAATTACATAAATTAGTACAATTTAAAATAACAATTTGGGCAAAATACCAACGCCTTGCGGTTTCACCTACATAGTTCCCTTTTCCGTAAGAATACAGAAATAAAATATAGCCTTTGTACTCGCTGATAATGTAGCTTTTTATTGGTAAAAGTATTATGAACGACTTTTTTTTTGTGGTTAAGGCGTAAAAGCGTGGCAGAGAAGTTTTAAAAACACAAAATGTTCGGACACTTATCCGAATCGACACTTTTGCAATTTTTTTATTATTTTTTTATGACGATTAGGACACCAATAAAAAAAGATGCTATGTACTTAAATAGCTTATTTTTATTTTTTTCTGTTTATTATTCTATTTCTACTTATGAAAATCCGCAACAGCCACTTTTACTTGACTTCTAAGAAAGCCTTAGAAGCCAAGCCAGAAATGCAAAAGTTATAATTTAGGCAGAATATTTTAGGTTTTATCTAAGTATTTTCTAAAACATTTATACAGGGTCATTTGTAAAACATCGATTTTTCTTAAATAGACAAAAAATTATCGAATTTTCATACAAACTACATCAGCTGTTTGGCCATTTAGTATGGAAAGCAATTTTTTTTTTTTTGACGCGTTAGTATAAGTTGTAAAACAAACGTTGTTGTTGTTGATATTTTACAAATGACCCTGTTTTAATGAGGTCTTAATCATTCGTTATTATGGGCTACATGTGAACCGATTTCAAAAGAAGTTAATCGCACTTTCAGAGGACATTTTCTCGTCAATCAAGTCGACTCTTATATATTTAACTAGTGTCTACCCGCGTCGTTGCTCGCGTGGTGCATCGATGAAACAGAGCCTTTATGTGTTATTCTAATGTATACATAATCCTATTGTAAAAAATTTCATTAAAATCCATGCACTACATTTTGCGTGAAAGTTTTGCATTTATAATATCTATTAGTAAGATTACCTGTATATTATTATTTTTTTAATCATCTAGCTAGTTAAATTGTTATCTTACTGATAGCTTCTGTAGTATACAAATATTATCTCACTGACTTGTACCGTATATTATATTAAACATAATAGGTTGCCGCCAAGTATGATCATATAATACGATATATGCAGGGTTTTTGTTATAATTATATTATTATTAATACGATTGATAACCCATATTGATATTGTGCACTGTGGAATGTTCCGGAACCATGATATATCAAGGTTTCATGTGAATACTGATAAGTCTCTATATTAGTACTTGGAAATATTCAGTGTGGTGTTCATTGTAACTGGACTAATGGAGTTTGCTTTGGGCGGTTTGCAAAATTGAGTATATGTAAGTGCTTCCCCCCACTTCTGGGTACGCCTACGTCCAAGTGAATTGGTAACATTATAGATAGATAGATAGATTTGACGTACCACTTGGTCTAGTAGATACTGGGTATAAAATTTGATTATAAATAAATATGAGACTACATCACATACATTGATCTGACTCCGAGGTAAGTAGCTTAAGCACTTGTGTTACGGATATTAGAAGAGTTGTGGTATTAAAAATATATACTTAAATAATGAATATTAACAGACAGAGAACAAACACAAGTTCATCATACGAATAAATGGATTATAATAAATTCTCCAGACTGACACACAAATTCTCTAGTTCCAAACTAAGCTTATAAGCTTGTGCTATGGGTACTAGGTGAACGGATACTTGAAAACGTTTATAAACATCCATGACTCAAGTACAAATGTCCAGTTTCATTTGCCTCTAGAGGGATTCGAACCCGCGACCCTTAGTTTCCTGGCCAGGGTCTCTGACCACTCGACCAACGGGCCCGTCAAATTGGAATTAATAGTCTTATATGTCTTGTGGCTTGGTTGAGAGATGTATATACACACTCAGTCTACATAGATAGAACCACAACTCCGACATGTGGCTTTGAGTCTTAATATTGGGTATTTTAAGATTTGTCCTATATTGTTCTACATACATAACATCACGCCCATAATACCCGAAGGGGTAGGCAGAGTCAAAGTGGCAGCATGCCCCTTTAACCACATTCAGCCAAAAATAAAGCCGTGCTGGGTTATATGGACAATTGTGAAAAAGCAGTGACAAGCGGCTAACCTGTCACCTACACAATCACACACCCAAAACCCGATATACCATTAGTCGCCTTTTACAACATGCTAGGAAAGAACCACAGTTGGCATATTCTTTTTAAGTCCCAGACCAACACGGGACAGTGGGCTGGGTTGGATGGAAAGCTGTGAAAAAGGAGTGACAAGTGGCTAGCTCGTCGCCTACTCAGACACATACCCAACAGCCCGTAAACCATTAGTCGCCTTTTACGACATGCTAGGCAAGAACCGCAGTTGGCACATTCTTTTTTTTTTGTCCCAGATCAACATGGGCCAAGTCCCAGACCAACATGGGACGTTGTATTATTCTGTGACTTAAGAATCATTTTCCAACTTGTCTAGCATATCTTAAAAGGAGACTATTGGTATATGGGGTTTTTGGGTATGTGCTTGTGTACGCGACGAGCTAGCCACTTGTCACTACTTTCACAATTTTCCATCTAGCCCAGCCCAGTTTTATTTTTGGCTGAATGTGGTTGAAGGGGCCTGCTGTCCCTTTGACTCTGCCTACCCCTTCGGGGATTATGGGCGTGATATTATGTTATGTGTGTTATGTTATTTTAAGGTATATCGAACCCATCATCTTCCTAGCGTTATTTCCCGTGCTTGGACAGGGTCCGCTTAGACCATGATCCAGGATTTAGCGAGTATAGTATTGGAGCGACTGCCGATCTGACCTTCGTAACCCTAAGATAGGGGAACCAGACAATTTTTGGATCATGGTTACAAATCCAAAGTTATTTGAATTTGCAGGTTTCATCACGATGTTTTCCCTCACCGTCGAGCTATTGGTATAAATACGTACATAGATTTGAAAAATCCAGACGTGCCCGGGATTGAACCCGCACTCCTCGGTTAAGAGGCGCGTGTCCTTACCATTGAGCTACCACCGCTTCTAAGTTTATATCGAACCCACGTATAAAAAATATAAAAATAGTCGACACAAAAACTACTTCAAACCACAACTCCAATATCGCATGTCACAATGTCAATTTAATCAAAGCATTTCTTATCAACTTCTGTAAAAAAACTTATGTGAATATCAAACTGTCAGTCTAGAGTGTACTTATCGTGGTTAGACCAGCTAATCTATACTTATAATAAATCTGTAGAGAGGTCAATTCTGTACATGAAATATATTTTCAAAATAACTATCAGGGGGTGATTAGTGATCGATACTGATGCCAAAAATGCAATCAGTAAAATTTTTGTCTGTCTGTCTGTCTGTATGTTCCTTATAGAAACAAAACTACTCGACGGATTTTAACGAAACTTGGTACAATTTTTCTTCATACTCCTGGGCAGGTTATAGTATACTTTTCATCACGCTACAATCAAAAGGAGCAGAGTAGTGAAGGGAAATGTTGGGAAAACGGGAGAAGTTACTCAACCATAAACGCGGGTGACACCGCTGGCACAGCTAGTTATACAATAAAATGTATAATTAACAGTTAAGATAAAGTCACGTTAATGTTATCTCGTTATATATATAGGTCGACGGTTTGACACGAGATGAAAGTTATACCGTTTTGTTAGTTATTTCCCATTATTTATATATATATTAATGAAGCGGGAACAAAAACTTTGTACCCCGTTTATGAGAATTACGTGGACGGAGGAGTATTAGATTATATATACGAGTATATGTTGATTTCACCATCACGAACTGTGCAATGGTTGTTTAATGATAGGAAAATGCGCTCAAATCCGAAGTATATTGATGCAGACTACAACACGTAGGTTTTTAATTAAATAAATGCGTTTTTATTTCTTTACCCATTAAAATCACGTCGCGTAATGTATGTATATTGAACTAGCTGTGCACGCGGTTTCATCTGTGTTTATGGTAAATGTTATATAGCCTATAGCCTTCCTCGATAAATGGGCTATCTAACACTGAAATAATTTTTCAAATCCGACCAGTAGTTCCTGAGATTAGCGCGTTCAAACAAACAAACAAACTCTTCAGCTTTATAATATAAGTGTAGTTATATTAACAACACTGAGAGGAAACTTGCACAATCAATCAACTATTTACTTATTTATAACTAATCATGATCCAAAATGTCAAATATATTTAGTTCTCCCGTTTAGGAATTCTAAGTCAGATTATTAGAGGGTAAACCTAACTCGCCAAGTCCAGGATTATAGTCTAAGCGACCCACGTTGGTCTGGGACCTAGAAAATAAATGTACCAACTGTTTTCCTTGCCTAGCATGTCGTAAAAGACTAATCTTATATCAAGTTTTGGGTGTGTGATTGTGTAGGCGCCGGGCTAGCCACTTGTCACTGCTTTTTCACAATTTTCCATCTCACCAAGCCCAGTTTTATTTTTTGGCTGAATGAGGTTGAGGTGGCTAGCTGGCCCTTTGACTCTGCCTACCCCTTCGGGGATTACGGGCGTGATGATATGTGTGTATGTTGTCTCATCGGCCCCCGACTAGGAACGGGACATATCCCTAGAAAGATGACATTATCACATTATTTGTTCGTGGGCAAATCGATATGACGTCAGCAGAACAATAACGTTTGATGAGGTCAATTACAAGTGCTTTTTAATTAGACGATTTAATAGCTAATATAACAATAATATTGATTACCAGTACAAACAAGTTTTAATCTATACCAAGCAGATATAGAATGTGTTGTTTAGTTCTATCAATAAGATTGTGTAAATGCTAAACAAAATAATTGTCAATAGTGGAGCGCCTAGAGCGTCAAAATTATACAAACCTCGGACTTCCGTTATAGTGGATAAAAAAAAAAAGAAAAAAAAATGGAATGAATAGCTAATAACATAAATAAAAAAGTTTACCTATTAAAAAATTGTGCTTTTGATTTTAAAATAAAAAAAAATGGATTTTTCTAATAATTCATATATTTAGCTGTAAAATGAGTTTTTAAATAAAAAAAATTGTGAATATATATTTTTTATAAGCATAATAAGTGGGAAAATAGAATAATTCAAGGAAAATAATAAAAAAAAAAAATTGTTTATTCAGGCATTTTACATTATTGATCTAAACTAACTAACTAACTAAACTTCACGCCACTTCACTAGCAGGGGAGGCAGAGAGAACCGAACGCCACAACAACATTTCAAACTCAAAATATCTTTATTTACGTAGGCCTATAAAAGCACTTGTAAACCGCGAGTACCTACTTTTTTAATTTGACTGGCCCGTTGGTCGAGTGGTTAGAGACCCTGGCCACGAAACCAAGGGCCGCGGGTTTGAATCCCGCTAGGGGCAATTTTTTCGTGTGGACATTTGTACTCCAGTCATGGATGTTAATAAACGTATTTAAGTATGTCTATCCAATCACCTAGTATCCATAGCACAAGCTTAAGCTTAGTTTGAACCTAGGGAATTGGTGTGTCAGTCTGGAGAATTTATTTAAACAATTAGGTACTTTACAATCCTATTAATATTATAAACGCTAAAGTTTGCATGGATAGATGTTGGTTAATCTTTCACGAAAAACTACTGAATGTATTTTGATGAAACTTAATATTATTATAGCTCATACACCCGAATAATAGGCTATGTTTTATCGATGTAGCACGCGAAACTGCGGACAGAAACTAGTATATAATAACATCATATTTAATGTACCTATATTTTCTTTTTTACACATAGAAAGACAATATCAACCTTACATATCAATTCATATTTATACAAAACTACAGGAATAAGAATTAAATACGAAAATAATGGATTAACTTTATAACAGTTATTCCTAAACGTCTAATGACTATTTAGTCAATTTAATTCAGTAATGAAATTGAAATAAATATGAAATATTAATCATAAAATCTTTAAGTGTTCCATGTTGGCCTGGGACTTAAAAATAATGTGCCAACTGTGTTTCATGCCTAGCATGTCGTAAGAGGCGACTAATGGTAGGTATATCAGGTTTTCGGTGTGGGTTTTTCGCAATTTCCCATCTAACCCAGTTTTATTTTGGCTGAATGTGGTTAAAGGGGCAGCAAGCCTCTTTGACTCTGCCGACCCGGGGATAATGGGCGTGATGTTATGTATGTATGTGTAAATCTTTAATTTTATTGGTCGGAGGTACTTCAGGCTTTATAATAGTTCAGGTTTTAATATAAGTGTAACATGGAGTGGGATAAGTTCATCCGTCAGATATATATAACATTGATAAAACCTAAATACAGTTATATATAGATAAGTTATCCGATTAATATAATAAAGAACGTAAAAGAGGCCGTACACATTTTTTCATCCAAAATTATTGCAGCTAAAATTTCCCTTTAAGCTCATAATTTTTCATCGATTATTATCTAATAGAAATGCCTAGGTTCACACGCAAGTTATATTCCTAGTTTCATTCGTTTAAATATAAATTAAGATAGAAAATACATAATTATACCTTGCGAATTATTTCTTTTTTAGCATTTAACTCACAAAAATAAAATAAGCCAGCAGATAAAAATAAAGAGGTAAAAATAAAACGGGTTACGTTTAAACGAGTCATGGAAATTCCACTGTATACACAATTTAATTTCAAGTAATATTGAAATCATACTGCCAATTTTTGGTATTTATATTATTTTTCATTGATATTTTTATTTAAATTAGTGGACGCCCAGTGTTTGAAATTCTACCACAATTAATTGTTTTTTTTCATGAATTTCTAACGCAATATTTATTAAATATTAGCATTCAGCACTCCTTCTCCATATAAACGTATAAACTAGAAGACGTGTGCGAAATCTAATACTCCGTAAAAAGGGGTAGGTACAAAGTTTTTGCTTCACTTAATAATATATGAGATTTCATAAAATACTAAATATAAAATAAAATTTGGAAATGACATTTTTTTTATAAGTATTTTAAAAATAATTGATATCTAAACTTACCTAATCAGCAATGCCGCAGACGCAATCTCCAAAACCACTGCACGAACCGCCGAAATCAAATCGAAAACCAAACTCCACCAACTCAACAAACCAAAATCCACCACAACCACAGATCTTCAACAAAACAAAAACCACACAATCTCTAGAACGCACTCCAAAAACCGCGTCTTTTAACGACAGACTTTTGTTTTTTCCACTTCATAAAAATGGAACGTTCAAAACCGCGTCTTATTGCCGCCACTTTTTAAAAATGGAACACTAGCTCTTCATTCGACTGTCAAATTCGCGTGTTTTTCGATTTTCGCACACTTGTTTCGACGTAGCGCAACTTTCGATTCGACAAGTTTCGCGAGGCGGGAGCTGCGTAGCGCGCGCCCCACGCCGCTGACTCGGTCCAACTGGGCAGTTTAGACACGACCTGCGCATTCGGCAAGCCTGGCGGACTCAACTTGGTAGAATGAATAGACGAGGTGACTAGGCGACTTTGTTTATTAGAATCACTAACGGGACTAAACATTATAAAGTTGAGTATTTGGTCCCGATAATGTAATTTGTAATTATAATGCAACGCGAAATTTGCTTTACTTAACCACATAAACTTTTAAAGCAGCAATTTAGAGAAGCTTTATGAAGTTAATACTAGTTTTTTATACACCGCGCGACATTAAGTCTGCTACAAACACCTACGTCATAATTTCCCTGTCTGTTCGACCTGAAAATAAGCTATTATGTACAAAGCATAAATGGATTAAAATTATTTGAAATTAGATTATAATTTCAATCCATTCAGCCTTGTTTGTATGACTGAGTAACAAACATACAAACTCATAAATATCTAAATAACTAAAATTTCATAGAACGGGATCTTATAACCAAAAATCTCGTAGGATGCTCGGCAAAGTTCCTATAGAAAACGTGATTAGGGAAATATATTAAAATTAGCTCGATTCCGTAGGAAAAGGGTGGTATTGGATTTTTATGCAGTTATTTTTAGCATTCCATAATTATAACTGCGCTGATATACATACATACATAACATCACTCCATTAATTCCCGAAGGGGTAGGCAGAGTCAAAGGAGCAGGAGGCCCCCTTAACCACATTCAGCCAAAAACAAAACTGGACTTGGTTAGATGGAAAATTGTGAAAAATTAGTGACAAATGGCTAGCTCGTCGCCTACACAATCACATACACAAAATCTCATATACCATTAGTCGCGATTCTGTTCTGTGCTTTAGACAGATTTGAAATTCTGTTCAGATAGATAAACGTGGAAACGTTGTTTCAAGGCTTAAGATGTCCAGTCGCTAGTGTTGGGAGATTGTCGATCGTTAAAGTAGAATTTGTATCGATGGTCTAAGTGCAAAAGCTGTTTTAGAGTTCTATAATGATATAGTTACAATTCTCGGCAATAATACATTGGAATAATTTAGCGGATTTTACAAGTCACAAGTCATTTTATACTGTTACAATCAAACAGAAGAGTAAAATGGTTCGAAAGTAAAGTTACAAATAAAAATTCATTCTGCATAAAATGAATTTTTATTTGTAATTGAAAACTTTGATTTTATATTTGAAAACTATTTAGGTCTCACGGAGACCATTTCATATTATGTATATACGCAATGTCGAGGTGAAATTTTGTATTAAAGACGATATACTTCTTTTTAGTAGATGGATGACAATTTTTCAACACTGAAATTAATGAATTATAATTATTTTAGAAATTTAGACAAATAACTGATACAATTTGACGCCCGTCATACCGCTTTTAATATGATTTTTCTAATTAATAATAAATATTTTTGCTTTTGTGTTATATGTTGGCAACTTCGGTTTGCCTGCCTACCCCGCTAAGGAAATGGCATGAAGTCAGTTAGTTTTAAATATTTTAGAAGTCAGTTAGTTTCGACAATATCGATAATCTTGCTATCGATATCAGCACATCCCTACCGCTTACGGCTCCGCGTTTTGCATTCGGTGTGCTTTCTTAGATTGCGCGGCTTCCAGGTAAGCACTAGTAATATTTCATATTGCTTGTCTCTTATTGAACGGGGTATTGGGGCCGGAAGAATTAGAGATCAGAACGGATACTAGCGAGCGCACCTGGTTTTGTGCGGTATTCAATTTATTTAAATAACTAGCTGTGCCAGCGGTGTCACCCGCGTTTATGGTTAATATTATAAAGACTATTTCCGTCATACATGATTTCTATGTAACTTTAACCATTAAGGCTGCACACGCGACGGAAGCTTAAAAAATGGAGTAACTTCTCCTGTTTTCCCAACATTTCCCTTCACTACTCTGCTCCTATTGATTGTAGCGTGATGAAAAGTATACTATAACCTGCCCAGGAGTATGAAGAATAATTGTACCAAGTTTCGTTAAAATCCGTCGAGTAGTTTTTGTTTCTATAAGGAACATACAGACAGACAGACAGACAGACAAACATTTTACTGATTGCATTTTTGGCATCAGTATCGATCACTTATCACCCCCTGATAGTTATTTTGAAAATATATTTCATGTACAGAATTGACCTCTCTACAGATTTATTATAAGTATAGATTACAATGTAATGTGATTATTATTATAGTTAAAGTTTAAATTATAGTTAAAATAATAAATACACATACATTTGTCTGATTCTTTGATAAGTAGCTTATGCACTACTATATAAATAACTATATAAATAAAATATAAATATAAATATCAGACTACATCACATGCATTGATCTGACTCCGAGGTAGTAGCTTAAGCACTTGTGTTACGGAGATCAGAAACAACAGTGGTATTACACATGCATACTTAAATATTGGATATTAACACCCAGACACAGAACAAACACAAGTATTCATCACAATAATGTTTGTCCTGGGATCGAACCCACAACTCTTGACGCATGGGGCAGAGTCACTACCGAATGCGCCATCGAGCCAGTCATAATGATATTTTGTAGAATCTGTGGTATTCCACAGCGCATTATATTATATACTTACTTAACTCACCTGATTCACTAAGCTAAGCCCGCGTGCCCACTCGCGTCTCCCTAAACTCAATTTCACGTGCGATTGGCCGCGACGTCTCGTGTTGCTGTCCCTGTCACTCGCAATCACGTCTTCGTATCGGCTAGATTAAACATTGGTTTCGGGACTTACCACGATTAAATTATATTTAGTTTACTGGAAACTAAAAACACAATTTTTCGCTTAACTTAATTTTATTTAGGTGTCATTGAACTTGCTACATATTGCCGTTTGACTATCCCTTCGGGATTATAGACGTGGTGCTAAGTTACCGAATATAAAATTGGGAAAAATAGTCACATGTAACTTGTTCGTTGCCTTCAAAATCACTAACACTAATCCATTACACAAAAGCTCATATATATTTTTAAAACTTTAAAAAATGTGACTGTCCATCAGGTCACGCGAATGGTTTACTTTGCCTTCTGCCAACCACTGCTGGAATATTGCGGGGTGAAATCGCAAAAAACACACTGCTTAAAGTTGAAGCTAGTAACTCAGTTTTTGCTAAACCTTTAACAGGCACCACAGCCTCTCACACATAGGGACTAATTTTTTTTTTTCTCTTGGGGAAACTCCCCCGAGCCGTCACCCTCTGCTCGGGGATATAGAGGGTGGTGTGTCGGACTCGAACCGACTAAAGCCCCAACGTGGCCTCCCGCAATTCCGAAGGAGCCGGTATCCCCACTGCCGGGACTATACGACAACTCCTCCGTTGTGCGCATGCCGCGCTGCGCGGCTCACCTCGCGCGGCGGTGGTCGATGTTGTGCAGCCCCCGGTCATCCGTCGTCGGATGCACAGCACCGAGCACGTGCGCACGTCGAGACATGCTAGGCCACCCAGCATGTCTCAACTACTCCTCCCAGAAATCAGACGCCGGTCGTCCCCGCGAACGGCGTCGTGGGTACACTCTCGCGCTGTGCCCTCTGCTGTACGAGAGAATTCCACCCGGTGACCCAAATTGAGGGCGAGGTCCTGTACGCGCGGGAAATGCTCCCGCGCCCACCGCAACGTATCAGCAGTGCGCCCCTGCTATGTTGCCGAGGATAGGGAGGCGGGCAACGACAACACCCAGCTCCTCCTCTTCCTCGGCAATCCTTATCCGGCCGCTGCGGCCGGTGCCACGACTGGCTGGCAAGACACTAGTCGCGGCCCACGTCAAGGTCCCTCTTAGCTTCAGCCCTGGATGGCCAAGTCCAGGGCTTACTAAGCCCCCCCCCCCCCCCCCGGTACGATAAACATAGTTTTAAGTTCAATTGTTATTAACACCTATGGATTCATGGTATCGCAATATTTTTTTTTTATTTTATTATATTTTTTTTATAGCTCGATATTGGTACAGAATCCTTTTTTTACTAGTCCGTGGCACAGTATGTCACAAGAATACTTTTATCCGAAGATATCGAAAAGTGCAGATTTTCTTACGATATTCTTCCTTAATTTCCTTCGTCACGTCTCTAGCCACAGAACAAAATACATGTGGTATTTTGTTCACACACACACGATTGATTGCCCCACCGCCATCTGTCCAACAAACAAAGAGTATATACCTCCCGCTCAATCAATGCGCCGCATCAGAGTCCTCTCATAAACTATTCGAGTCCCGTCAATCAGTCGCGTTTAATTAGACGCGCGATTCCGACGCTGTAATTAGATAGATGTCGAAGATGCGGAATATGGGGGGTAGATGGGGAGGTGACGTGAGCTCTTGCACTGTTAATTATAGGATTCTTATAAAGATCCATGAAGGAAGCAACACAGTTGATTCTCATCCAAGTCATCAGGATGAGAATCAACTGTGTTGCTTCCTTCACATGTCATAAATGGCGACTGGTTTACGGAGCGAGTTAGATAGATTCATATCGTAACTGATCTCACGGCAGAGAATATCAAAAAAGATTATCCAACTACACAGGAAATATTGAAGTGCATAAATGAGCATAAACACAGATGCACTTTTTGTCGCTTCACTGTCAATTCAGTATGACGGCTATCCGACACCGGAGGTCAGAATAATAATAATATCCTCCAAATTGATTTAAGTCACAGAGGCTAATCTCAACGAGATTACCCGACTGTAAAGAAAGTAATATAGTGCAAAGGTATCAGCACAAACACAGATGAACTCCCTGTTCCTTCACTCTTATAGTCCGATGAGATGGTAACCCAGCATGGCCGGAAAGAGGCCAGGCGCAGGACCAATGGCTTAACGTGCTTTTTGGCACGGGAGTGATACACCCCCAACTTCCTGACTACAGGCTGGTGCTGAGTGATTATAAGAAAAACGGTCACAGAGTTTGACCTGGAGCTTTGCTATGAATATACTAACCAGACAGTCACGTTGGCATAAATAGTGTGGCGACACCTAATGACTTCTGTTTAATAAGTCATACGACTGCTTAGGAGCCAAAGTAGGTAAATACATATAAAAATAGAAATAAAATATTTTTTGAACTTCAACTATGTAATTCGTTTTATATTAGATTTGAAGAATTGCCTAATGATAATAAATAATAATAATAATACCATCACGCCCATAATCCCCGAAGGGTTAAGCAGAGTCAAAAGGTCAGCAGGCCTCTTTAACTACATTCAGCCAGAAACAAAACTGGGCTGGTTTAGATGAAAATTGTGAAAAAGTGGCTAGCCTGTCGCCTACACAATCACATCCCAAAACCCGATACACCATTAGTCGTCTTCAACGAAATGCTAGGCAAGAACCACAGATGGCACATTCTTTTTAAGTCCCAGACCAACATGGGACAATGGACTGGGTCAGATGCAAAATTTTTAAAAAGTAGTGAAGTGGCCCCATTATACCATTAGTTACCTAATGAATTAAGTTTAATTGATAAAATCATGCTTGTAAATGCTTCTAAGAAACTTAAGCCTTTATATTATAAAACTAGCTGTGCCAGCGGTGTCCGCGTTTATGGTTAATATTATAAAGACTATTTCCGTCATACATGATTTCTATGTAACTTTAACCATTAAGGCTGCACACGCGACGGAAGCTTAAAAAATGGACTAACTTCTCCCGTTTTCCGAACATTTCCCTTCACTACTCCGCTCCTATTGATTGTAGCGTGATGAAAAGTATACTATAACCTGCCCAGGAGTATGAAGAATAATTGTACCAAGTTTCGTTAAAATCCGTCGAGTAGTTTTTGTTTCTATAAGGAACATACAGACAGACAGACAGACAAAAATTTTACTGATTGCATTTTTGGCATCAGTATCGATCACTAATCACCCCCTGATAGTTATTTTGAAAATATATTTTATGTACAGAATTGACCTCTCTACAGATTTATTATAAGTATAGATTAAGAATTAACATAGTTACTGCGTCTTAGTTTCAAAGGCAAGTCGGACCGTCTTCCCAAATACACCCTTTAATAACTAGACAAACGTATCTTTCCTTCCGTTTATTCAATTCCTTGCCATTTTCATCAGCTAAATAAATTACTTAAGCGGAATTCAATAAACACGAAAACGGTGTCAAAACCTTGAGCAAAACGAATTTTAAAGTGAATTACCGGCCAACTAACGGGGGAATGTGTTTTTAAACGGATCACAAAAGTTTCATAAAGCGTTTAAATAGATTAGTTGCTTTTGATAGACATTTGAGGTTTATTATTTATACTGCATTCCTAGGTTTTAGCAAGTTATTACGTGTATATCATAAGAGCCTCCTTCAATTTGTAATTCCATTTCTCTTATCAAAAAATTACATCTACATTTTCGCTATAGGCTACCAAACTAAACACTTGCCTAATCTTAAGCATAACATACCCACAAAATATGTAAGTAATCTATACTAATATTATAAAGAGGAAAGATTTGTATTTTTGTGTGTGTATGTTTGTAATGAATAAACGCAAAAACTACTGTGCCAATTTTAAAAAAAAATTCACCATTGAAAAGCTACATTATCCGGAAGTAGAAGGAGCGGTGGTAGTTCAATGGTAAGGACACGCGCCTCTTAACCGAGGAGTGCGGGTTCAAACCCCGGCACGTACCTCTGGATTTTTTAAATTTACGTTCGTGTTTATACCACTAGATCGATGGTGAAGGAAAACATCGTGATGAAACGTGCAAATTCAAACAACTTTGGATTCAAAGTCAAAGTCAAAATACTCTTTATTTATATAGGTTTGGAACAAACACTTATAAATCGTCAATTCAATAGGAAAATCAACTAATAATATGAATCTACCATGATTTGTAACTATGATCCAAAAATTGTCTGGTTCCCCTATGTTAGGGTTACGAAGGTCAGATCGGCAGTCGCTTCAATGTAATTACCAGACTCGCTAAATCCTGGATCATGGTCTAAGCGGACCCCGTCTAAGCACGGGACATAACGCTAGGACAATGATGATCCGGAAGTAACATAGGCTATATTTTATCCCCTTATTCCTACAGGAACGGGACCTACATGGGTGAAACCGCGGGGCGCCGCTAGTATAACATAATTTAATACGATTGCGTCCCACTTACGTTCCAAGAAAAAACGTCCCATTCGGTTAGCGTTCCAGGAATGTTAGAATGGGAATGAGCAAATTTGGGACGCGGCCAGGCCAGATCCAAGTCTGGGTCTAGATTTCAGCCTTTATTGCATACTTAGTGCCAAAGAAAATGTTATTGTTTGCCAAAAGTAATCTCGCGTCATGTAAGTGCTTTTGTGTGTAATTAATTAATTAGTATTGCAATAAGCAGTGTTTATAATTGTTGTTTTAATGAACTATAAAATAATCTATTGTTATTGGGTGTCGCGAGTTAGAATCATACTAGTTTTTGACTGCTGTTCGACTCGCGTGGACTTTGGGTCTTATAGAGACAATTTACCTTGCGCCAGTTTTTCTTTTTAAAGATTTGAAGAATCACTGTACCCATGGTATAAGGAAAAAGAGAGCGAACAGTACCATGATGAAATATCATTATGGTTGTCATTATTGATAGACCAGTTGGTTGAATGGTCTGACCGGTCTGAGGTCACGAAACTAAGGGTCGCGGGAGTGAATCCCGCTAGGGGAAAATGTTTCGTGTGATGATCATGGACATTTGTACTCGAGTCATGGATGTTTATAAACGTATTTAAGTATGTCTTTCCGTTCGCCTAGTATCTATAGCACAAGCTAAAAAGCTTAGTTTGGCAATAAAGAACTGGAGTGTCAGTCTGGAGGATTTACTTACATACATCCATACATGTATTTATCTTTATTTATTAACTCTATAAAGCCCCAGTGTTCGGATGATTCTATTTACCGAATTAAACGCAACGGTTTAAGCCAATACTTAAATAACTTTACTCTCTATCAACCCCTCTTAATTACTTCAACAAGTTAATTAACACCACAGAAAATTATATACAACTAGTAACTCAATCTAAGAAGAAAACTTATTTCTTCCTTTACATATAAGAATTGAGGACTTAATGACTCTTTCTAAATAAATCTTAGCTTAGAATTTGTCTCTTCCGCTCGAAGGCAGTCTGCTATTGGTATAAGATCATTAATCATTCCAAGAGGCCGAGATGTTTCAACGCAATCAGTATTATATTACGGGGAGCTATTATTTTAATGGTACTCGTTAGTTATCTAGTGATAATGTTATATTACCTGGGTAACCTAAAAGCTTTGTTACAAAAAATGGAGACTTGTTATTATACTCACTTTAAATAATAATCAATAATAGAGATGATGACAACATACGCAAGTATTAAGCTATTAGAAGAATTAATTTGTTTAAAATTATACATGAATTAGGAACCTGACAGGCCCGTTGGTCGAGTGGTCAGAGACCCTGGCCACGAAACCAAGGGTCGCGGGTTCGAATCCCGCTAGGGGCAAATATTTCGTGTGATGAACATGGATATTTGTACTCGACTCATGGATATATAAACGTATTTAAGTATGTCTATTCGTTCACCTAGTATCCATAGCACAAGCTTATAAGCTTAGTTTGGGACTAGGGAATTGGTGTCTCAGTCTGAAGAATTTATTTATTGTTATTATTATTAACCTTAGCCATTCATCCGATTTTAATAGTCAGCACAATGATCTATGTAATTGCTTTAAAATCATTTAGTGGCTAACTTGTTACGTAGAAACTGAACACTAGTAAAACCTGACCTCAAACTTTCGTATTTCTGTACAAAATATTTGAACATAGCTTCACACTTAGAGTGCTCAAATAAAGTATCATTATCAAAATTTGATTGCAGTTTACGGTAGATACTATGTCAATAAATATACATCATTTTACGTACTCAATTTTCTTTACTTTTTACTGATGACTGGCTCGATGGTGCATTCGATAGTGACCCTGCCCAATGCGCCAAGAGTTGTGGGTTCCCCACCCAGGACAAACATTCGTATGATGAATACTTGTGTTTGTTCTGTATCTGGGTGTTAATATCCAATATTCAAGTATATATTTGTAATACCATTGTTGATTCTGATATTCGTAACACAAGCTTAAGCTAGGAGTCAGATGTATGAGATGTGGTCTGAATATTTATTTATTTTTAATTAAATAAAGTTTATCCCCCTTTTAGCTCTGTCTACCTCTTTGGGGATTACAAACATCGTGTCTCGTTTATATGTACGTCATAATTGTTCCAGATTTGCAATGGCAACGGCTGACCGGGACGTATGGAAAAGGAAGACATGCTGCGTCGACCCCAGATGAACTGGGAGAAGGGCAAGAGGATGAGAATGGCAGTCTTTCAAACTATTTGGCTATTCCTCAAAGAATTAAAATCTCACAACCAATCGTGTTTAGGTAAAGTATAAGTAAGTTTATAAAAATACAGACAGCTTGTGTAATTTACATTTAACGAAAACACAGTTTGAAATCACGCTCTTGTTATTTTCCTTGCTCAGACTAGCACAAAATCGTACACTTGGCTTGGCAGTTTAATTGAATCAGATAATTTTGCAACAATACTTTATATTTACATTTTAAAACCCTAAAGTTGCTCAAAGTAAACTACCATAATTCTACTATTAGTATATAGTACAGCAATTCAGAGTACTAGCTGCATTTTAGCTAGCGGCATCTTGGTCGCCTAATCCCTTATTTTGATGTTGAGGCTAGGCAGAGTTCAATTAACACTATTTTTATAAGGAAAAAACATTTGTATGTATGTAACAAATAAACTCAAAAACTACTAAACCGATTTTAAAAATCCTTTCACCATAAGAATACTACATTATGTTTGATTAACATAAGCTATAGAATATTTAGATAAAATGTTAGGTTAGATTAGAAAATAAATGTCCACCGGTGCGAAGCCGGGGCGGGGCGCTATAAGTGATAAGCTGCTCAAACCACATTCAACCAAATATAAAATCGAGTTGGGTTAGATGGGAAATTGTGACGAAATGGTATGATCATCATAACATCACGCCCGTAATCCCCGAAGGGGGTAGGCAGAGTCTAAGGGGCAGCAGTCCCCTTTAACCACATTCAGCCAAAAACAAAACTAGGTTAGATAAAAAATTGTGAAAAAGTAGTGACAAGTGGCTAGCTTGTCGCCTACACAATTACATACCCAAAACCCGATATACCGTTAGTCGCCTTTTACGATATGCTAGGCAAGAAACACAGTTGGCACATTCTTTTTAAGTCCCAGACCAACACGGGAAATGGTATGATTGGAATGTAATTTCGTGTACGACACATTGTCCAGTAATAAAGATTATTTCTTTAAAAGACAATCGATTCTCAGCTAATATTAGCCACGGTCCAAAAGCAATCTCATTGATCGAATCAATAAAGTCATGTTATTCAAACTCCTAACTCAATCTATCTAAGAATAATCCGGTAATCATCTCGGAAGACACATAGATTAAACAAACTCGGTTAAGAATCGCGAAACTTTCCCAGCTCATAAATAAAATAATTCGCGGGGTTTGAGAATAGCTCCCGAACGGTGGATAAATAATAGCTCCGGGATGCGACTTCGGAGCACTTTTCATTAAATTAATGTGCTTTTGAACAATCGGAAGTCCCGTTACGGTAAGCACTACTAAAATTTTGTTAATTTTAATTTAGGTATCATTTTGATTGGAGAATCAAAAATGTTGGTCAATTTTTTAGACTGACACATCAATTCCCTAGTCTCAAACTAAGGTAGATGAACGGATAGACATACTTAAATACGTTTATAAACATCCATGACTCGAGTACAAATATTCATGTTCACTCGAAATATTTGCCTCTATCGGGATTCGAACCCACGACCCTTGGTTTTGAGGCCAGTCTCTGACGAATGACCAAGTCCTCGGAGTCAAATCAATGTATGTGATGTCGTTCGATATTTATTCACATATTTCGGCTCCATAGCCGCAGTACGCAGCCGCTCACAACTTCGTCTACGTATAAGATATAGCCTATTAATTTCAACCGACTTCAAAAAAGGTGGAGGTTCTCCATTCGACCGTATATGTATATACAACGTGTTACAAATTACCCCGCAAAAATATAATAATTATCAAAGCCAAAAAAATTGTCAACCCTAATAAGCTGTCATGTCAGGGAACCAGATTATTTAACAGATTTAATTAACAAAAAAAACGACTTCAAAAACGAACCTAATAAAAGTGATAAATAAATTTACTTAGGCCAATGTAATACGTATTTTAATACGTAAAATTTTGAAATCGGGAATCCGGTTATTTATCTACCATCTGCTCTTCATAACCCTTGAACAAGGGCAACCAGATATAATATACCGTACCTCCATCGGACATTAATGGTATAAGTTGATCTAGACATTCTAAAAGAGATTCTTGTCGGTTTCTTCTCGGTAGAATCAACATTTCGAAATGATAGTAGATTCATGTAGCTTTAAGGATCACCTAATGTAAATTTGACGATTTAGAGACTTTCTTGAAGCGTACAGAAATAAATACATTTTTGAGTTTGAATAAATCATAGTTTATTTCATCAGCTTTTCACCTGTACTGCGCAAAAAAGTTGCCTCCTTATTGCACGGAGTGCGGGGCAGTACCAACACCATCCTGGAAGGCATCATGTCTGCCCCATTATGTGGCACATGTGCAAATTGTGTTCTTCTCAAATAATTATAAATTACTAACATAGGATAAGACATTGTCACTAACCCAATTAGACCTAAGTTGTCTGGATGAATAAAGAATTTTTATAGTTACATGTCAATATTTAAATATATAGGAATATTCTTTTCAAGATCGGAATACGTAGAATAGCACGAAAATATAATAGAACTAGATGTTAGATGGGTAAATAAACACTTAGGTACATATATTAAGGAAATATATTAGGCATCCTAGAACCAGCTGTCGCAATCAAGACTTAGCCGAAGTACCTTTACATAAGCCTTCAAGTAAAGTAAGTGAGACGGTCGTCTTATTTATACTTAACATGCGTTATTGCGTACGATCGAGCCGTAATGAGTGTTACAGCATCCGAGGATTTATCAGACGCTGCTTGCCTTGAAACTTGGAATTAAATTATGTGATAAATACTTCATCAAACATATGAGTACTTACTATTGCTCCTGGAAGGGATAGGCTGAGACTAAATCTATGTAAAATTAATTTCGGTTGAATGGAAAACTGTAAAAGGAAATATAATCTTAAAAGGCGACTATATCGGGTTTTGGGTGTGTGATTGTGTAGGCGACGAGCTAGCCACACGTCACTACTTTTAAAAAAAAAATCATTTAACCCAGCCCGGTTTTTTTTTACGAATGTAGTTGAGGGGGCTAACGGTCGCTTTGACTCTACCTACTTTGATTGCGAGCGTGATTATATGTGTGTATTTAAAAATGACTAGATCGTCGTCTCATCAATCACAAACTTACTTAAAAGTACTTAATTCACAATCAGCGCATTTTGCGACTTTTAAGCAAAAAACACAGTTCTTTTCAAGTCCAAGATCAACATTATAAACTTCATACGGTGTAGGCGATGAGCTAGCTATTTGTCACTTGATTTTACAGTTTTCCATCCAATCAACTCAATGTTATGTTTGTCTTAAAGGAATCTGACTACTAATCTGACCACACTTTTGCATTTTGTGGGTATATTAGAATGTATCAATAGAAATCCCATTTATATGGGAATATGTTTTTAATTAAATTTAATGTTAGGAGTCATAAAAATCGTAGAGCTTGTATGAAAAGGATTATGAATGTTGAAGAGGCGAGTGAGTTGTGTAAGGATCGTGCCATATGGCGTTCGGTTCTCTCTGCCTACCCCGCTAGGGAAGTGGCGTGAAGTTTAGTTAGTTTAGTTAGTTAGTTAGTTTTAAATTTAATCTACAAAGCGGCCGTACCAGCACGCACATGCTAGTGTTAATAGGTACAGTGTAGAATCATTACCGATGGGTGATACAATAAGAGAAATGACTGGCTCGTGCCACAATATAACCGACTATGTTTTGTGAATGCCAATGAGGCTGGGCGGTGTCTAAGGCAGCAGTTATAGGCAATGATACTGTTTAATATTAGGAACGTTGAATTGTCACATTGCTATTAAATATAATGAGCCGGAATTTGTAATTTTTTTATTACGGATCTTGTGAAACTGAAATTTGAAACCCTAGTTAAAATAGATTTTTACTAAAATTTAGTACACTATTGGTATTTGTAAAGTCATTATATACGGAGATACGGCTTACCCTTTGTGAGAACTGGGTGAGCACACATTTTATTAAATGCCTTCGGTTCTATCGTTTTACAAATTGCAAGATTGTATTTACAATTGTTTTAGAACTTTTACTAAATGGTGGATACATTTTTATTCATTTTTAGAGGGTGCTCACCCAATGCACACGCATGTAGTTTATCGATGTACCACGCGAGCAGAGTCGCGGGCAGAAGCTAGTAGTTGTATAAATACGTCCTATAAAAACATTAGTACCGGCTTAGATTTGAAATTTTATCTATCGCATGGAGGCGCGTGTCCTTAAAATTTATCTACCAATTTCATAGTGTATTAGTGGTAGTTTTTTTTATACGTATCCCAAATCCATTGGTTAAAACGTCTCGACGGAATACCCTGACATTGGAATCTACCAAACAATTTCTTTGAAATGATATCGCTACAAACCGCGCTACAATTAAGAGAATTATTTTCTTAATCACCGTAACGATTCACGATCAATGTCTCGATTAATTTGGCGATTCGGTTTCGTTTAGCGCTGACTGAACCAATATAATTTAGTGTTGGACTCTTCAGTCATCTGTAATAAACATCGATATATCGATATTTTAGTTAGCCTAATAAAAAGCTTAATAGCTAAAATAGTTTTGACTTTACCCAGCATGAATTTTTGAAATGGCAGGTTATTTTTTATTTTCATACATTTACATCATCAGTATTTTTAGTCAACCTAACCATATTTTTACCAAAACGTTATAATAATCATTTCTCCTTTTTTGTTTGTTTTTTTTTATTTTGTTTTTTCTCTCGACGTGTTGTGAGCTAATAACTAAAACTAAATGGATTAATTTGGTGTCAGGATGATTATAACGCTGAGCAGGCCTCAGCCGTTGCTTAATTTAACGATTGTAATCTTGCGAAATCGCCAGCAATTAACAGTTCAACGTGGTAGCGAAGCTTGAAAATTATGGCTCTATTTTTAATCAGATTATAAATAAGAACAAGTTCCTAAATTTAGTAGAATTTGTTTTTGTTTTGAAGAAACATTTTTTTAATTTTTATGAAGTTCAAAAACAGAATACCTAGGTACCACTAAATTGATGCGCTTTAATAGTGATGCCCGTTTTTTTCTGGAATGCGGAAAAATGTGTACGTTACTTATCATCACAAGAAATCAATTGACACCCCTACAATTTTATTTTATTTATTTATTTTTTGGCAGATAAAAATTTAAATAAACCTGCAAAATACTTTCGTAACTATCATGCGTTGCTGAATCTGCAATAGTTCATTTAAACTCCCAATATCGATGTCGATAGAACTAATATCGACAGCAAGCTCCTATACATACATCCTTAATTGAGAGTGACTCCATCGAGTGTAATCGAATCCGTCTGATGTTTGAGGATTAAAGGGGAAATTAAATTTTCTATTTCCATCTTGTTTACCCCTGAGGGTCGTCTGTTTGTTTTCCGGATAATTTTGTCTCCATTTGTCCACTTATGGCGGTTGAGCACTAGTACTTAGTGGACTGACACTGTTCATGAACGTGACCTGCCGGTTTGAATCTCATCCGTATCGTTTTGTTTTCTAAACATCAGCTTTTCACATCACTAGCACGTTGAAATTGTTCGCTAAAGTAAAAATATCAAATATTAAGAAAATAACAATCTTTTGGCATTCCAAAATGTAACACGACCACGACCATATTATTTTTCATTATAAATGCGAAAGTTCACTTCTTTTTTACAGCTCACCATCCAACCCAGCCCACTGTCCCATATTGTTCTGGGACTTAAAAAGAATATGTTGTAGGTAAAAGAGTAGGCTGTCTGTCTGTCTATTTACACTCGGACAAAGGCACGTAGTTTCAAAAAACCATCAACACTTTGTTGGATTTTTTGCAAAAACACTGTATGATTAATACGCGAACGATATATAAGGGCACCATTAACAATGTCCTTAATACGTGATGGTCAGTGTTAGTGATACAATGAATATTAATAATAATGTCCTCCTAACCAAACCTCAAAAAGGATTAGCTATCTGCGCAGGAGATATTATAGTGCACAGGTGTGTCGGCAAACACAGGTGCACTCTCTATTCCTTCACTCTCATAGTCCAGTGAGACGACAATTCGACATGCCCAGAGAGCGATCAGGTGCAGGACCAACGGCTTAACGTGCTTTCTGAGATACAAGGGAGATTCAACCGCCAACTTCCCGACTCCGGACTGTTACTGAGTAATTTAATATTGAAATAACAATTTTGGCCCGACCCGGGATTTAAACCTGGGACCTTAGGCAATGCATGCTACCATTAGACTAACAAGGCAGTCAGTCATACAGTGATACAATCATAGAACAAATGACATCAGTATCTTCACTGGACTCTTAATTTTTTTTCCGCTTGGCTGCGCGGCTATATGATTCCGGCTATCTCTATTTCACACGTCATCCCTTTTCACTTGACCAACATAACATTTTTATGAGTGATAAAATATCCGTAAAAACGCGATGGCCCCTGAAACGATTCATGTTGTACAGTAAACTCGATGTCAGTGAGATTATTCAATAAAAATTAACTTACTAACTATATTTTTACCGCATTATTAGTTTAACCTTATAACTAACTTGGTGCCGTTTTCTTAGGGGTAGGCCGAGAGAACCGAGCGCCATATGTCACGATCCTCACCTACATAACTCGCTACTTAACTATATAACTATTTCCATACACGCTCTACGGCTATTAGGACTCCTAACATTACCTTCTTTGAAACACGACCAGTTCGATCATTTTAGGTGTGTCGGAGACTTTACTTAAACCTTCATCCTTCCACTTTCGCATTTTATATACATATATCTGAGTTAGTGTTACCGCTTGATAGGCCAATATCGATTGTCTATTGATATCCTATTGATAGTAGAGGATAATCGATAGTATCGATGGTCTATCAATACTGCAATACTATCGGTAAACAGCATAACTATCGATACTATCGATTGGCCTATCAATCGTATAAATGATTTTAGCGTTCATCTATCGATTGCAAAACTATCGATTTTTCAACAACACTAATCTGCTTAGTTAATCTTTGATCTTTCATACTTTCGACTATATAAAATATAAATAAAGAATATTTTGACTTCTAATTTAAATTTGACTTTGATTTTCCATATGTCTAAACCACCAGGCCATCTTCTTTCTCCCGAATCCAGAATTCCATGTTGGTCTGGGACTTAAAAAGAATGTGCTGTGTTCTTTGTCTAGCATGTCGTAAAAGATGACTAATGGTATATCGGGTTGATGAGTAATTGTAAAAGCGATGAGCTAGCCTTGTACCTTTTCACAATTTTCCATCTAACCCAGCCCAATTTAATTTTTTGGCCGAATGTGGTTAAATGGGCTGGCTGCCCCTTTGACTCTGCCTACCCCTTCGGGGATTACAGGCGTGATGACATGTATGTAGGTATCATTCCGAAAGTATTCTGTGAGCGATACATTGTAGTTTGTCCCATGTTGGTCTGGGACTTGGCCCATGTTGATCTGGGACAAAAAAAAAGAATGTGCCAACTGTGGTTCTTGCCTAGCATGTCGTAAAAGGCGACTAATGGTTTACGGGCATTTGGGTATGTGACTGAGTAGGCGACGAGCTAGCCACTTGTCACTCCTTTTTCACAGCTTTCCATCTAACCCAGCCCACTGTCCCATGTTGGTCTGGGACTTAAAAAGAATATGCCAACTGTGGTTCTTGCCTAACATGTCGTAAAAGGCGACTAATGGTATATCGGGTTTTGGGTGTGTAATTGTGTAGGCGACCGGTTAGCCACTTGTCACTGCTTTATCACAATTTTTCATCTAATCCAGCCCGGCTTTATTTATGGCTGAATGTGGCTGCCCCTTTGACTGTGACTACCCCTTCGGGGATTATAGGCGTGATGTTTAGTTAGTTAGTTAGTTATATTGCAGTCTATGTCGTTGACAGGAGGGAATATTTCAACAATCGCTATAGTTGTGTAGTATATAGCGTGAACAATATCCCGCGTGCACGCACGAGTGCGTGAGTCCCTTGCGTGTTTGTTTATATTCATAGCTCGAATCTTAGGAATATTATAATAGGAAATGTGAAAGTTTGTTTATTAGGATGCTCGTCATGCAACGTTTTGACAGGTGAACAGAAATCGCTTGCTGAAATTTGGTTAAATTGAAAATTGTGGAGATGTAGTGACAAGTGGCTAGCTCGTCGCCTACAACCACACATCAAAAACCTGATAAGCCATTAGTCGCCTTTCACGACGTGGTAGGAATACAGTTGGCACATTCCTTTTAAGTTCCAAACCAACATGGGACTTATAATTAACTCTCTGCCACTAAACTAACTGTGGCCGCATGGCGGCCGGTGATAAATAAATCGGCACAATACAAGCCAAAACAACGAGCCTCTCCTCGCAGGAGCGAATTAACTCCTTTGTTCCCGCTGTTTACCGGTGTCGGGGCAGGAGCGGTTGAATAATTACTTATTTAGCGGTAAATTTGCGTGTTTTGAGCGTAATTTATGTGATCTGGTTACCAGATGGGGAAATAACATGTTTTACTGGAAGTTATCTTGTGATGTTATTGTGGGAAAGTGCGTTCGTTACTGTTTTAGTGTTAAGTCGACCAAGTGGTCGATCGTCTTTTAATTCGGTATACATGCTGTCACTTTAGAAAATAAATAAATTCTTCAGACTGACACACCAATTTCCTAGTCCCAAACTAAACTTATGCTTGTGCTATGGATACTAGGTGAACGGATAGATATACTTAAATACGTTTATAAATATCCATGATTCGAGTACAAATTTATTTATTTATTTATTTATGTCCATGTTCATCACACGAAACATTTGCCCCTAGCGGGATTCGAACCCGCGACCCTAGGTTTCGTGGCCAGGGTTTCTGACCACTCGTCCAACGGGCCAGTCGTCAAAATCATACCTATACCTACTAATATTATAATGAGGATAGATTTATTTTGATGTATTAAATAGGCTCCCAAACTACTGGACCGACTTTAAAAAGTCTTTTATCAATTAAAAGCTACTTTATCACCGAGTAACATAGGCTATATTTTATCCTTGTATTTCCATGGGAACGGGAACTACGAGTGGAACCGCGTGGCGCTACCAGTAATATATTTTGTAAGTAGAAGTGCTGTTCCCTATGTGTAAAAAAAATAGGTACATTTATACAAGTGAAGTCGCAGGTACTCAAAGTTTCAAGTCTGACACGATTTTTTTTAAATCTGTGTCTAAGTGACAAGTATTATAAAATAGACTCATTATCTTTCTAGTTTTGTGTCCGTACCTAATGTCATCTACTTGGACCCTGATCGCAGATTAATTAAGCCGCCGCGACCGCCGCGACCGCCATCTGACCTTCCTAAGCTTAGCTTTAGGCAGTATCATGGTTATGAAGCATTCCTTTGCTGTAGAGCTGGTATAAATTTGAATTAAACATACATACATATACCACGCCCGTAATCCTCAAAGGGGTAGGCAATGTCAAAGGGGCAGTTAGCCCCCTTTACCACATAAAACCAAAAAAAAATTACTGGGCTGGGTTAGATAGAAAATTGTGAAAAAATGGTGACAAGTGGCTAGTTCGCCTACGCAAGCCCAGATACAAATCCCGATATACCATTAGTCGCCTTTTAGGACATAATAGGCAAGAAACACAGTTGGTACATTCTTTTTAAGTCCCAGGCCAACACGGGAAAGATGAACAATCTACTAATACTCGACCGGTTTGACCCGAATCCTCTCGCATATGAGACTGCTGTCCTTACCACTGAGCTACCGACCTTCGTATCTCTTAGACTATTAAAACTTTACACAGTCAAGTTCACTGAGCGTATCATGTACAATCAATACGTCTTCATCGTATTCCGTGTTCTAAGAACTCGCATACTTAAGAGTTCAGTTCGGAAAACAATGAAGCTTCATACATAATCTGTGTTTCTTGGAAACGATGTGGTTCGGTCTGAGCTGTCGCTGTGAAGATTAGAATAATTTAAGGTGAAAATGTCAACTGCACAGAAAAAGTTAGATACGAAAGAATTATCACTATTTAACAACCGTATAGCTAAATAAATAAATATGAGACGACATCACATACATTGATCTGATTCCGAGCTAAGTAGCTTAAGCACTTGTGTTACGGATATCAGAATGAACAATGGTATTACAAATATATACTTAAATATTGTATATTAACACCCAGACACAGAAAAAACACAAGTATTCATCACACGAATGTTTGTCCTGGGTGGGGATTGAACCCACAACTCTTGGCGCATGGGGCAGGGTCACTACCGAATGTGCCATCGAGCCAGTTAAGCTTGTATGAAAAGGATCATAAGTAGTATGTTAAAGAAACGAGTGAAGTGTGTCAGGACCATGGCGTATGGCGTCCGGATCTCTGCCTATCCCGCTAGAGAAATGACATGAAGCCAGTTTAGTTTATTTTTTACATAACATAACATCACGCCCGTGATCCCCGAAGGGGTAGGCAGAGTCAAAGGGGCAGCAGTCCCCTTTAACCACATTCAGCAAATTAAACTGGGCTGGGTTAGAAGGAAAATTGTGTAAAAGTAGTGACAAATGGCTAGCTTGTCGCCTACAAAATCACAAACCAAAAACCCGATATACCATTAGTCGCCTTTTACGACATGCTAGGCAAGAAACACAGTTGGTAAATTATTTTATAGTCCCAGACCAACACGGGACGTTTGACGTTTTTTACTTATAATAAAAAAAAAGCAAGCCCATCTATTTGCCTGTTACCTTGGCCATTGTGACGAATAAAAAAAATATTCCGAACCCTTTGTGACATAGTCGCCAACATTGGCTCTCTCTGCCTACCCCGCTTGGGCAGTGGCGTGAAGTTAGTTACCAATTGACAAACAATGAACTAAGGATGACGTGTTATGATCAGTACGCAAAAAAGCTAGCGTCTATCACGTCAATCGTAAAAGTAAACTGATGTCAAAAAAATTAATTACTAATTAATTAATTCTAATTCTCCAGACTGACACACCAATTCCCTAGTTCCAAACTAAGCTTATGCTTGTGCTATGGATACTAGGTGAACGGATAGACATACTTAAATACATTTATAAACATCCATGACACGAGTACAAATGTCCATGTTCATCACACGAAACATTTGCCCCTAGCGGGATTCGAACCCGCGACCCTTGGTTTCGTGGCCAGGGTCTCTAACCACTTGACCAACGGGCAAGTCAAAAATTACCAGTTGGGACGTTTTTGAGTCTTCAAATCGTTTGTGAATATGTCATAATATTATCTGCCTATTATGTTTATGTAATATCATGGAGTACAGCTTCTCAATAAAAAGACCGATGTAGATGTGACCCAGAAAGTTAAAGAATAAACTCAAAGCAACTTCTAAGACAATTATACAGGAGGTATTCGTTGCCTCCCCTAAGCCGAGCAGAGGGCAATTATAAAAGGCATTACCCACTTACGTCCAACTCGTCCCTCCGAGACCTCTCCAATAACGGGACGAAAAAGTTCCTGTACATTTTTCGGAGTTGTGTAGGAAATGGTAACTTTTTTTGTACCAAACAAGTGTTTAACTATTATAGCAACGTTAAAAGTGGGACGATCAAAAACTTTTGTAGAATTTCTTATGAAACATAAAAAAATCTGGAACTTCAGCTTTGGGACGAAATTACGAAAAAAACCTTGACATTTTAACATCATGGTATCTAACTGAAACAATTTTGTTTCGAATTCAGTCCGTAGAACTTACTATAAATGGTAAACAAATTATTTTTTATTCCTGTTCTTCGTATAGGTAAACAACAAAATATAATCCATGGGAATCTCGAATTAATCTATTGATTGAAGATACATATTGATAGTCACTTAACTTAATTTTCATTCCTTCTAAATCTTCACTTCCTTAAAGCCCCCTTTTCATTTTTATCATTCTTCAAAACCTAAGTCCCATGTTTGGTCCCAACTTGGCCTATGTCGATCTGGGACAAAAAAAGATTGTGCCAACTGTGGTTCTTGTCTAGCATGTCGTAAGAGGCGAGTAATGGTTTACAGGCTTTTGGGTATGTGACTGAGTAGGGGACGTGCTAGCCACTTGTCACTCCTTTTTCACAGCTTTCCATCCAACCCAGCCTACTGTCCCATGTTGGGCTGGGACTTTAAAAGAATATGCCAACTGTGGTTCTTACCTAGCATATCGTTAAAGGCGACTAATGGTATTATCGGGTTTTGGGTGTGTGATTGTTTAGGCGACAGGTTAGCCGCTTGTCACTGCTTTTTCACAATTTTCCATCTAACCCAGCCCGGCTTTATTTTTGGCTGAATGTGGTTGAAGGAGGTCGCTGCCCCTTTAACTCTGCCTACCCCTTCGGGGATTATGGGCGTGATGTTATGTATGTATGTATGTATAAAAACATACTTAAATCATAATCACCAACTTCATATCTCCGTTTTGATAAACTAGGAACCAACAAGACGTTTCGATGTCCAATTCCGGGAATCGCTTTAAGCGCTGACTCGTCAGAGCAAATTCTTATTACATACGTATAGGGAATCGCTTTAAACGCTGACTCGTCAGAGCAAATTCTTATTACATACGTATAAGCATTAGTAAACTTTCTTTAAGGGCTTTGGTTCTCGAATTCGGACAAGTAATATTAATGAGGTGCTATCCTACTAATATTATAAACGCGAAAGTTTGTGAGGATGTATGGATGTTTGTTACTCTTTAACGCAAAAACCACTGAATGGATTTTAATGAAACTTTACAATAATAAAGCTTATACACCCGAATAACATATAGACTATGTTTTATCGATGTACCATGCGAGCAAAGCCGCGGGCAGAAGCTAGTGGGCTATATTTTGAAAGCGGTGATAGCTCAATGGTGGAGACACGGGCTTCTTGAGCAAGGGTAGCGAGTTCAATGCACGTACCTTGGTTTTTCAAATCTTTTGTACGTATTTATACCACTAACTAGCTCTACGGTGAGGGAAAACATCGTGATGAAACCTCCAAATTCAAACGCTTTGGATTTGTAACCATGATCAAAAAAAAATGTCTGGTTCCCCTATCTTAGAGCTACGAAGGTCAGATCGGCAGTCGCTTCAATATAATTACCAGACTCGCTAAATCCTGGACCATGGTCTAAGCGGACCCCGTCTAAGCACGGGACATAACGCTAAGAAAATGATGTTGAAGCACAAAGGTAATTTAACATTTTTCTCAAAAGAATTTTTTCAAGTCCCTATTTAGACAAGTGAATTAGTGAATAAAATACCAACTTAACACTCCATCTTTATATCCAATCGAAACGAAGAAGATGCTGTGACTGTGTACGTAAGTTGCGAATTCATTGTCGAACCAATTATAATGAACCCTCTGCTGAAGTTGGCTTTTAACTTAACAACTCAGACTCATTTGAATTCCATTTGATCATTGGGCCCGCTTGCCTACCTGTCGCCTAGGTACACTGTCCACTTAGACACCTTATATGTTATGCTAGCGTAGATTTCATATGCAGCTGAGAAAACATAATATTTATGTTATGTTCTTTCCGTACTTACTTTTTATTGACAAAAACAGAAATTGTGTGCTGACAGAAACTTTTTTCTCATTTCAATCTGTCAAGGATTATTGACAGAAACATGAAGAAATTAATTCACAAATTAATGATAAAATATTAATTAAATTAGTCCCATGTTGGTCTGGGACTTAAAAAGAACGTGCCAACTGTGTTTCTTGTCTATCATGTCGTAAAAGGCAACTAATGGTACATGGGGTTTTGGGTATGTGATTGTGTATGCATCGAGCTAGCCACTTGTCACTACTTTTTTACAATTTTCCATCTAACCCAGCCTAGTTTGGTCAAAGGGGCCTGCTGTTATGTTATGTAATGCTATAAGAATTACTAATTAAAATAATATTTTCCAAACTTCTATTAGTTAGGTAGTAAAAAATGCCTATTGCGTTTAATTTATTGGTTTTAAATTCATATTTAAATTCACTTGGTCATCCAAGAGGTTAAAATTGTGTATTGTCTTGCATACAATACATAAAAAAATATTCAGCGTGCAATTATACAAAGCTATATTTTCAAACATAATCTTTGAAACTGCCAATGGACTGGGCGCCTTCAACTCCATTACTTCAAGTCGTCCGAGATTACAAGTCCAATTGTTTTAGAAGCGAAACAAAATAAATAAGAAGGCCCTTAAGAAATTGGGGAAAAAATAGCTCACCTTAAATGTATAAGTACGTGTATTGAAATGGATTTCCATTAAACGATTTTTGTCATCATTTGGACTGGATTCTTCTTAATTCTATGGCAGTTAGGATGTACAATTGTATACCTTCAAGGATTAAAGATACCAATGAATATAGTAAATTTCCTAAATAATAAATGTTATTATAATTTAAATGAATATTATACTAAGGTGCAATAAAGTAAGTTATGATAGTTGATTAGCAATTATAATTATATATAATGTTAATAATGGATAATATATAATACTGTACTTAATATAAGTACGTGTAACATAAATATCTTTAAATATTTATAAATTAAGTAATTAAGATATAGGCAATGCTCTTGCAGGGCGTCAAATGTAACCTTTATTTACAATGTACCACCTCTTACTATATATTGTGACATGCAATAAATAATCTGAATTTGAATTCGACTAATCCCGTTGGAGCAATATTTAAGATACCTACCACTGTATACGCAAGAGATTTTAAGGTTTGACTTCCGCACTAAGACAGATTGCTCTTGAAATGGGTATTTAGTTTGAGTTTGGGTGATGTGGCACATTCAGATTTAAGTTACAAGTAAGCCTTCTTCTAATAATGAGCTAACTTTGTAGTGACGTATAAAGTGTTCTTACGTGATGAGTTTGTGCTAACAACTATTTGAGATTCTGGTCGATCAATCGAAACAGCTCCAGTTAATTAGAATTAAGTAAATATGATTAGATTTATTTATATACCTTAATTAAAGTTTACAAAGGTGGTTTAGGTGGAAAATTATCAATTACTATCTAACCCTTCCCAGTTTTATTTTTTGGCTGAATGTGGTTAAATGGCCAGCTGCCTCATTGACTCTGTCTATTATTTTAGGGATTATGGGCGTGATATAATAATAGGTTATGTTACAAAGGTAGTTTTTGCTTCAACGTAAAAGCTCAACTACAAAAAGCTCAGGAAATTACAACATACATAGACAGAGAGCCAATTTAAAGTTAACTTTTTTGTTATCTATCTACAACAGCCTAAAAGTGTTAATTCAGGAAACTAACCTACAAATAGAACCGCCAATTTAAACCGCCAAAAGTGTAACTAATTCCGAATGACGAAGCAAACGTTTCTACTTCACATTGGTAGCAAATTCGGTGTGACGCGGCGAGTCAGCGTCCTCGGTGTTTTAGCGAATCGACGAAAACCAGTCGCGGAAAGCCGAATGTTTCCAGTACATTAGGGTTTAAGCCACAGCTACAATGGAGGAGATGGGCTAAAGATATGCTATGCTATACCTTTCTTACGCTTGCCATCTTGAAGCTTACGGTATAAGATTAGCTTACCGATCCTTGAATTAGGCTTTGCCTGCCCCCCCCCCCCCCCCGCCGGGGTCCTCGGTTTGTCGTACCGGGGGGGCTTAGTAGGCCCTGCCATGGCAGGGCTGAAGCGAGGAGGGACCCCGAGGTGAGCCGCGACTGCACGACTTGCATCCGGGCAGTTGCGGCGGTCCGGCCGTATGGCCGTACGGCCAAACCCCTTGCGGCCGGACCAGGGTTGCCGAGGAAGAGGAGGAGCGGAGTGTTTTCGTTGCTCGCCTCCCTATCCTCGGCAACCCGACAGGGGCGCGCTGGGTCGCGTCGTGGTGGGTCGCGGAGGGATTGAGCGTCTCGATGCTCTCCCTCCGCGACGACAGGGCTCTGCCCTCAATTTGGGTCGCCGGGTGGAAGGCGGCCCCCTCTGGCGAGACGCTCTCCGCGTGCCCTCTGGCTTAGCAGAGGGCACAGCGCGAGAGTGGGCCCACGACGCCGGTCTCGGGGACGATCGGCGTCTGAATCCTGGGCGGAGTAGTTGAGACATGCTGGGTGGCCTGGCATGTCTCGACGCGCGCACGTGCTCGGTGCTGTGCATCCGACGACTGATGGCGTGGGCTGCACAGCATCGACCACCGCCGCGCGAGGTGAGCCGCGCAGCGCGGCACGCGCACTACCGGAGGAGCTGTTGTATAGTCCCGACAGTGGGGATACCGGCTCCTCCGGAACTGCGCCGATGGAGGCCACCTTGGGGTTTAGTCGGTTCGAGTCCGACACACCGCCCTCTGCTTCCCCGAGCAGAGGGTGACGGCTCGTGGGAGTTTCCCCAACTAAAAAAAAAAAAAAAAAAAAGGCTGTGCCTGCCCCAGGAGTGACCGTTTCTCGTCATGATCGGCTACGCTAGCCACTAAGAAGCACGAAAGGGTCACGGCCATAAGTTGTTAACGATTAGTAATCCGGTTAAGAACCATAAGTATGGTATGTTATACATATTTCAATTTGTTGTTCAAAAAGCAACAAGCAACCAAGGCAAGAAGACTTGCCCAGATTTTGTAAATATCAAAAATATCTCTAGAACTCTTGTTCTACAGAGATTTTTTTTAAGTTCATTCAAGTAATGACAATATATGACACTGCCTATAATCATACAGCTTTATGATCATATATGCATATACAGTGAGATTTCGATACGAATAAAAAAAACGCATTTGTCTTGAAACCAAAGAACGATTTAATCCGCTAGCTTTAAAACGGCAATAAAAATCATGTCTTTTGTATGGCAACCCCCTTAAATATTTATTTATTCTCTTTTAGTATTTGTTGTTGTAGCGACAATACAAATCATCTGTGAAAATTTCAACTGTCTAACTATCACGATTCATGAGATACAGCCTGGTGGCAGACAGACGGACGGACAGCGGAGTCATAATAACCCTGCAAAATAAGATAATCCATATCACGCGGAAACAATAAAACACTTGTGTCATGTATTATGATAATGTTACTTTTATAAAACGGGCACAAGTTTATCACACTTTTCGGTTTCGCCGTCAGTACAAGGGAGCTTCATTACAAACTGAAAAATATATACCTTGTGCACACGTTTATATAGATCTTGAGCTTCGCTGTCATTGGTTCATCAGCCGTTGTGGGAGTTAATGACACAAAAAGATTACTCGACTGATTCAGAGCTGTTTCTGACGTTTAGCAGGAGTATCAACAAAGCTGCACGGTTGAAAATCAATACGAGTTTTATTTTACTGTAAACAGTAATATGCGATTTTACATTGCTGTTGAAAGTTATTGTATTCAGATTATGTAAGTATTTCTAAATCTAATTCAGATTCGGTTTAATTACGATCAATACTACCTATGAGCATGGTAAGTATTGTGATTGGGTATAAACTTTTTTCCCCGAGTCCCGAGACACGAGTCCCGAGTCTCGAGTCCCGAGTCCCGAGTCCCGAGTCCCGAGTCCCGAGTCCCGAGTCCCGAGTCCCGAGTCCCGAGTCCCGAGTCCCGAGTCCCGAGTCCCGAGTCCCGAGTCCCGAGTCCCGAGTCCCGAGTCCCGAGTCCCGAGTCCCGAGTCCCGAGTCCCGAGTCCCGAGTCCCGAGTCCCGAGTCCCGAGTCCCGAGTCCCGAGTCCCGAGTCCCGAGTCCCGAGTCCCGAGTCCCGAGTCCCGAGTCCCGAGTCCCGAGTCCCGAGTCCCGAGTCCCGAGTCCCGAGTCCCGAGTCCCGAGTCCCGAGTCCCGAGTCCCGAGTCCCGAGTCCCGAGTCCCGAGTCCCGAGTCCCGAGTCCCGAGTCTTCCATCCATCCTTTACAATTTCTATTCTTAAGTAGTTAAGTTGACCCATGACGTAATCCAAAATATTACGCATTTCTGCATCAATGTAGATTGAACATTTTAGGTATCGTCTAGGCTGCAGTCTAAGCCAGACAGCAGACTTAAACCTGAAGCGATTGTAAGTGTATATCTAATTAATATCAAGCATTAACTGTACCCTCCAAGCTTCGTAAAAGTAAAAGAAATAATGTATTTATTGGTCCAGGCTTTTGACCTTAATCCGTATCAGTTTTTCTGGCGTGAGTGAGACGAAGAGATTATTATTATTAATACAATAAAACGAACAGCTGCGTAATCTGACAATTATCTGTCAACGTGGGCCGATACGGGGACAAAGGGCAGGAGAAAAGCCGATCATGGAGTGAAGGGACAAGTAACTGTGATTTCTGTATCACGTGATTTAGGGACAGATGTGAAAAAAGAGGATAATCACTCGTAGTAGGGCATCGTAAATAAAAGTTACTTGTAGCTAAGTATTAAATAACGAATCAAAGTATTATTTCGTCAGATGTTCAAATGTAACCGATATTTCAGTATTGTCATAAAATTTTATGGCAAGGTTGGGTTAGGTGGAAAATTGTGCAAAAGTAGTGACAAGTGGCTAGCTTGTCACCTACACAATCACATACCCGAAACCCGATATACCATTATTTGCCTTTTACGACAGGCATAATACACAGTTGGAAAATTCTTTTAAGTCTCAGACCAACATGGGACAGTTTTTGTTTTATAACTGTCAGATTAGACTAGACTGCTAAAAAAAAAATTTTAAGGCATATTGCTAGTAAGCATTCTAGTTTTAAATTGTTATTATGCGGATTTTTAACCTAAATTTGAACTCAGAAGCTGTATTTTTTAATACTCTTATCTATAACAATACTACATGACACATATGAGTGTACATCCCTAGCCCCGGTGAAACCATTTGTAAAGGGTCTGCAGGAGGCAGATAACTGCCACCATTCGGCTGTACCTACCTACGCCATACATTCATACATACACGTTGACAGTGAAGAGGAAAGACTTTCAGATACAAATAGCTGGATTTAGAGGGTAGTTTACGGGAACGCATTGTCGATTTATTTTGATGTTTTTTTTTCATGGATTTTGTGTGCAAATGTATTGTTTTGTATTTTTTACAATTTTTGTATGTAGGCTTTTGGTTAATATGTTTTTTTTTTCTATTATTATTAGCTTTTGTATGTTTTCATCTAAGAGTAACATAATACTCTAATTGATTATTTTATTCTATGTTAATTAAAGTAAATGTTATGATGATTAAAATTTGTTAAGATATGATTTTTTCTCCGTTTAACATATGTATATACCCAACATATGATGACGCAATGAGCTGCATTAAACAGTTTCTTAAACTACAATTATTCCAAAAAAAATAAGTCTTTAAAAGAGTCTTTTTATATTTTTATTAAAATTTAAATCATGTTAATAATATAATAATTTAGATTAGTCACTACTTTTTCTCAATTTTCCATCTTGCCCATTGTCCAATGTTGATCTGGGACTTTAAAAGAATGTGCCAACTGTGTTTCTTGTCTAGAATGTCGTAAAAGGCGACTTGGTATATGAGGTTGTAGGTATGTGATTGTGTAGGCGACAAGTTGTCCATTTGTCACTACTTTTTCACAATTTTGCATCTAACCCAGCCCGGTTGTGTTTTTGGCTGAATGAGGTTAAAGGAGCCTGCTGCCCCTTCGACTCTGCCTACCCTTTCGGGGATTATGGGGGTGATGTTTTGTATGTATGGATGTAATTTAGATTAGTTCTTGTTAATATCTCACTAACTTAACTCTTCGCCATTTCCCTAGCGGGGTAGGCAGATATAACCGAACGCCATACGGCACGGTCCTTACACACCTCACTTATTATAATCTACAAAACGTTAATTTAAATATTCTTCTATTAATAGCATAGACATAATAATAAAAACACCTTATCTTGTAAGGTAATCTGATAAAATTGTAATAAATAAAATAATTGGACTTCCATTCATCGTACTCCTTAAATTATTTATTAAAACGCCCACACACTAGTAGCATATACAAAAAGGCACGAAACTTCAATATGTTCGTTACAAATAAGTCCCAGAAATAATACTGGAAAAAAGTCTATAGATAGATTTATAAAAATATTTGCTCTAAATATGAGGACAGTCTCACAGTATCCACAGTTGAGCAGTACAGAAGTTTGTATATCTACACCAGACTACGTCACATACACTGATCTGACTCGATAAGTAGCTTAAGCACTTGTGTTACGGATATCAGAATCAACACTCAACAGTGTTATTCCAAATATATACTTAAATATTAGATTTTAACACCCAGACACAGAGCAAACACAAGTATTCATCATACGTTTAATATTAGTATAATAAATAGAGGAATTAGTTAGTTAAATAAAGGATGTTTCTTCATGAAAATAGAGTCGACTTAGACGACTCTATTCTTTTAACCACTAGTTACTACAATATATTTTCCATGGTCAAGAGATAAGATCAGTGTAGTGTGACGTTAAATCTATGTAGTCTTAGTATTGCAAGAGCTAGGAGACAATTAAAAACGTTAGATAGAATCGCTTTTTGTAAAATACATTGGTGTCTTTGTGGAGAGTCAACATATCAAAATCGACTTAGACTAGAAAGAAGGAAGAATTTCTTGACCTCATCTTTGGCTTGATAGTCTAGATCAGACCAATGACTTTATTTTAATGACGATCACATCATCAGCCTACGCTAATAACGTGCTTATAAGTTGTATAGTAAGTTATGGATGCTTTAAAATTACTGTTCTCTCAAGTTATTTCCGCAATTGAAGTTAGAACACAGATGTCTCTCTGGTTTTCGTCAATGTTGTCAATTATCCCAAAATGGCATCTTATGTTTTTATTCCTTATCTGTTTGATATCGCCAGAGGTGGTCATAGTCTTTGACCGGCCCACGCATGACCCAACTGTATTTGTATGTGATTTCATTCATGCGATTACATATGCTATAAACCTTTCAATATGAGGGTTTAGGTTTTGAGAAATTCTAAGCACATAGGCTAGCTATATTGAAGTGATATCTGCCCTGGATTAGGTCTGTTACATTTAAGGATTAACCTATTAGCGTTAGCTATTTTGTCGCTATTGGTTCAATGGTTTGGCATGAGAAAGTAACAGAGGTCCTTTTCCAATTAAACAATGCGTAAGAAAGCTAGATTTAATCTCATAGCTCGCAGTTAGATCCTGGATTAGGCAAGTTTTCTTATTAAGCTGGAGTTAATTAACCTACGAAAAACTTAGTAAGTAGATAGAAAATTCAGATAAAGTAGATTTTTTTTTTCACTATTCTAGTAAAAAATTTGGTTAGGTTAAACGGAAAAATTGTGAAAAAATTGTTCGACGCCTACATAATCACATACCCAACTGTGAGCTGTCCACCCACCTGATTCAAGTTTCTGGCGACCGGCATGCTGGTAGCTACCTCGGCCAGCGTCTCAGCAAGCGTCTCTGACTGCTCGTCAAAGGGGCAACGCTGCCAGTATTCTGGGCACCTAGATAGGCGTGACAACCCTCCCCGCCCCCCATTCTTCGTAAATTGTACACGGCTATTTCTTTTTTTCTTTGTTGCTTGTTTTACGTCATGCTAGACAACAACAAATCATCTTATAGCGTCATGTCCCGTGCTCAGACGGGGTCCGCTTAGACCATGATCCAGAATGTAGCGAGTCCGTTAATCGCATTGAAGCGACTACCGATCTGGCCTTCGTAACCCTAAGATAGGGGAACCAGATAATTTTTGGATCATAACTAAACTAATTATTTAAATTTGCAGGTTTCATAACGATGTTTTAACTCACCGCCGAGCTAGAAGTATAAATGCGTATATAGATTTGAAAGATCCAGAGGTTCGTGCTCGGGTTTAAACCCCTGGGTTATGAAGTGCGTGTCCTTACCATTTAGCTACCACCACTAGACAACAACACAGTCGGCACGTTATTTTTAACTGCCAATATGGGATAGAAGCCAGTCTCTATTATTTCCTGATTCCGCTAACCAAATAACATATAGCTCCATTAACCTGCGGATACATTAATCAAAACATAAAAGGGGCACGTCCCATACGCTTTTTATCGGAAACCAAATGTAATTCTTCCTATACCTACTAATATTGTAAATTCGAAAGTAATTCTGTCTGTCTGTCTATCTGTTACGTTCTTACACTTAAACCACTTTTGTCAACATTTATAATTTTTTTACGGCGAAAGATTGAGTTGTAAGAAAGGACGTAATCCAATGTTTATCTCGGAAGAAATTATATATCTAGCGGTTTATAGTTTCTGCAACAGTCCTGCATCAGCCGGATGTCGACTTTGAGTGTATGGTTTATGCTACAACTAAGGGCAACACCCGGCTGGTGTTCCATCACCATCCATCAAACTCACAAAAGGCCTCTACATGTTGGACTCTTGTCCCCATGCAATCCTTAAAGGCCCGTGTCCCGTGATTTGCCGAGAGACATAATAATATAATGTATATAATATACATACTGTTGGTCTTGGACTTAAAAATAATGTGCCAACTGTGTTTCTTGCCTAGCATGTCGTAAAAGGCGACTAATGGTATATAGGGTTTTGGGTATGTTGGCGACGAGCTAGCCACTTGTCACTACTTTTTCACAATTTTCCATCATCATCAAACCCAGCCAAGTTTTATTGGTGAATGTGGTTAAAGGGGTCTGCTGCCCATTTGACTCTGCCTACCCATTCAGGGATTATGTGCGTGATGTTGTTTTGGTGGAGTCATTGAAGACCATTGCCACGAAACTAAAGCTCGTTCGAATCGTGGCTCCCTGTAGATATGTCTTGTGAATCTTGTGATGATCATGAAAATGTTGTTCATTGTTGAATCATAGTATTTGTAACAACATATTATATAGGAGGAATATTTTAGGCTGTAAGAGCGATGGTAGCTCAATGGTAAGGACACGCGCCTCTTAACCGGGGAGTGCGGGTTAAAACCCGGGCACGTACCTCTACATTTTTCAAATCTATGTACGTATTTATACCACTAGCTCGTCGGTGAGGAAAAACATCGTGATGAAACCTGCAAATTCAAACAATTTTGGATTTGTAACCATGACCCAAAAATAATCTATTCTCTTATCCTATTTGTCTATCTCCTATCTTAGAGTTACGAAGGTCAGATCGGCAGTCGCTTCAATGTAATTACCAGACTCGCTAAATCCTGGATAGTCTAAGTGGACCCCGTCTAAGCACGGGACATAACGCTAAGAAGATGATGATTTTAGGCTGTATATGCGTATATATATGTAAATCTAAGCAGACGGAGTCACGGGCGGCAGCTAGTGCGCACATAAAAGCGGCATGTCTCTGCCCGCTTTATCGGAAACCAATATAAAACGTTTCATTCGCTTCTTCCGCGAGATATCATGCGGATTCTGCCAGAGGCGATAGATTAATTTTTCAGAGATCCTTCCAGAAGGTCTGGAGAAAATAATTTAGGGGGAAATTCTTCATTATAACCATATTCATTTTAATTTAACATGACAAGTAAAAAATTTTTAAACTTTTTCGTAGTTCAACTGATTTACGATGAAATACGGATAACTTATTTAAGGAACCCTTTAGTTTTTTATTTGATACATATATACATATCCCCGAAGAGATAGACAAAGTTAAATAGGTAGATGGCCCCCTTAGCCACATTCAGCCAAATAATGAATGTGGGCTAGATTAATAAATAATAAATATCCGACTACATCACATACATTGATCTGACTCCGAGGTAAGTAGCTTAAGCACTTGTGTTACAGATATCAGAATAAACAGTGGTATTACAAATATGTATATACTTAAATATTCAATATTAACACCCAGACACAGAACAAACACAAGTTTTCATCACACGAATGTTTGTCCTGGGTGGGGATCGAACCTACAACTCTTGGCCCATGGGACAGGGTCACTACCGAATGATCCATTGAGCCAGTCTCTTCGAGATTAGATGGAAAATTGTGAAAATGAAGTGACAAGTGGCTAACATCGTCGCTTGTAATATGAAGTAGTAACATTTATAATAATTATTAATGTTATTCTCCCTTTTCCGGAGATCCTCTAGTTACAAAATACACATTACTGGTTTGAGGCACTCTTCATCTTAAATCTAATTATAATTTATATTACTTAGAGTGGTATTCTGCGAACATCTCAACTGATTACTTATTACGGTCCATGAGATACAGTTCACGGATCGACGCAAGTACAGACAGATAGACGAACAGCGGTGGCTTAATATTAAAGAGAATCTCATTAAGTCTTTGGTATAGCTTTGTTGGTATACTTTGAGTACGAAAGCCTTTTAAAGCTAAATAATAAATAATCATACACCAATTCCCTATATCCAAACTAAGCTTTTGCTATGGATACTAGGTGAACGGATAGACATACTTAAATACGTTTATAAACATCCATGACTCGAGTAAAAATGTCCATGTTCATCACACGAAACATGTGCCCCTAGCGGGATTCGAACCTTGGTTTCGTGGCCAGGGTTTCTGACCACTCGCCCAACGGGCCAGTAAATTATATAATAATAGTACTGAGATGTTTGTTTGTATGTATGTATAGCGTTGAGAAAGTGTCTCCTTAGTAAAATTCTTGGCACAAAACCAAGATTGAACCTGTGAATATAGAAAGAAACATGCAATTTTTCAAGAGCTCATTTTATAGAACAAAAAGGATTTTTAAAAATATAAAAAATCTCCTTCTTAACTCTGGCTTGATTTAAAACAAGACAAAACCTGGAAACCTGGAAGAGTTAGCAAAAGTCTAGGTCTGGAATTTCAGTATTTTTGAAGGAAAATATTTCAAAATTTAAAGTTGATACGTCTGTGATATACTAGCCTTTACCCGCGACTTCGTTTGTATACATTTTACTCTGCAATCTTTAGTGAGCCACTTTCCGAAAGCTTAGTCCCGAATACTGAGTAACTATATATCTGACAAAAAATTAACAAGTTTGTATTTAAACGTCGGACACCCATCCACTTATTCTGCAGAAAAATAGCTTGTCTTTCTTAGTCCCTCCCAAGCTTTCTACATTTACAAAAAGTCATAAATTACTAAGTCAGTGGTAACCAAGTCTTACACTATACGAACAAAGACACACGGTAGTGTGTATGGCCAAGATCGAAAAAAGTAGACAACACATTTTTGGAGAAGTGATATCTCGATGTTAATGGAATTTCAAATGTGAGAGGCGTTAGTTCAAATTCAAGAAGTACCTCTGATTTTTTCAACTTACTTTATTATAATTACTAGCTTTAGGGAGAAGGCAGACTCGGTGTGGAAACCCATTTATTATTACAATAAATCAATTTGTATAGATTCCCTATCGAGGTACCTAAAAATAAAACCTATAAAAGACACAACATCAAATGGTAAGTTGCTTTATTGTAATGATCAGGCGCTTATTGAATGATCATGGCGGATATCAACTACGAAGAAGCCAGAAATTATTGCCTTTAAAATGATTACCATAAATCTACTATCAAGCCTTTCAGATACCTTCACTTTTACCACAGAACTTGGCTCACTTTTACATTAATATTTTTCTAGTAGGCCAATTTACCCTCCATTCATAGCTAAGTGATTAGCCTACATACACCTACGCATCCTACTATGTCCGTAGTAATATGCAAATTCCCCTTGAATGGAGGCAACCATTCCGACGCCATTCGCTACCTAACGACCCATTATGTCCTGATTTAATGCATGCAGCACATATCTATGTTAGCTTCTATTAACACTGGATCAATGCACAATTAGTTGTATGATATGCATTTTAAATGATAATTAATCTTCGTGGTATATTTGTTCCACATGTACAAGTATATTTATATTTATTTGTAGAACATATTATACATAGAAGCTTTAATAATATATCTATACTTAACTAGCTTCTGCCCGCGGCTTCGCTTGCGTGGTACATCGATGAAATATAGCCTATATGTTATTCGGGTGTATGAGCTATATTATTCTAAAGTTTCATTAAAATCCATTCCGTAGTTTTTTTTTTGAAAGAGTTATAAACATCCATCCATACATACAAACTTTCGCATTTATAATATTAGTAGGATATAAAACCGAAGACTTTGTTTGTTTGCTTGAACGCGCTAATTTCAGGAACGATCAGATTCGAAAAATATATATTTTGGAGCCTACTACACTATGAAACTTTAAAATATTTTTAATACACTCCGGAGGACTTAAACATTAGTAATTTTAGTGTCAATTTGTTTATATGTATTTCAGGGGTATTTCTACAGACCTGAGTTTTTCATTTTAACTACTTAATACATTATTATATCCTTTAGCGGTGGTAGCTCAATGGTAAGGACACGCGCCTCTTAACCGAGGAATGCGGGTCAAACCCGGGCACGTACCTCTGGATTTTTCAAATCTATGTACGTATTTATACCACTAGCTCGACGGTGAGGGAAAACATCGTGATGAAACCTGCAAATTCAAACAGCTTTGGATTTGTAACCATGATCCAAAAATTGTCTGGTTCCCCTATCTTAGGGTTACGATGGTTAGATCGGCAGTCGCTTCAATGTAATTACCAGACTCGCTAAATCCTGGATCATGGTCTAAGCGGACCCCGTCTAAGCACGGGACATAACGCTAGGAAGATAATATATCCTTTAACGCAATCAAACTTTTTTACGTTGATGACAGATTTAGAAACATATTCTAGTTAGTTATTTTGACCAACAATATAAATTGTATGTAAAAATAAAAGATAATTATTAAATTAAAGTCTACAATCGGTTAAAAAGAACTTTAGTATTGACGGTTTGTTATACTTGCCAAAAACTAAGTGAGATTAAAATAAAATACTTTGTTATTTAGACTCCGTGACTCAAAAAACATTTGTACTATAAAAGAATACCATTTAAGCCCGCAATCAAGTTTGGACAAAACTTGCATACACTACATACATAAACATTTGTGAGAATGTCTGTCCGGTTGTGCAGGCCATTTAATAACGTTATTTAAACTAGTCTAGTATTATAAACACAAATGCACTGTAGCAGTGTATACAAATTATACCAGGGAGTAAAAGTATAGCTTGGTTGAAAATATTTATTTATACGTAGGGGATAAATGTAATATTCACGTGAATCACGTGTTTCTGGTGATATTTTCTCTGTTCAATTCTTTAGCCAACCTCGACGAATGCTTATGCAAGAGCTAGGAATTATTAAAATATTATTTAATCGTAAATCAGCATAATTTTGTTTTTAGCTAAAACTGGCTTAAGTAGTTCACTGCTTCTTACACCCGTCTACCCTGTCTGGGATTCTAAGCGATATTATATTATACACTAGCTGTCCCGGCGAACTTCGTATCGCCCAGTAAATGAAAATCGACATTGATTTGTCGATAGACATTTAACATTGACAGATACGAATCCCACCGTTTTATATGAGAAAATACTTTTGCTTTTATTTTGTTTTATCGTCAATTTTTCAATGTTTTTAATAGTTATTCTGTTATTCTGGACGAAGACAAATCCAACAAATCAAAAACAACGTAAATCGGTTCAGCCGTTCTCGACTTATAAGTGGTGTAACAAACACGACTTTGTTTTATTTATATAGATACATACATGGAGTATTAGGTATACACCATTCGTCGTCTTACTTGTTTGATTATGTAGGAGATCATCTAGTAACTCGGTACTACTTATTCACAATTTTCCATCTAACCCAGCTCATTATTCAATTTTTGGCTGAATGTAGTTTAAGGAGCTTATCAACTACCTCTTCAGGGATTACGTATATAAGGTATCTATGTGTACCCAAAGAAAACTACTTTCAAGTACATACCATTCGCTTTGCAAATAATTTCCGTTTTCCCGCGTCCTTGTGACACTGACCATTTTTCCGACACAACAATACCTTTGAGTCAAGCGGGTCAAACGTGATCCGTATATCAATTTATAACGTCTAGTGATGAATAATGAAAGTTCGATGTCGATAGTTTATCGAAGGGACTTCGATACTCTTTCGAATTTGGAGTTCGAATCCCAACTAACTAACTAACTAAACTTCACGCCACTTCCCAAGCGGGGTAGGCAGAGAGAACCGAACGCCATACGGCACGATCCTTACACACCTCACTCGCCTCTTCAACATTCATAATCCTTTTCATACAAGCTCTACGGTTTTTATGACTCCTAACATCACCTTATTTTAATACACGAACAATCTGGTCGTGGTAGGTGAGCCTGGGCCTTCCGCGGCTCCTACATCCTTCCACTTTCGCATTGTATATCGAAGTGGGTTCGAATCCCGCTAGGGGAAAATGTTTTTTGTGATAATCATGGACATATGTACTCGGGTCATGGATGTTTATAAACTTATTTACGTATGTCTGACCGTTCAACTAGTATCCATAGCACAAGCTTATAAACTTAGTTTGGAAGTAGGGAATTAGTGTATCAGTCTGGAGAATTTATTAAATAGTGTATTATTATATATAACACTCTGAAAGACCGACAACGAATCGACAATTCTTTAAGTGTCTTTGTCTGGTGACCCGACAGCTGGTGTGTCACCTCTAATTTAAAAAGTTTTCTCCGTACATGCTTGCTATTACGCATGCAATCCACAAGGTGGTAGGCATAGACTAAGGAGCAAATTAAGTTCGATGGAAACTAACGATGTCTTTCTTCTTCTTCTTGACTAGCCCGTTGGTCGAGTGGTCAGAGACCCTGGCCACGAAACCAAGGGTCGCGGGTTGGAATCCCGCTAGGGGCAAATGTTTCGTGTGATAAACATGGACATTTGTACTCGAGTCATGGATGTTTATAAACGTATTTAAGTATGTCTATCCGTTAACCTAGTATCCATAGCACAAGTAATTTGGAGCTAGGGAATTGGTGTGTCAGTCTGAAGAATTTATTAATTTATTTACTCTTAATCGTTGCCTGAGGATCGTGACTCCGTTATTTTGGGAACCGTCAATGTCCTTAACACATACACAATTTCCAAAGACAAATCGACAGTTAAATAACGATAGCTTTACAACACTACTTGTATCTTCGGATTCGGTTTAGTCCAGGAATCGTCCTTGAGTATCAATTTTATACAAATCCGCTTTACTGTTTACGGAACGTGATTGATTCAAGCATAAATATCTAGAAACGTTAATGTAAATAAATGTAATGATTTTTCGTTAGACAAATTAATTACAGTCAAAAGTAATAAAAATAATTAGAAATATATTAAGACTCCTTACTTTTTCAATAATGTATGTATTGGTTAAAAATGTTAAATACATAGAACTTATGATTTTAAACTTTCGCGTTGCATTGTCAGTAGAAATAATACTAACGGGATTAAACGCGATGTGCATTATGTACTTATATGAGTAAATTCTTGTGGTTAATCTGTAAGTACTCATGTAGTATATAATGCATATCGCGTTTAGTCCTTTATGTATTATTTCTAGTGAGACATGGAACCCGCGTTTTTGCTCGAGTTTTTAGGTAAATCTTTACCTAGTATAAAACAAAGTCGCCGTTTCTGTCTGTTCGCTTTGATCTCTTGAACTATACTTGGAATGTTGCTTAGGTTTTCACTAATAGATAGAGTGATTTAAGAGGAAGGTTTATATGTATAATTTCATATTGTTTTATACTCAACGTAGGAAGCCGAGGCAGGTCGCTAGTGTGTCGAAAAAATGGATATGAGATAATTAATAACATCCGTTCAGTAAATACAGATTTACTAGATTACAATAACATCCTTTCAATTATGTTATAACATTGTCTCCTATAAATTAATAGACTTATCCTAGCTTGTGAATTTCCTTCTAGTCGCAAAGATCCCTACTATCGCGTTATAGGCAAAAATCCCATTCCTTAACTCTCACACGACAAAGGGATTTATCGAGTTTCTCTCGGGAACATTATATTTTTACAAGATATAAGATACCCTTACACCCGTATTCACAAACGTTACTGTGAGGTCTCATAGTGTGCACGTGCGCACAGGGCTAGCGAAACCAATTCAGAAACAATACTTAAGTGTCAGAGCGCACTATGCGTCCGTTAAAATGAACGCACAGCTAAGGAAGCGGGCTAGCTACTTTAGACAACGCATAGTGAAATGGTAGAGCTGTCAGTAATTACAAGTGAGGTTATTATTTGTATTGTTTCCAAATACTAAGGGTTGATTTTCTAATATAAAATGGATTATAGCAGTGAAGAAGAATTCGACAACTATATTCAGGATAGATTATTCGAACAAAGGACATTAATTACTAGAAAAGTGGACTTCCAAAATCCTTTCGATTATTATAATTCGGAAGAATTTCGAAGACGTTATAGGTTTTCAAAAGACATCGTTTATTGTATCCTTCTGCCGCTGGTTATAAACGATTTAAGTAAACTAATTGGAAGAGGCCTCATGCAGAGGTATACAGAAACCACATAGCATCCATAATATTATTTTTATTTGATGATTTCGAATGCTGGGACATGTTCAATTATAAAATAAAATGTTTTACGTAAAAATAACACGCACTGCACTGTAAACAATCAATTCAACAGACTGATAAATGATATTTGAGGTTATTCATTTGACATTACTCCTGCTGTCAAACTCCGCCGTGAACTTTGCAACACGAATGGACCAATCACAGAGCAGTATTCGACGCAGTGCGTTCCCTTAGCCGAGTATAACTTAAGTGTTGTTTACGAATAGAAAGGCTTGCCAAAAGGAACGCACTGCAAAATGGCATTCTTTGCACAGTGTTGGTGCTATACTTAAGAAAGTACTCTTTGTGAATACGGGTGTTACTCTACATCTCAAATGTCTTTGTAGAAAATATCACGCTTTATATTTGAGAAGGCAGTATAGTTACTAAGGCAAAAGATGTACTTTTGATACGTCAAGCAGTTTCTTAACGGGCCAAAATCGGATGGGTGTTCTTAAAAATCATCCATACGACCAACTTTGAAAGGTTATGCAGATTCTAAAGAGTGTAAGCTGCTTTTAGAATAAAATTAAGTAAAGTTAGAGTAGATGGAATATTGTGAAAAAGTAGTGATAAGTGGCTAACTCGATACACCGGCTTAGTAGTTGATTCGCACGAAATTCATTCGCCCGAACGTGCGAAACGTCCACTTTTAATACACCAATAGGTAATCGGCTTTCTCGACATGCTTGACAAATACGGTCATAACATTACTTTTAAGTGTAAGTGAAAAAAGATTATTTACAAGCTCACATTTTTTAACAACAAAATCGGAATAGGCAAGATGACAAAAAAATCTGTTTAGTCCGTTAGTAAGGTTATAAAAAAATATTTGACACGTATTTATTTATTTATTTGTCAAACAAACATTGACGAAGATACAATGCATTCAAGCTGCGCGTGACGTCACGCATTCGTAAATTTTATCTAAATAGTGACGTCGCCCCCCCTTCAAAACTCTGATGTTCTTTAACTTTGCAATTTTTGCTGATTTGATAAAGCGAAAAATATGTGTCTAGTATTTTTGTATAATCTAACTAACAGACTAAATAGAATTATAGTTTTTTAAAGTCATTATCCCTATTCTCTGTGACTTCTAACAAAATATTAGCATGTAAAAATCTTTAACTTAACTTGTATCTAGTTTTGATACTATTAAATAAGTAAACCTGAACAAAGTCAGATCAATTCTCTTGTGCCATAATCGTCCACGTGACTTTGTTTATGACGCTAATGTCCCATTGTTCTTAATCCTTATAAATGAGCTTGTTTTCTTGACTGCAACTGAGTCATAAATTAGTCTGACCTGTAGTTATTTATCAATTACGTACACAAAAACATGGTGAGAAAAACAGAGATACGGATTCGGTGGAGTATAATAATTAAACTAATCTCATCTTCCTAGCGTTATGTCCCGTATTTAGACGGGGTCCGCTTAGACCATGATCCAGGATTTAGCGAGTCTGGTAATTACATTGAAGCGATTGCCGATCTGACCTTCGTAACCCTAAGATAGGGAAACCAGACAATTTTTGGATCATGGTTACAAATCCAAAGTTGTTTAAATTTGCAGGTTTCATCACGATGTTTTTCTTCACCGTCGAGCTAGTGGTATAAATACGTACAGAGTTTTGAAAAATCCAGAGGTACGTGCCCGGGTTCGAACCCGCATTCCTCGGTTAAGAAGCGCGTGTCCTTACCATTGAGCTACCACCGCTCTCAATAATTAAACTAATAAATAATAATAATAAATTCTTCAGACTGACACACCAATTCCCTAGTTCCAAACTAAGCATATGCTTGTGCTATGGATACTAGGTCAACGGATAGACATACTTAAATACGCTTACAAACATCCATGACTCGAGTAAAGATGTCCATGTTCATCACACGAAACATTTCCCCTAGCGGGATTCGAACCCGCGACCCTTGGTTTGTGACCAGGGCCTCTGACCACTCGACCAACGGGCCAGTCAAAAGTTAGTATAGTTTAGTAGGACGTGGTCGATCAATTCAAATTTTCAGGTAGGTACTGAGTGATTTTTAGATAACTTAATTTTGGATCGAAAGATATTTTGAACTTTAAATGTTTCGGACATGTGGAATGAATGGAAGGCTTATTGACTAAGCAGTAACCGAGGAAAGCAAGTATCGAGGAAGGCCCTCACCGATCTAATTGATCGTGTGTTAACAAAAGGATCTCTTTTCGACTTCCGACGTGTTCTCTTCTCGTTAATGAGTCCCGTGTGTGGGGGGCAGTTGTGAAAAGTGGATTAGGCACCCGCTGAAAACCAGCGTCGTGTTCTGCCGTAAGGTAGCTCGCGACTCGAGCTGCGCCAGCGCCCTTTTGGCACACTCTGTTTATCTGTTATTTGTATGTCTTTGTTGCTGTTAATTCATGTTTGTGTCAAATAAAGTAATTTCTTTCTTTCTTTCTAGAAGGTGATATAAGGAGTCATAAGAAACATAGATAGAGCGATTATGAAAAAAGTTATGAATGTCATAGAAGCGACTGTGGTGTGTACGGACGGTGCCTTATGCTAGTGAAATGGCATGAAGATAGTTTTTAGTTTTGAATAGAAAGAAGAGTTTTCACAAGTTCTGTGAAACAATCATAAAACACTATATACCTACCTTTATTGATAAAACTTTCAAAATACTAATCAAGCTTGTCAGACTTTTTTGTTAAGGTAAGTATTTTGAGAGTATGAAAAATAGCAATAGAATAGTAAAAAGGTTTGCCATAAAAAAAAATACAATATGGCATCATATGTCGTTCGTTCTTCACTTCTTACCCTGCCAGGAAATTCGCGTGCAGGTAGTATATGTAGGTTAAGTGAAGATAATATTGGAGACTTCGATGAAAAAATTGCTTCTACGGAAGGGGTAGTCTCCAAGGACTCCATAAAATTCATACTTTAATGTTAACGTATGAATAAGTTATCTTTATTGATGATGCTCTGAAAATAGTACGAGACTTTAGCAAAAAACGTGTCCTTGCAAAGAGATTTTAATTTCTTTTGATGGAACTTTACTATAGGGTCTTGGGTGATTGTTTAGGCAACGAGTTAATCACTTGTCACAAATTTTTCACAATTTTCCATCTAACCCAGTTCAATTCTGGCTGAATGTGGTTAAAGTGGCTTGCTTCCCCTTTTACTTTGCCTACCCCTTAGGGGATTATGAGCGTATTCTTATGGATGTATATATGTGATATAACTCTGACAGAACTCCCAACATGCTACGCGACTTTAGTTAAAACTAGCTTAGCCCGCGGCTTCGGTTGCGTAGTACATCAATTATATATAGTCTATTTGCTATTCCAGATTATAATGTATATTTTTGCTTTATATTATTCAGAAACCTTCAGTAGTTTTTCAGTTAATTAGTTACAAACATACAAAAATACTAATCTTTCCTCTTTAAAGTATTAGTGAAGATATTTCTTGCAAAGAAGCTTTGTTTCCAAAACCAAAACCACCAAAACTCGCTTCGCTTCACCTTTAACGTTTAAACGTCGCCTACGTGGGCAGGCAAATTGCCTTATTTGGCAGCGTAAAGGTGTGTCGAGTAATTTAGCGACCATTGTGTGTTGTAGGAGCATTTCCCACTGGCTTTGTGAAGTATGGTGAATCACTGAACGAGGGGCGATTGGAGGCGAGGTGGAGGCGATTTTTCAGCAAAAATAGTAAAGTCAAGAGAAATGGTTCTGTCGGTATGTGTTTGTGAATGTACATGTAGTTAATTGAAGATCTATGAAATAAAATTTACGTGATTTTGGTGAATCAGATGTCAATTACATGTTTCGCTAATATACTGTGAGTGTCATAAGCTATGTTTGTTTTTGAAATATCAATATGGTCGTATTGTAGTGATGTGAAAGAAAATTGAAAGGAATCATTAACATAAATTATTGGACGGGACAAATTATATAAACTAAACTATTGTGTACTTTCAGGGTCAGGTGGCGAAAACCTTTTACCATTACTTAAATAAATAAATAAATAATAAATAATATCCGACGACATTACATACATTGATCTGTCTCTGAGGTAAGCAGCTTAAGCAGTTGTGTTACGGATATCAGAATCAACAGTGTTATTACAAATATGTACTAAAATACATTAGATAATAACACCCAGACACAGAACAAATACAAGTATTCCTCACACGAATGTTTGTCCTGGGTGGGAATCGAGTCCACAACTCTTGGCGCATGGGGCAGGGTCACTACCGAATGCGCCATCGAGCCGTTCCAAAATACAGAGGACAGCTTTAGTATATATATACTATATTCAACTTATATGTCGTTGTACTACGAAATTATTCAGCGCGTTCAAAGTGTCTCCCTTTCTTAAGTAGACGACAGGCTTTATCGAAATAGGTTGTGTTCAATGAAGCGAATTTGTATGGGCGTTTTTGAATGAATTTGACTGAATGAGTGAGTCATTAGGGTCGGCAAGGGGTTATTCAGGTCAAGGCCGTGTAGGACGAATGTACTGTGAACTATTTACTGCAGTTCCTTAATTTACGACGAAATTTTATTGTATTTTCATAGTGTCAAGTAGCATTTTTCACATATTTTATACTTCTATACTTTTATACTTATAATAAATCTGTAGAGAGATCAATTCTGTACATGAAATATATTTTCAAAATAACTATCAGGGGGTGATTAGTGATCGATACTGATGCCAAAAATGCAATCAGTAAAATTTTTGTCTGTTTGTCTGTCTGTCTGTCTGTATGTTCCTTATAGAAACAAAAACTACTCGACGGATTTTAACGAAACTTGGTACAATAATTCTTCATACTCTTGGGCAGGTTATGGTATAATTTTCATCACGCTACAATCAATAGGAGCAGAGTAGTAAAGGGAAATGTTGGGAAAACGGGAGAAGTTACTCCATTTTTTCAGCTTCCGTCGCGTGTTCAGCCTTAATGGTTAAAGTTACATAGAAATCATGTATGACGGAAATAGTCTTTATAATATTAACCATAAACGCGGGTGACACCGCTGGCACAGCTAGTATTTAATATATTTCTGTACTTGTGTATGTTACTGGATTATTTGTCAACTGACTTGCCTGTTTTTACATTCGGCGTCTCTTCTTCCTTCTTGAAGATTTAAAAGAATCTTTGTTAAGATTGCCAGTTTAAATCTCGTTAGAGGCTTTAATTTCATGTGACAAACATGGTCATTTGTACTCTAGTAACGGAAGTTTATACAAATATGTACATACATCCACACACACGTAATATCCGAAGGGGTAGACAGAGTCCAAAGAACAGCTAACTTCATTATTTAGCCAAAAATAAAGTCAAGTTGGTTTAAATGGAAAATAGTGAAATAGTAATGACAAGTAGCTAATTCGTCGCCTACACAATAACGAACCAAATATTCGGTTAGTTGCCTTTACGATATGCTAGGCAAGGAAACATCATCTTCCTAGCGTTATGTCCCGTGCTTAGACCATGACCCAGTATTTAGCAAGTCTGGTAATTACATTGAAGCGACTGCCGATCTGAACTTCGTAACTCTAAGATAGGGGAACCAGACAATTTTTGGATTATGATTACATTGAAACCTACAAATCCAAAGTTGTTTGAATTTGTAGGTTTCGTCACGATGTTTTCCGTCAGTGTCGAGCTAGTGGTATAAATACGTACATAGATTTGAAAAATCCTGAGGTACGTGCCCGGGTTTGAACCCGCATTCTTCGGTTAAGCGGCGTGTGTCCTTACCAGAGCTACAACCGCCACAAGGCAAGGAAACAGTTGGCACGTTATTATATAGCGTAGACTAATATGATATAATGGGGGTTTCTAAACGTATTTTAGTAAGTCTAACTGCTGACTAGTAATCAAAGTTTAGGGCATAAGCTTGAGCTTCGAGCTAGAAATGTAGTTCTAGTGTCAAATAGTTTTAAATCACTTTAATATCACAAAAAGTACCGAGGCGGCAAAGGCATCAAAGGGACCTCATTTCTTAATGGCGACGACCTATATTCACAGAAACCCAAAAGTACGACACCATTTTCTCATTCTGCATCCAACGCTGCTTTCTTTTACAAGCAACGTTTGAAGTCGTTACAAAACGTGCGATGTATGTTGCACGATATTTAAAAATGGCTGCGCGTGAGGTCTGGAATGAATGTCATTCATGAAACTTTTTTGTATTTTTAACGGCACTCTGTGGATCTATGTGATCACTCTTGTGTAAAGTGCATTCCAGTAAGTCTGTTGGATATGGCTGGATGCATATTCTGCGGCTGTTTTAAATATATATGGGTCGTTTGGAATACACTGGAAGTATGCTACTGTATGAAATGTATTCATGCAATACGAACAAGATTAGGTAAATGGAAACATGTTGTTTAAATCAGACTACATCACATACATTGATCTGACTCCGAAGTCAGTAGCTTAAGCTCTTGTGTTATAGATATCAGAAGCAACAGTGGTATTACAAATATATACTTAAATATTGGATAATAACACCCAGATACAGTCAAGACAAGCATTCGTCATACGAATGTTTGTCCTGGGTGGGAATCGAACCTACAACTCTTGGCGGATTGGGCAGGGTCACTACCGAATGCGCCATAAAGCCAGTCAATTAAATTAAGTATTGGTTAACTTTGTGTCGGTTGGCGTGCAATACTGCTAACTTAGCTATAGGGTCTCATCTTCCTAGCGTAATGTCCCGTGCTTAGACGGGGTTCGCTTAGACCATGATCTAGGATTTAGCGAGTCTGGTAATTACATTGAAGCGACTGCCGATCTGACCTTCGTAACCCTGAGACCTGTCTCAGGATTTAGCGAGTATCCATATGATCCAAAAATGATTACAAATCCAAATGGTGTCCTTACCATTGAGCTAACACCTCTACCTGCTTATCGTCTAGCTATGACTATAATAACATTCAAAATTAGGTTTTGGGTATATGATTGTGTAGGCGACGAGCGAGGCACTTGTCACTACTTTTTCACAATATTCCATCTAACCCAGCCCAGTTTTGTTTTTCGCTGAATTTGGTTAAGGGGGCCTGCTGTCCCTTTGACTCTGCCTACCCCTTCGGGGATTATGGGCGTGATGTTATGTATGTATGTATGTGAAATTAGGTCTTACGATCAAGTGCAGTTACGCGGTATTGCATGCTAACCGAACGTATGAAGAAACATTTTGTAATGAAACCTACCATCACTTCACAATAAATACTGATAACATACCTACATACATACCATCACTTAATCCCCAAAGGGGTAGGTAGAGTCAAAGGGGCAGCCTGCCCCCCAACCACATTGGGCCAAAAAATAAAACTGTTAAATGGAACATTGTGAAAAAGTAGTGACAAGTGGTTAGCTCGTCACCTACACAATCACACACCAAAAACCCGATATACCATTAGTCGCCTTTTACAACATGCTCGGTAAGAAACATAGTTGGCACATTATTATTTAAGTCTCAGACCAGAATGGGACAAATTTACATCGTAACACTTTTTACGTACTAAGTTCTAGCGTAGTATTTAAAGAGCATCGCCGTTAACAACTTTACCGTTGTCATCAACTCGTAAACACGGCAATTTCCTCTCGCCGAGTCCGTGTTTATGTTTACAAACGGAACGCAATAAACACTTGTATTGTAATAACCTATTTGTGTCGTTAAAAGCTTGTAAACTTGTTACTATTACTCACTTTGCAGCTGCGCAGTCGATTTTGTTGTGTACAAAAATATTTGTCCCATTTTGGTCGGGGACTTAAAGAATGTGCCAACTGTGTTTCTGCCTAGCATGTCGTAAAAGGCGACTAATGGTGTATGGGGTATTGTGTGTGATTGTGTAAGCGATGAACTGGCCACTTGTCACTATTTTTTCACAATTTTCCATCTAACTCAGCCCAGTTTTGTTTCTGGCTGAATGTGGTTGGAGGGCCTGCTGCATCTTTGTCTCTGCCTACCTTTGGGGATTGTGGGCGTAATGTTATGTATGTATGTACAAATAATGTGGTTTTATGGGACTTTGGCGTTTGATATCCTATGGTTGCCTAACATTCATGGCATGGTAAGGTAAGGTAAGAAGAAAAATAGCTATATATCATTAATTTATTTAGGTATCTAGTCATAGAATGTTATTTTAATACGAGTCAAAGTCAAAGTCAAAATATTCTTTATTTATATAGGTTTCAAGGAAACACTTATAAATCGTCAAATACAGGTAAAGCCACAGCTATATGATTCTACCACCGGTTCGGAATGTTGTATCTACCGAGAAGAATCCGGCAAGAAACTCGGTGGTTACTCTTTTCAATACAATTTATACAAGGTGTATGAATCATAACCGAGTACCAACTACCTTACAATTTCTGCCGAAACAAAGCACATGACCCCAAACTCTTCGGGTAATTGATTGTGAAAAGAAAAACGAAAACGGTGGATATTTGAATTCATTCGTTTGTGTTGAAAAAACGTCCTCACTGTAATCAGGGGGCGCAGCCAGCCGGCAACGGGGCTGCGTGCGAAAACCGCTTAAGTCATATTAAAAAAAAAAATACATTAAGGTATGGGACTAAAAAAAATTTACTAACAGTGTTCTTGCTTAAGATGTCGTAAAAGTAAAGTGCTGGCTGTTGTGTTTGCGATTTGGTAGGTGATGAGATGACTTATTACTAGTTTTTCAAAGACTTCCATCTAACGTAACTTATTTTTTTTGGCTAAAGTTAGTTTATATAGCTCGAGACTTAAGACCCTTACCCTTTTGTTTTTCGTTTTAAAATATAGAGAAATTCATTTTTGTAGTGTACCTATATTTCACGAGAGTTGCCTTAACTTTCTTGATCGAAAAAAAAAAAATAGAGACTGAATATTTGTATTTATAAATAAAATTAAGTTTTAACCAAAATAATCGAAAGAAACTTTTTAACCAGACTGTTGTTAAACAGACTGGCTCGATGGCTCATTCGGTAGTGACCCTGCCCCATGCGCCAAGAGTTGTGGGTTCGATCCCCACCCAGGACAAACATTCGTGTGACGAATACTTGTGTTTGTTCTGTGTCTGGGTGTCCAATATTTAAGTATATATTTGTAATACCACTGTTGTTTCTGATATCCGTAACACAAGTGCTTAAGCTACTTACCTCGGAGTCAGATCAATGTATGTGATATAGTGTGATATTTATAAAAAAAAAAAAACTAATCTCAAAGCCCACAACAAAAAAAAACTCAGTTAGCATCTTTAAACGTAAGCCTTACAAAATGGCCTCTCCGCGCTCATTAGTATAGCCTCCGCTTTGTGCTGCAATTGGACAAGCCGTCCGCGGCACTTGTGGCACTGCCCTTCGTAATGAGCAGGGAGCCTTTATAATAACTGTATTGTTCTTCCACCCACCTTTAGGTTTTATAGGCCAGACTTAGGTATTGAAATCCAGCAGCATTTTTTGCTGGATCCAGCAGAGCTAGAATTGTTCTGAACCCAGCTGGATTGCTGGATTCCAGCATTGCACTCCCTAGCCAGGCTGTACCCAAGCCCTCACTAAGTTCTATAGAGGCAGAGACACTCTATACTGTAATCATCCACTAGTTCCTCGTGAATAAGCCGGTTCGAACCGCCAAAGCATTTTTTATCAGAAGATGGACGTAAGTAGCAGGATTGGACCATATGGTATTTCGTTCAACGAGTTCCCATTCGCTGTGAGAGATTTTTTGGCAACTAGAACAAGAGTGGTCTCCAGATTTGCTAGGTGCGCATCGGACTTAGCTGAGTATTGCAAATTTCCATTAGCTATAGTAAATGCTCACTACCAAATAGGCTGTATGCGTGTTCGTTAAAGTATGTAGTTAAACTCAACAATTATCACTTTCCTGGGACTATGTCGTATTTTTGGTCGGTGTGCCTTTTGATCGAGATTTTTATAGCAAATTTGATTATTATATAAGTGATTACGATATTAGATATGATATGTTCCCGGGTTGAATTAAAACCCTTGTCTTGCGCAGAAACAAAGCAGCTTACCCTCTTCCTGTGATGCCGATATTTTATAGTCCGCTACCAAAATAGCAGACATAGAAACGAAAATGTTCTCGGTACTGTTGCCTCAGGATAAGCGGGAATCGTGACTAGGACGGAATGCCAAACGGGCCGATTTGAATAAAAACCGAAATCGATCGCCAGAGGTGACGCTGAATGCAAAGTTTTCGATATTGCAACTGGCGACACTGTAACGCTGCTGCAGAGCTGATGAGCTGGTAGACTTGGCATATTTTGACGATTTATTCAATCGACTTACGTTTTTATACTAGATATTTTTTTTCCAATATCCATCTAACGCAGCCCTTTGTCCAGCCCCATTTTATTTTTGTTTGAATGTGGTTAAAGAGGCCTGCTGCCCCTTTGAACTACAAATGACCTGGTCCATATTGCGATAGTTTTCTGACGGACTATAAACAATTGTATATGATATTTTATGTACACATAATTATATTTATTATCTTATGTGGCTTTATTTTAAGCATCACCTGATATTGCAATACCTAAATGGTAACTAAGTTGTAAGTTCCTTTTATGTTAACACCTACCATGTACACTTAGTGAGCAAATACATGTTTGATTTGATTTGATTTGATTTTTACTTTGTTTGTCAGTTGTTAAATTCCGAAAACCTAAACTAAACTTCACGCCACTTCCCTAGGTAGAGAGAACCGAGCGTCATAAATAAATTTAATTCAATTGAATTCCTACACATTTATAAAACCTTCCGACCTTACAAGTGTTTCCTAAGTCTACCCGTCAGGTCCAAATATCGTGGCATTAGCGGCTGAGTGCCCCGCGTCTGCCGCACGAGCGAAGGATCTGTCGCCTCGTGTCACGTGCATAGAATGCAACTCATGCATATACTGGCATATGTAGAATTGAGACATAACTTGGTGCTGATATTTCAAGAGTCGGATAAGAAATAGCTGCCCACTGGAGTATAAAACATGGGAGAAAGGCAAAAGATGATGATGGGGAATGATGATGGGGCTGAAACGGCTGATTTTGTAACAAAATTGAGTATTTCATGTTGTAACTTTAATCAAACACTGGACTGTACAATTATTGTCTGAATAAATAAATAAATGAATTATTATTATTATTATAAGTAGAATTGGCGAAAAAGTTATTTATTTAATCAGTAATTTTATAATTTACTTACTAACTAACTAAACTAAAGTGTCGTGAGACACTTCCCTAGCGGGGTAGGAGAACTGAACGCCATATGGCACGATAAAAGGCCGCCATCCTCAAGTGGGAATGGGAGGGTCATGTTTGCACAATGCATCCAGACTGCTGGGCAAAGATATTCACCAATTGAGAGCCGATAATGATAGAAGGCGTCGAGACCGGCCACCTACTCGGTAGCGCAAAGATGTGGCTAAGTTCCGCACCACCTGGAGTAATTGGCCCAGGATAGACATTTAAACACGAAATTAAAATGTGAGAGGACTTAGTTAATGGTGACTAAACATCTATGTGGGTCAGATCAGTTAAACCTCGCATTCGACAGATCAATCAAACGATTTACATTTCAGAGTAGCCGAAAAAAATCTCGCCCAGGAATGAATATTAAGCAAAAAATTACCTTTTGATGTTTTGAGTATAGCTCAATATTCAATAACAACATTTGAAATATCTATTTCGGGAAACAAAATTATAAATAAATAATTACACACAATGAAACAAAAGCTAACAGGGTTCAATTCTATTCTTTTTTGGAACAATCAGACAATGCTGTTATTGTAAACAGTATTCAGACCTCTTCAAACAAATGTTTTAATTGACATCCACTTCTTTGAAGGCCGTGAAAATATGTATTTCGTGGAAGAAAAGATGACAAGCATCAAATGCTGTTGATGGAATACTAATAGATTATTTTTTGTAGCCATTCCATTTTACCGAAGACTGCAGATTATTTGTATAGTGGATTACCGTTTTACGGATCTCGGTAATCCGAATGTCAGTATAAACGGACTCATAATGTTGCTAATTTCATTTGCGAGGCGTAAAAAAAGTATTTGAAGTTTCCCATTTTTAATTATTCGCCATGATATTACAAATTTCATTAATATGCAAATACGCCATAAGCGCTCGCAATTTGGATTCTCGAAAATACTCCAATTTGGAGTCTTTTTTTAATTCAACATCGAGCCTTCCAGTCCTGTTGACTTTTTTTATGCTGTATATACTATATATAATTATTAATTGTATTTAATACATACATACATAAATCATCAAAATTTGTTAAAGTTTACAAACTTTTAATTGAGAAAAAGTTTGTAACTTTTATAATCATTATCTCATCCCAGCCTAAACCCTAGTTGATGTAAGTAGAAAAGTTGGCTAATCCTATTATAAGTGTTACTCTTCTTTGACAGGCATTAGATTTGAACAACTATAACTTATTGAAAGTTCAAGAAAACGCCCGGTGTTTTAAAAGCTTATTAAGCTAAGAACCGAAGTCGGAATCAAGTTAACTTCTGTACATAAAACTGAACAAGCGAAGTTATATTATTGCTGGCCGCAACTTTGAGACACCTGCGAAAGATAAATACTGGCTAAGGAACAAAATGGTCGTAAGTGGAGAGCGGGGCGATTTCCAATAGGACGGGAATTGGCTAGAACAATATAATATAAGCTTTGATATACTAATTTAATAATATATACATTTATATATACTAGCTTCTACCCGCCGCTTCGCTCGCGTGGTACATCGATGAAACATAACCTATGTGTTATTCGGGTGTATGAGCTATATTATTCTAAAGTTTCATTAAAATCCATTTAGTAGTTTTTTTTGCGAAAGAGTAACAAACATCCATCCATACATACAAACTTTCGCATTTATAATATTAGTAGGATTTTTTTATATTAGTATATATATACATAGCTCTAATAGGTTTCAAAGGCTTTATACTGACCGCTTAAAAAAAGGCAAATAATGATGAATTGGGCATTGGGTTTATGATATAGGAGGCGATGGACTAAAGGCATTTGCCGACTACTTTTTCCTAATCTTCCGTCTAACTAACCATAATAATATTTTTTGCTAAATATGGTTAAATGAAGGAAAAAAATTGTGACAAGTGGCTAGCTCGTCCCCTACACAATCACACACCCAAAATCCGATATGCCATTAGTCGCCTTTTACGTCATGCTAGACGCGAACACAGTTGGCACATTATTTTTCGAGTCCCAGACCAACATGGAACAGACTCTCTTTAAATGTAAATAATGTCTACAACAATAGTTGAAGTAAATAGTATCTTTACAATAGACATTCACTATTAACGTTATAAGCTACTATTATGGTTCCTTTTTATTTGAGGCTACAGCTCCTCCAAGTATATTAATATTAAATTAAATAATATTAAATATCTGACGACATCACATCACACTCCGAGCTAAGTAGCTGAAGCACTTGTGTTACGGATATCAGAATCAACAGTGGTATTGTAAATACATACTTAAATATAAGACATTAACACCCCGACACAGAACAAACACAAGTATTCATCAAACGAATTTTCGTCCTGGGTGGGAATCGAACACAACGCTTGACGCATGGGGCAGGGTCACTACCGAATGCGCCATCGAGCCTTGAATGTTGAATTGTATCTGCGTTCTCTGGAGTCATTAAGACCACAGCCTCAGCAGAGGTCGAATAAAAAGTTATACCTCGTCCGTTGCATGCTTTTAATAAAAAACAACGAGCCTATTACAAGAACCGTCCCAGTAGCACTATCGTTTACTCAAAAAGTTACCTTAAAACTATACAGTTAAGATCTATAAGAATAAAATTGAGGATGCTACTCTATTTGACCTATTAAATGCGAACGTATATTCTAAATCAAAGAAATAGAGTTGAAAATGGAAAATCATAGTTATAGGATCTGTTTATTATAGCCTTTATACAGTTTATAATAATGGGAGCTTTGGTAGCTTAATAGTAAGGAGATGCGTCTCATATACGAGGAGTGTTGTTTTCAATCCGGGCACGTACTTTTCGATTTTTAAATCTAAGACACTTCCTTGATAGTGAGGGAAAACATCGTCAGACTTGTAGATTACAATAATGGAGGACTAACCATGATCTAATTTCGCTGGTTGCGCAAGCGCGGATTAACCTTTAGGCTACCAATAGGCATGCCTATAATTAATAATAATATTACCCAGTCCACTAGCACCTCATCCTAATAGCCCAGATTCTTTGTTCTTCCACTCCATTCCATAGTCCTGCACTGACGGAGGGTTTTCCTTGGCTGCATTTAAAAGTGTATACAGGGATAATCGTCGGTTGGTGTCACATTACATTAAAATCATACATGACTTTAAAGGGCCTCTACGTGTTGGCTTCGGCCCCACGCACGCCTCCCAAAAGTCCGGGACTCTATAGTCCCGAGAAATGGAAAAGTCAGATATAATAAAAATAATAAATTCTCAAGACTGACACACCAATTCCCTAGTCCCAAACTAAGCTTATGCTTGTGCTATGGATACTAGGCGAACGGATAGACATACTTAAATACGTTTATATACATCCATGACTCGAGTACAAATGCCCATGTTCATCACGCGAAACATTTGCCCCTAGCGGGATTCGAACCCGCGACCCTCGGTTTCGTGGCCAGGGTCTCTGACCACTCGACCATCGGGCCAGTCATATAACTTATGTTATAATATAATTGAGCTATAACTTATGTTATAGTTCTACGGGACCCAAAATACATACGGGAAGCCCGCTATATACTGGACGAACTCTTTATCTGGAGCGAGTACTTGTCTGATTTCCCCATAGCGGTGCCTTAGAACCACTGCCGCCTAAGGGTAAGGTTCACGAAGTATCGGCAGTCGCTTTAAAGAAGCAAGGTGTGTAAGGCCGCACCGTATGAAGTTCAATAGGCTAGATGACTAAAAAATTCTGGTTAGTCCGTCAGTTAGATTATAAAAAAATATTGAACACGTATTTTTTTAATTATTTGTCAAACAAACATTGACGATGGTACAATGCTTACAAGTTGCGCGTGTCGTCACACGTAGGTACAATTTTTACAAAGTAGTGACGTCACAAGCCCCAACTCCAAAACTTTGATGCTCTCTATCTTTGTGATTTTTTGTTCATTTGGTAAAGCGAAAAATATGTGTCTAGTATTTTTGTATAATCTAACTGACGGACTAAATAGAATTATATAGTTTTTTAATGCAGTCATCATCCATATTGTCTCTGCCTACCCCGCTAAGAGAATGGTCAGAAGCTAGTTCGTTACGCAATTACTTTAATGTAATCATATTATTATCTATTATGATCATGGTTGCAACAGACATACATACATATTATCACGCCTATAATCCCCGAAGGGGTAGGCAGAGACAAAAGAGTAGCTAGCCCCCACATTCAGCCAAAAAGATTGAAAAACAAGTGGCTAGCTCGTCGCCTACACAATCACACACTCAAAACCCTATATCCTTAGTCTAGATCTATAGAACTCGTAACTAATAAGTTTGGCAGTTTGCATGTACGAGCTATCACATCTAGAGCGACGATATACAATTAGTCGATTTTTGAAACATTCTAGGCAAGGAACACAGTTAGCTAACTTTTTTAAGTCCCCAACAAGAGTTCTCCACTAAGCGGACTTCGTTTGTGACCACGGCCGAAACGTCAAGCTGTAAGTACTCAAGTACTACATAATGCATATCGCGTTTAGTCCCGTCTGTATTTTTTCCAGTGATAATGCAATGCGAAAATTTAAAAACAAGAGAACGGTATTGTATTTGGGTTTAAGCTTGAAAAATGACTGAATTAATTATTACTTTTTTTTGCACAACATAAGTGGGCGTATCACAGTAAAGTATTGTATACATCCGTGCCAGAATCACAGCCGGCAATCCTAAGTGCTACACCTTTGGGAGTGGTTAAAAATAAAAATAATCAGATACGGCCGTCCGAGTGGAAATCACAAAATTGCCCGAACCCTTTTTGGCATCGGCAAAAGTGTGCCTTTCGGGCGGAGAATACAAACGGAGGGCTCCGGGAGCGGGGACGCGTTAATTTAGGGGTCCGTTGGAACAGGGGAGCCATTGGGATTAAGCAGTATGAATGACCTTGAGAGTTGAATCACTCATTCAATTTATTCATCAAACATATCACAAACATAACATCTATTTCCTAGTTCTAAACTGTACATGTGTTATGGATACTAGGGACCGACAGACCATTGAAATACTATAGACGCGGAAAGGGGCGTGGCGAGTGTTACAGCTCTCATGAGCAAACGATCATAATGTTGTCAAACGCAGCTCAGGCGTACAGACGCGCGTGAGGATTTTAATGACTTAAAAATTGACATACGTGTGTTAATACGATTTTATACATACATATTTCGAGTAGTTTCTCTAGTTTTCCGCTAGGGAAGTGGCGTGAAGTTTAGTTAGTTAGTTTTTAGTTATATCTCGAGTACAAATTTGCATGTTCGTCAAACCACACGTCATTTGCTTATAGCAAGAATCGAATCCGCAACCTTTGGTCAGGGTTTATCTATAGTCACTTGTACTCTGACTCTGTCAAGTAAACTATCAACATAACATAACACCGTTTGATTGAAAAATAAGAAGCTAAAACACTCAAATTGAAAGCAAATATAATTAAATTATCGCAAACATCAAAAAACATGGCAAACAATTATTTCATTCATAACTACTTGTCTCAATGTAGAAATTGAAACCGCGCCCAATACGCTCAACACAAAGTCTGAGTCTAAATAAATAAGATAAATTTGTAATTGAAAACAAACCTCCTATTTTCCCAATTTTTCCGCTTTTACTTTTCGATCAGCTCACTGTAACTAATAACATCTGGTATGTGAAATACTGTCTTCATAAAATACAGCTAAAGTGCAAAATTAAGTAACGCAAAATTCACTAGATCAGAAAAAAAAATATTACAGGAATTTATTACAATCTCACACTCCACTCTCACATGCATAAGAATGGTTTCACGCTATATGACAGACAGCGTTGAGTCCTTGACTCCTTGACGAGGCAAGGAACATAGTTGGTAACATTATTTTTGAGTCGCAGACCAACACGAGACATTTTTAAAACATTCAAGCCAGAACCGCTTAAAAACCTCCTCGTTTTTTCCCATACGGAACCCCGGCGGCCGTTACAATAATAAAGGCGAAGGTAAAAATGTCTCGCACCTTACGATTTGGCTCACGTCCGTTTTGGGTCCAATCAAATTATATAGAACTGACTCGATTCGCGCCGGCTCAAGTGACGGGATGACGACGGACGGACGGACAGACCGCGCTAATGTTACTCGTATACAGGTTTCATTAGAAATATTTGGAAGTCAGCCTTATATTATGATGATACAGGCATATTCAGTGGCGGATTTACCCTAAGGCCCAGTAAGTCCGGGCCTAGGGCAGCGAGATATTAGAGGCGGCCAATCGTGTTAAAATTTAAGCGATGACGCGTTAGTACTGAGAATTATGGCCTCGGGCCTAGGGCGGCCATGACTGTAAATCCGCCACTGGGCATATTCCTAGTGCAATGCTAGCTTAGTATTTACCTAACTTTTTTGACTTTTAAAAGGGGGATGACAAGTGAAACAGAAACATGATACACGCCCGCAATTCCAGCTTTATACAGTTACAGGTATTTTCCTGATTTCTAGCTAGGCTAGACTTGTATTTGCTAAACTTTTTTTTGATGTCTGAGTAGGGACACCTCTCTACTCAGACAAGTACAACACCCCGACTAGTAAAACAAACATGTATGTAAGTACATTCATCCCCAAAGGGGTAGGCAGGGTCAAAAGGAGCAGCGCCACTAACCATTATTGGCTAAAAGTAAAACTGAGGGAGGAATACGTTATGCACCATCATAGTTTGAAGATATGACGTGATGTGCTGGTCGCCTGGGGTGCTCTAAATTAAATGAGTATTTGGCTATAGAGTGGCCCGGTCATATCTTTTAAATCTCTATGTGCTTGGATTTGAACCAGTACTCGTCAAATGCCGTTCTAACGCACTCAGCTACCGCCCACAATCTGTTTTACCACAAAAACACTCAATTACATAATTGTTACGTAATACATAAACCCACAAGACATCTTGGACCAACACCCGCCTCTAATGATGATGGACAAACAGAATAACCTTTTACCTTAGAGTCTGTTTTATCTGCGATGTTTTCTATATATGGAGGCTTCCAATAGGAGTTAAGATTAGATCAGACAGTATAATCCGAAGAAGTTATTAAAATATACATGAGAATATTGTTTATTCTACGTTGATCACAAAATGATTTGAAATACATGAATTGTTTTATTTAAGGAAATATTTCCTATTTTTTTTTTTTTTTTTTCTTTAGTAAAATTACAGTGAATATAGAAACTGAATAGAGAATATCATTAGTTGCCTATAAATTTATCTCACAAATTCAAATCGGCGACCTTGGGTATTATTTTTTTACCTAACCGTTACATATTAGGCTTATTTGAGCATTGTCAAACATTAACATCGACAAATTCCGAACGAGTGACGTCCGATTGCATAATTTATGCCAAATTATCTTTTAAATACAGTTTTTTAATTACAAAACAAAATATTGATATTCAGTCGTCTACATGCTAAGTCCATGACGTAAAAAATTATGCAGGCCATAAATTAAATAAATAATACAAAGACCGATTTATTTTACCGCTAATACAACTAACATTATGTTGGTCTGGGACTTAAAAATAATGTGCTAACTGTGTTCTTTGCCTAGCATGTCGTAAAAGGTACTAATGGTATATCGGGTTTTGAGTGTGCAATGTGTGAGCGACGAGCTAGCCACTTGTCACTATTTTTTCACAATCTTCCAGCTAACCTAGCCCAGTTTTATTTGTCTGAATGTGGTTAAGGGGGCTACCTGTCATTTTGACTCTGCCTGCCCCTTCGGGGATTATGGGCGTGATGACATGTATGTTTATACTACCGAGTTTCTGGCCGGTTCATCTCAATAGAGTCAACGTTCCGAATCCAACTGTAGAATAATTTATAAAACCTGCATTAATTTGTTTCGGGGCTCAAACGGTATATCTTTATACTAGCTGTGCTCGCGGTTTCACCCTTGTTTATGGCTAATGTGTAGCGTGATCTTTAGCCAATAAATGGAATATTTAACCCAAAAGTAATTCATCAATTCGGACTAGTAGTTTTAGAGATTAACACGTTCAACCTAACCAAACCAAAAACAAACAAATTGTCCAGTTTTTTTTTATTAGTATAGATAGTCACGTCACAAAAGTGTGGTGGTAGCTCGATGGTAAAGGCACACGCCTTTTAACCGAGGAGTGTGCAATCAAAATCGAGCACGTACCTCTAGATTCTTCAAATCTATGTACGTATTTATACCACGAGCTCGACGGTGAGGGAAAACATCGTGATGAAACCTGCTAATTCAAACAATATTAGATTTGTAACCATCATCCAAAAATTGTCCGGTTCCCCTATTTTAGGGTTACGAAGTTCAGATCGGCAGTCGCTTCAATGTAATTGCCAGACTCGCTGAATCATGGTCTGAGCAGACCCCGTCTAAGCACGGGACATAACGCTAGGAAAAAGAAAGATAAATAGTCACGTCACTGGAAAAGGTTGCTATAGCGTTCTCGCTCTCGCTCTCTATTTAAAGTGAATACACCAACTGTCCCAATTTCAAAACAACAAAAAACAACTCGGCCGACAGCGCGAGGCAAGATTTATTCGCGTCCGCGCGAATTGTTACCGTCCCACCTAGCTGCAGAGCGTCCCTGGCACTTTAGCAAATACGCGGGTATTGTGTGGTGAGAACTGAGAAGTATATCAGTGCGTCCTGCGCTGGGCTGGACGCGCGGGCGCGAAAGTGTTAGTAAACAAACATAAATATAACATCACGTCCATAATCCCCGAAGGGGTAGGCAGAGGCAAAGAGGCAGCAGGCTCCTTTAACTAATTCAGCCAGAAACAAATCTGGGCTAGGTTAGATCGAAAATTGTGGAAAATGGCTAGCCCTCAAAATCACATACCCAAAACCCGATACACCATTAGTCGCCTTCTACGAAATGCTAGGCAAGAACCATAAAGGCACATTCTTTTTAAGTCCTAGACCAACATAAGACAATGGGCTGGATTAGATGGAAAATTGTGAAATAGTAGTGATAAGTGGCTAGCTTGTCGCCTACACAATCACATTTCCAAAACCCGACTTTTACGACATGCTAGGCATAGAAATACAGTTGGCACATTCTTTTAAAGTCCCAGATTAACACTAAATAAAATAAAACGAAATGGTTTATTTCTGCAAATAAATTTATAGCATGTATCTATCACAAAAAGATTTTATGCCCTTAAAGAGCAAATCAAGGCGTGAGTATAGGCTTCTGGAGCTGAAGCCGGCGTTCCTTCATTACATGGCTAGCGGAGAAGTAGACCAATGTGCTTTTTTTTTGTTCACCCCGAGGAATACATACGCACCGTTCCGCTAAAACCGGGGAATCAGCGGGGTGTGTCGGACTACCGGGGCCCTCGAGATGGTAGGACCTGCTCCGCCCAAGATGGTAGTGGACGAGGCATACCGACTAAACCCCTCGGAAGTAACGTCAAACGCTTTTATGTAAGGTGTCCGGGTTTGCGCTACGCTGAACACCGTGAACAAGCCAGCGTCGGCCCTGCCTGAAACCAATGTGCACTCTGTACTGAGCGTGGGGATGCGCGTGCGAAGTATTAGGTACTTCCGGTGGGCAGCTGAACCGTAGTATATTGATTTGAGTATCAAACAGACGCTGTTTCATTACAGGTATATAAATCAACGCTGTTTTGTTGAGCGAATGATTATACTTAGATTTTTAATGTAATTTTTTGAGGTTCAATGTATTCGATGTATGATTTTTGGCTGCAGAAGGTGCAGAGGGCACAATTTACAAATTTTAAAATACATTCTCTGCGCTCTTTGCAGCTGTTTGTATTCTTTAAGCATTTTAGAATACTTTAACTTTTACTAGCAGCTTCGTTTATTCTAAAGTTAAGAATTTAAGAATACATTACATACCTGCACTCTTTGCAGTATTTTAAAATATCATAGGCACTTTCGCTTTTGCCTGTACGAGCGCAGTCAGTTGTATTCTTCAGCCGCGGAGTCGCGTTAAACACTCACATCTTCGCTTGTCGCCGCGCTCAAATTGAAATAAATGGGACAACTTATGAGCCGTGTGTTTTGAATACGAGCGCTTCGTTTGGGGAGGCTTTCTGGGACAGATGCTGGGACGATTATTATGGCGTATTGTTGTTTTAGTAAATATCTATGTTCCGCCTTTTCCAAATGTTTCAGTATTGTAGCAAAAATTAGATAGATATTCCACGTGGAATGTTTGTACTCCCGATCCGACGCTTCCGACGGTTATGTTCGAGTTTTAAGATCAAACTAACCGTCTTGTTTTCTTATGTTCAGCAGTAAGTTTTTTTTATAGCAAAATGTAATAGATAAGCATATAAGCTCGATGGTGGATAAGTGATCACCGTAAGCCGAAGTTGCTCCAAACTCGAGAAGTTCATCTCATAGTTTGCTGACACTTGAAAATGTTAGACATTCACCAACAGTATAGTTTGTCAAGCACCTTCTATCCTCCGTGGTCAGCGCTGCAAATCCTTTGATGTATTCAGCCCCCAAAGAACTCAGTCACCAAATGGCACGCACTATCTTCAGAGTTGCTACTTTAGACTGGTCTCAGAGTGACGCGTAAACAAGCGCGGGTGGTAAGCGACGCGGGCAACTAGCTGAGCGAGCTTTATACCGTTTCATATTAAAAATCTGCTTGCGCTTACCAACCGCGCTGATCACAATGCAGAGACGGCGCTTGCCATCCATGCCGGCGTAAGCGTGCCTCTAAAACAAGCTTTACGCCTGTTTTCTCTATCACACCTGTAATTTATTCTCAATTAACTGCCGAAAGCCAGGCATGCCAACGGGAACTACTTAATTGCTTACAGTCATGTGGCGTGTCTCCACATAGTTAACGCGTTTGATGCCAATGTAAACAATATGAGGTCACAACGTGCGCATTCAAGCTTTAGAGTACCCAAATAATAATTGAAAGATCAATTGATTCAAGTTTGAGACAGGAGATATAGTCTAATAATTATTATTCGATAATTTTAGTCCCATGTTGGTCTAGCACTTTCAAAGAATGTGCCAACTGTGTTCCTTGTGTAGCATGTCGTAAAAGGCGGCTAATGGTTATGTGATTGTGTAGGTGACGAGCTGGCCATTTGTAACTACTTTTTCACAATTCTCCATCTAACCTAGCCCAGTTTTATTTTTGGCTGAATATGGTTAAAGGGATAGCAAGCCCCTTTAACCATATTCTTTCGGAGCGTATACATGACGATATTTTCCGACCTAAGTCCGAGTATATAACATTGGAATTGTGAAGACCGCGCCACAAACATAGGCAAGATTACAAGCTCCAATAATTTGTACACAGATGACGTCGATCGAACATGCAGAAACGCCATACAATCCTGCATCGCGCTGACGAAGTTATTCTCGCCCCTGAGTATAAATACATTACACCAAGACGGCTAGTCGGACCTAGGTCCTCGAGCAAGCAACACCTAGTTCGGCGGAAGAACTTCCAGTTTTAGTCCAAGCACGTAGTTCGCACAGAATCATTACGATTACGACAAATGTTCATGATCTTCCGTTCCATGAGCACCCCTTCAACAGTCACCCCGATCTACCCATCATCAGACCAAAAATATTACTCCGAACTAACTTTCTTACGAAAAAATCGGTAACCCATCTTGATCTCTCCACGGCGAACGTTGCTCAACTTACACTCTTCAAATAGCGTTCCAATCTGGCTGAGCCTCAACCGTGTCATGAATGTTGGATTAGCGAGCCGCGGTCAGAACGCGCGAGTCAAGGACAATTAGCAACAATTGCAGACCCTTGTTCCGCCGCTGTCTATCAGTAGCTGTCTAACAACGTGACTGACTCACTGAGACGCCTAGATGAAACTGTAATAAAGTATTTGGGGGGGACACAAAAAGCACTGCATAGTATATGGATGATGGTTTTGAAGATATTAAACTAAGAAGAATATGCACGTATTGATAATTTTTTATAATATATTCCAAAAGGCCCGCTATAGAACTCATCTCAGAAGTTCTACTTTTGAAATAGACAACAGTCTGTTAAAATCAGTCGTATTGTAATTTATTTCCAAGTCATTTCATTCTGATTGAAGGTTAATCAACCATAAGTCTTCTTCAGACTAGAAAAAACAACATGTAATTATTTATATAAATCTTAGCGATATAGAGTTGAGAAATTTATACTATTTAGCTTCAGTATATATATATATATATATTAAAAATCTGATAATATTATGACACCAAAATAGGAAGAGTTTTGCAATGAATGTCCAAAGATGTTTTAGTTAGATGGATACATTTTTGCCCCATGTTGGTCTATGACTTAAAAAGTATCCCCCCCGCCGGGGTCCTCAGTTTGTCGTACCGGAGGGGCTTAGTAGGCCCTGACATGGCAGGGCTGAAGCGAAGAAGGACCCCGAGGTGAGCCGCAACTGCACGACTTGCTACCGGGCAGTTGCGGCGGTCCGGCTGTAGACCCACTGCGGCCGGACCAGGGTTGCCGAGGAAGAGGAGGAGCTGAGTGTTGTCGTTGCTCGCCTCCCTATCCTCGGCAACCCGACAGGGGCGCGCTGGGTCGCGTCGTGGTGGGTCGCAGAGGGATTGAGCGTCTCGATGCTCTCCCTCTGCGACGACAGGGCTAGACCCTCAATCTGGGTCGCCGGGCGGAAGGCGGCCCCTTTGACGAGGCGCTCTCCGCGTGCCCCTCTGGCTTAGCAGAGGGCACAGCGCGAGAGCGGGCCCACGACGCCGGTCACGGGGATGATCGGCGTCTGAATCCTGGGCGGAGTGGTTGAGACATGCTGGATAGCCTGGCATGTCTCGACGCGCGCGCGTGCTCGGTGCTATGCATCCGACGACTGTTGTCGTGGGCTGCACAGCATCGACCACCGCCCCGCGAGGTGGGCCGCGTAGCGCGGCACGCGCATCACCGGAGGAGCAGTCGTATAGTCCCGACAGTGGGGATACAGGCTCCTTCGGGACTGCGCCGCTGGAGGCCACGTTGGGGTTTTAGTCGGTTCGAGTCTGACACTCCACCCTCTGCTTCCCCAAGTAGAGGGTGACGGCTCGTGGGAGTTTCCCCAACTAAAAAAAAAGGACTTAAAAAGTATGTGCCAACTGTGGTTCTTGCCTAGAATGTCGTAAAAAAAGGCTAATGTATAACCGTTTGCCTACCCCTTCGGGGATTATGGGCGTGATGTTATGTATGTATGTATGATACATTATTTAAGACTACATATTTCCCGTATTCTCACCGACCAATTGTTCGAAAATTAGTTAAATTTTTACTTCTTATATTCTTTACTAAATATATTCTTTATTTGATAGCTCATGTCAGAAAATATATTAATATATATAAATTACGCGTCACGTTGTTTGTCCGCGATGAACTCCGAAACTACTTAACCAATTTTAATCAAATGTGCACACCGTATGCAGTTTGATCCAACTTGTAAGATAGGATAGCTTACATCTCAATTTATTTAACCCAATTATGTGTCATTGACTGTTAGGCGGAACGAAGTTCACCGGGTCAGCTAGTTATTTCTATATATCACAATCTCGTATCGAGTCATTTCTTAAGCTCCTCTCTCCTTGTAATGGTATCCTGGTGAAACAGCGGACAAACAAACTGAATATTTAATTCCGTATCGGAATTAGTAAAATCGCTTTAAACGTCTCCCTGGGAGGAGGGAAGTGCCGAATGTAGTACCGCGGCATCCTTGAAGAGGGCGGGCTATTTCGAGACGAGTGCTATGGTACATGCTGATATAAAGCGATCCTATGGGAATAGGAAGCATATTTAATGGAAGATCTTTAACGTACTACGTACATTTTTGTCCCATGTTGGTCTGGAACTTAAAAGATGGGACCAAATGTGAAGGGAAGGAGTCTAGCAAGTCGTGAAAGGCGGCGAATGGTGGATGGCACGACCACAGTGGATGTTTTTAATCTCTTTGAGGTACATATTCATGAAAAAAACAGTAAAAAATTCTTCAATAAAAAAAATTATATAAATAAAACAAAGTCGTGTTTGTTACACCACTTATAAGTCGAGAACGGCTGAACCGATTTACGTTGTTTTTGATTTGTTGGATTTGTCTTTGTCCAGAATAACTATTAAAAACATTGAAAAATTGACGATAAAACAAATTACAAGCAAAAGTATTTTCTCATATAAAACGGTGGGATTCGTATCTGTCAATGTTAAATGTCAATCGACAAATCTATGTCGATTTTCATTTACTGGGCGATACGAAGTTCGCCGGGACAGCTAGTTTACTATAAAATTTGAAATGATGATTTATGGATACTCACTGGATTATGGATACATCATGACATAGGTGAAGGGAAAGGCACAGTCAAAGGGCAGCAAACCCACTTAACCACACCCAGGCAAAAAATAAATCTGGGCTGGGTTAGATGGAAAACTGCGACAAAGAAGTGACAAGTGGCTAGCTCGTCGCCTTCACAAACACACGCTTAAAACACGTTATACTGATATAGCAGTCGCCATTTACGACATGCTGACAACACGCCTGACATTGAAATTTTCATTTGCATCAATTATTTCCAGTTTCTTCGCCTCATTTAGAAAATAAATTAAACATATATTCTTTTTTGATTAAACACGAAATTTGTCAGTGTCAATGGCAAAATTAATTACAAAGGCTGCAATGATGTTATTTAGTTTCTTATTTAAATTATTTTAATTTTCAATTAAATTGAAAAAATAAAATTATTTCGGGCTTCTTTGTCAGTAATTAATTACTATTTATTTATTATTTGTATATACATGTAAAGGTCGAACAAAATAACGGTAGACCTGATTAAATTAGAAACTGACATTATCTCAATTGTTATTTAGTTTTTTAATCAACTAAAAACTACTTACATTATAAATAATAAAAAACGCCATAAAACAAAAAATACACATAACATCACACTATAGTTGCCTTTTAAAACATTTTAAGCTTGTCATCACAAACTTGTAACTACTTTTTCACAATTTTCCATCGAACCCAACGCCATTTTATTTTCGGTTGAATGTGGCTCAAAAGAGCTTATTGCTCATTGGACTATACCTAAGGTATGTAAGTTAACAATAAAAATAGAAACATGTTGGTACTTGTTTAAGGCCTAGGACTAAATAATACCCGTTGTCCTAAGATAAAAAGCGCATCATTAAATACAATAGACAAAGATATGGATATTAATACAGCCTTAAGCATTATATTTATCAGCTATACCTAACATAACTCTACACCTTCCGAAACACAAAATACAGAGTATCATAAAACCAGTTAAAATGGAATACCGCATAAAAATGATGATGATGATGGTAAACAAATGATTAAAAAAAATATTGACAGAAGAAACCTATTAGAAGGGCATAGCTGCTGAAAGGCTTAGAATAGCAACATTAACAGCATTTAATCTAAACTGTATACATTACTTCTCACATATATAAAAATACCACAATACAGAGTATCAAAAAACCAGTTAAAATGAAATACCGCCCGTAATTACCATCAGCGGACGATAAATTACGTGCTTGTGTGAAAAATGCGCCCGCGACGGCACAAGTGATAATTAAGGGCATAACTTTTGCGGACGCGTTTTTGTGACGCGCCGCTCCGACCGGGGATTATAAAGTTATCTATCTGTACTAACATGCCCGCTATTACCGAAGGGTAAAGGATCTAAGAAGCAATGAGATTGTTTACCCATTTTTGGCAAAAATAAAATTGTTGGGTAATAAATCATAATAATAATGACAATTTGTTTAAAGCTTGTTTCTGCAGGTACACAAGAGGTACTAAATCTACTTAAACAATTATTAATTTACATGTACGGGTTAACAGTACACCCGCGGTTCTGACGTCAGGATGGCGGGTGTACCTAATATTCAAAATATCTTTGTATGGACGTAGGTACACAGATTTTCAGAAGAGGTACGTAAAAGTACACAGAAGGTATCAAATATCGGCAATATGTTTAGGTTAATCTGATCCTGACGCTCACAGTTCTTTGCCTACACAATCATTATATCAATAAGTTGCCTCTTAAAAGATACTAATGATTTTCAACGTTTTCGTTGCGGTGATGACTAAGGATATTCACCCCAAATCTGAGGGGTACGGGTTATTAACCTTTATAATATGATCATAGTTTAAGCAGACTCTGACTAATCATATCATTAGGCCTTAAAATAACATCACATACTCGTATAATAATAAATAAATATCCGACTACATCACATACATTGATCTGACTCCGAGATGCTTACGCACTTGTGTTACGGATATCAGAATCAACAGTGGTACATACATACATAACATCACGCCCATAATCCCCGAAGGGGTAGGCAGAGTCAAAGGGGCAGCATGCCCCTTCAACCACATTCAGCCAAAAACAAAGTCGGGCTGGGTTAGGTGGAAAATTATGAAAAAGCAAGCAAGTGACAAGCGGCTAACCTGTCGTCTGCACAATCACACACCCAAAACCCGATATACCATTAGTCGCCTTTTACGACATGCTAGGCAAGACCCACAGTTGGCATTTTATTTTTAAGTCCCAGACCAACACAGAAGGACAGTGGGATTGGTTGGATGGAATGCTGTGAAAAAGGAGTGACAAGTGGCTAGCTCGTCGCCTACTTAATCACATACCAAAAGCCCGTAAACCATTAGTCGCCTTTTACGACATGCTAGGCAAGAACCACAGTTGGTACATTCTTTTTTTTTTGTCCCAGATTAACATGGGCCAAGTCCCAGACCAACATGGGACAATCAACAGTGATATTACAAATATTTACTTAAATATTGAATATTAACACCCAGACACAGAACAAATATGTATTCATCATACAAATGTTTGTCCTGGGTGGGTATCGAACCCACAACTCTTGGCGCATATGGCAGGGTCACTACCAAATGCGCCATTGAGCCAGTTAAATAATACTAATGGGACTATTAGCATTATGTATTTGACGAATATCTTAAGCTTGCTAGAACGTCAAGTCAGAACTACGTAATGCTAATGATGCTCAAGCCTATTAGTTTTATATATAACGGAACATTTAGCAAGTAAGAAGATCCTTGTAATTAACAATATCAATTGAATGCTTAATACTCTTAAATATGTATTCAATATGCGCATCGATATCATTAATTTTAATAATAAACGATAGCATTTTATATAAATACACTACTTTTTACCGGTGACTCTCCCGATGTGGAAACTATGTATTACCACGCGTTTTAAGAAGATAATATTATAACTAACATTATACAGAAAACAAATAGGCAACAAGTTAGCCACTTATTCCTATTTTTTCGCCATTTTCTATTTAACCAAACCCAGTTTTTATTTCTGGCCAAAATATCCCTTCGGAAAGTTTGAGCGTGATGATACGCATGCATGTATAAAGAAAAACAAAATATGTAAATATCATATTCCATATGGCAAATAAAAAATAACAAACAAACAGTAGTACCTACTACAGATGAAACATGAAACATGCTTCTATCGTCACAAACATTTACATGTATACAAATACTGTCACTTATAATTAACTGATAAACCTTTTTAATATAAATTCGACTGAAAAATTATCATAGTGCTTATACCGTTCACATTGGCGACAAAACACAATGTTTTCTATAATATTTTTAATTTTTTTAGTCCTCGTTTATTTATACTATACAAAAAATTTCAAATACTGGGCCAAAAAAGGAGTGGTGCACGATAAACCAGTAATATTCTTCGGCAACAATGTGAGGAACTACCTGATGCGGCAGAGCAGAAGCGATGCGATGGAAGAAATGTACTGGAAATACCCGAAAGAGAAAGCAATTGGGTACTACAGATCGTCAAAACCAGAGCTCATTTTGAGAGACCCGGACATGATAAAGAAAGTAATGATTTCTGATTTTGCATACTTCTACTCTCGTGGCTTTCACCCGAACAGAAACGCTATTGAGCCTATGATGAGGAACGTGGCTTTCGTTGAAGGGGACCAGTGGAAGATGCTCCGAAAAATCATATCGCCAGCTTTCACAAGTGCTAAACTAAAGCCTATGTTCCCGAGGGTACTTGACTGTGCAAACAAGCTGCAGGCAAAAACGATGAATGCAAAACCCAATGTACCTATTGATGCTCGAGATCTCATGGGTCGCTTTGCTATAAGCATAGTCGGCGACTGCGGATTCAGCCTCGATGCCGACACACTTACCGGAGTAGACAATGATTTTAAAGAACTCTGCTATGAATTTTTCGAAATCAAAGTTAAGACGTTCGTAATAACCGTTTTAAAAGACATGTTTCCTACAATTTGTAAAGGTCTTAGGTACTTTGGGGAAGTAGAGAAAACATTCTTCGATTTAGCAGACCAGATAAAGAAGAACAGAGGTTACAAGCCTTCCGGAAGAAACGATTTTGTTGACCAACTCTATTTCAATAAAGATGGCCCGATTGAAATTGAATCTCTTGAGAAGTTTTCACCTGATGGCTCTCCGGAGAAGGTTTCGCTTGAGCTTGATGACATAACTTGCAGCAGTCAAATCCTGGTTCTATTTATAGCTGGTTTCGGAACCTTTTCAAGCACTTCCAGTTACACACTCCACCAATTAGCTTTCAATCCTGAAATCCAGAAAAAAGTGCAGGAAGACATTGATCAAGTTTTGGCTAGACACAACAACAAGATGAGTTATGACGCAGTTAAGGAGATGACCTATCTTGACTGGACAATTAAAGAATCTATTAGGCAATTCCCTGCATTAGGAGTCATAACCAGACAGTGTTGTAGTGAATACACATTCTCGGAAAATGCCTTAACTCTTGACCCTGGGGTAAGAGTATTGATCCCGGTGAAAGCTCTTCATATGGACCCTAACTACTGGGAAAATCCTGAAGAGTTTCGCCCGGAAAGGTTCCATCCAGATAACTTTACAGCTAAACAAAAATCAGTATTTTTCCCGTTCGGCGAAGGACCACGGAAATGCTTGGGTAAGTTTGCACACCCATAATTTGTTTTAAAACCAACACATGTAGATCAATTTTCAATTTATTTTATTTTCCTTGCATTTAATTTCGTTTCTAGGCGGGATCTGGTATAATCAGATTCTTAGAATTTGGATTTTCAAAGGACTGCACGAATTGATTTAGTAATATTCATAGGCTATACAAACATACCGGTACGCCTTAGGCAAATACGACGTGAAACCGCTTTTGGCCAAAATATAAACTGTTCAGATGAAAAAATTCAGTCGAATTGAGAACCTCTTCCTTTTTTTAAGTCGGCTAAAAATTATGAAAAAGCAGTGACAAGTAGCTCGCCGCCTAGACAATCAAATATCCTTCACCCGATGTACCATTCGTCCCGTTCACGATATGCTAGGCAAGGAACACAGCTAGCACATTATTTGTATGTCCCAAACCTTCAAGGAACCACTAAATCTTTAAAACCATTTGTAATTATTACAGGTTCTGTGTTTGGGAAAATGGTGTCTATGACTGGTTTGGCGGCAATCTTGTCGGAGTGCACCATAGAGCCTGCTCCCAACAGTGTGAGGCATCCGGGCGTGGATCCCACCTCCGAGATTGTGCAGAGACCAACAGGAGGGATGCTACCATTGATCTTCCGAAAGCGTACTAAGAATTGAGGCAAACGTTAATATAGACTAAAGAGATTCAATGTTTTACTTTAAGTCCTTATACTATGAAAATTATTACTAAACTAATTTACTTACATTTGAAAAATTTGTATGTTTTCTTGCCTCCTCCGAAAATGACAAATGAGGAAATAGTTTATTAACTTGTAATTCATTATTAACATGATCATCACATTATATTTGAAGAAACTCATTACATTTTGTTAGCAAAAAATGTAACAGGTTTGAATATATAGATTTTTTTTTTGTTTGTTGCGGTGTTTTAAATTTTTTGCTTCGATAGATTATAAATTATTATTAATTAACATATTGTTGGTTTAATTTCTATTCTAATATAGCGATAGTAACTCACTATATTAATACTTTTAAGATTTTTCAAAACATACATGGACTATTTATGTTTTGATACATTGTCATCCTGAAATCTCAAAAATACCCTTTGGGTAAGCTGTTTTTTAGCTCTTAATTAGGTACTTTTAAGAGCTAAACCACCTCTCACCACTTGTAGTCGAAAAAAATCAACCGGGTCAGATAAAGGATATTTTTTTGTATTACATACACACATAACATCACGCCCATACCATGATCCAAAAATTGTCTGGTTCCCCTATCTTAGGGTTACGAAGGTCAGATCGGCAGTCGCTTCAATGTAATTACCAGACTCGCTAAATCCTGGATCATGGTCTAAGCGGACCCCGTCTAAGTACGGGACATAACGCTAAGAAGATGATAACATCACGCCCATAATCCCCGAGTCAAAGAGACAGCAGGCCCCTTTAACCACATTCAGCCAAAAATAAAACTGGGCTGGGTTTGTAGTGACAAGTGGCTACCTTGTCGCCTACACAATCACATACTCAAACCGGATATATCATTAGTCGCCTTTTACGACATGCTAGGTAAGAAACGCAGTTGGCACATTATTTTTAAGTCCTAGACCAACACGGGACAATGGGCTGGGTTAGAGAGAAAATTGTGAAAAAGTAGTAACAAGTGGCTAGCTCATCGCCTACACAATCACACATCCAAAACCCCATATACCATTAGTCGCCCTTTACGACATACTAGGCAAGAAATACAGTTGGTACATTATTTTTAAGTCCTAGACCAACATGGGAATGGGACCGTTATTTATTACCTGAGATTATAGTGTTACGGGATTAGCGGTGGACCCGTATGTAGGTACTTCTGGAATTTTCAAATCTAAGCACAGTATTTTTATTCAGCCAGTATTGGCTGGGTAAAAAAGCAGCCTAAGTTACTTCTTGTAATACTGCTTATCTATCTGTAAAAGTCCCTTCAAATCGATTCAGCTGTTTCAAAAATTAGCCGGAACAAACAAACAGAAAACATTTTATTTTAAGAACCGTATTTACTTCAAAATTTATATTTAGCAATTATTTGTAGAAATGAATATGTATTAAAACAACAACTATGAAAAGCCAAGAGTGGTAAATAAATCTCTCTGTGAATTACTTAATTTTCATTAAAAAACGCGATTTGTTGATATTTTAATTTCTTTTTCATAGATTCTTTGGAGACCACTCTGCATGTAGTAGGTGCAAGATGCCATCAGGTTGTTTATGCGACAAAACCAAAACACTAGCAAATCCTTGAAGCGTATCATCATCTTCCTAGCGTTACGTCCCGTGCTTAGACGGGGTCCGCTTAGACCACAACCCAGGATGTAACGAAACTGGTATTTACATTGAAGCGAGTGCCGATCTGACCTTCGTAAACCTAAGATAGGGGAACCAGACAATTTTTGGATCATGGTTACAAATCCAAAGTTGTTTGAATTTGCGGGTTTCATCACGATGTTTTCCCTCACCGTCGAGTTAGTTATAAATACGTACATAAATTTGAAACATCCAGAGGTACATGCCCGGGTTTGAACCCGCACTCCTCGATTAAGAGGCGCGAGTCCTTACCATCGATCTACCACCGCTACTCCTTGAAGCGTGGCATTGCAATTCAACATCTCTTTGGATATGATGTCATCTCTCCGCCGAGCAACCTATTTCCGTAGGTACTTAGAATTGGAAAATTTAGAAGCAAAATCGAAAATGGAAGTTGCTATACACATTTCACCCTTATTTCTAAGACTATAAGAACACATGGTTAACATCCACTGTTGCTATATCGGAGTTGAAAAACACCTCTGTCTTGACAATTGATTCTTCGTTGTGCGTCAGTGCTCTTGGTTGTTCAATATAATATAGCATTTACAATAATAAAAGAAATGCCTTCATTAAAAGTGAGAGGTAGCGAAAAATCTATAGTTTTGATCGATAATTAGCTGCGCCATCGAAAGTACTATTTCTAGTATCGATGGCATCGAAACAATTAATACCATTTATGTTCACTAAAATTTATATTACAATCACTAAAATGCGTTACTTTAGGTTATTTATTATTCAGTGATGCACTCTAAATGATAAATTACCAATTTACAATTCATTGTCTTTATTTGCATTTACAGTGACATTTTTTTTATTGCTTTGCTTCTCTTAGGTTCGGCTTAAATGAAGTAGGTAACGTTTTTGTAATGATGCTATGTGCTAATTTGGTAGATAATGCGTCGAATGCATTAAATAAACAATTTTAATCTTAAGCGAGTCGGTCTGAAAGACAGCGTCGGAGTCCAGGTAAGAAGAGGCATGCTTTAGTGGTGTTCTCTCGGCCTACCCCGCTAGGGGAGTAGCAATGGCGTGAAGTTTAATTATTTCGAAGCATGGTATTGTTCTGGCGTTATGTTCCGTGCTAAGCTTTCGATGAACCCGCGTCCTTCGGATATTAAGCGTGAGCTCTTACAAATTGTACTACCGCTCTGCAGAAATGTACATCTCTAGCTACAAGTTGCAGATAGATATTATTGCTCTGAAATCTCTTTACCCCTTCGGGGATAGCGGGCATATTAGTACAGATAGATAACTTTATAATCCCCGGTCGGAGCGGCGCGTCACAAAAACGCGTCCGCAAAAGTTATGCCCTTAATTATCACTTGTGCCGTCGCGGGCGCATTTTTCACACAAGCACGTAATTTATCGTCCGCTGATGGTAATTACGGGCGGTATTTCATTTTAACTGGTTTTTGGATACTCTGTATTGAGGTATTTTTAAGTATGTGAGAAGTTATGTACAGTTGAGTTTAATTGCTCTTAATGTTGATATTCTAAGCTTTTAAGCAGCTATGCCCTTCTAATAAGTTTACTTCTGTCAATATTTTTCTTCTACCATCATCATCATTATACCATCACGCAGAATTCAAAGAGCGATATGCTACTTAAACCGCATTTAGCCAAATATTTAGTACGGTAAGAAGGATTTCATTATTAGTAACAAGTGGCTAGCTCGTCACTCCCGTAATCGCAAATCTAGAACTCCATATATCATTGGTCGTCTTTTACGACTTTCTCGTAAAGAAACACAGCTAGTATATTATTTTTTGAGTCCCAGACCATGGGACTTATGCGATGGTTAATTTATTTATTCACTTTTAGATTTGTATAGCATAGTAGCTTAAGAATATGATAATTGTTATTGATACTTATTGTAAATTTGGTGATGAAAAGAGTAACTATCGAGTTTCTTGCCGGTTCTTCTCGGTAGAAGCTACTTTCCGATACCGGTGGTAAATTTTCATTTTCATTTGTATGTACTGACGATTTATAAGTGCTAATTTGAGCCTACGTAAATAAAGATATTTTTTTTCATTTTATTTCAATTCATTTAATTTAATTTCATTATGTTTTACCTAATCTTAAAATTTTAAATAACACTCTCTGCCTACCCCGCTAGGGAAGTGGCGTGAAGTTTAGTTAGTTAAACATAAAAAAACTATAATTTTAACAATTTTTTTAAAACCTTGTGATTTTCTGCTAGCGTTACAGTTATAAAGACTCTGATTTCCAAATGAAATGTTGGTTTGAGACGTAAAACTATGTATCATTCCTTGCCTAGCATGTAAAAGGCGACTGTATTTTAGGTTTTCACCTCACTGAATCAACTTAACTCTAAATATAAATATCATTACAAATTACGTTGGGACCCAGTTTGGCGTGTCATAGTGCATGTATCAAAATTTAAATAGGAATCCACGTGAACGCTGTCTCGTGCCCGGACAGTGATGGCAAACCTTATCAGGCAGACGTGCCAAAGTCTTTAAATTTAATATAATAAATAGATTTTTCATACACGGCTCACGTACTAGGGATGTAGTTTAAAACTTGGCATGTGTCTCGAGATTTTCAAATCTAAGTACGAATTTATAATATTTATTTGACGGTGAGGGAAAATACTATCTAAAATTGCATATTCATTCAAATAACGATAAATGTGTCATCAATAATTAATTTGTCTGGTTTTCCTGTGTAACGGTTGTGAAAGCATCAGATATAAATAAGCAGTCCTTTCAATTAATTAACCAGATACTATATCCAATAACTAACTAACTAAACTTCACGCCACTTCCCTAGCGGGGTAGGCAGAGAGAACCGAACGCCATATGGCACGATCTTCACACACCTCACTCTCCTCTTCAACATTCATGATCCTTTTCATACAAGCTCTACGGTTTGTGACTCCTACTCTGTTAATACACGACCAGTATGGTCGTGGTAGGTAAGCCTGAGCCTTCCGCGGCTCATATATCCTTCCACTTTCGCATTGTATATCTGTTTCGTCAATCATTCGTCATCTATTACTTTTACATACCGGAGCATGCCTCTTCTTACCTTGACTCCGACGCTGTCTTTAAGTCCGACTCTCTTTCTTACATCATCATCATACCACTTTATCCAGTATATACACTAAATCCTGCATCATGATACCAGGCTACGATGATAAGTTGTCAAGGGCAGGTAGGTTGCATTATTTAAAAAAAAAATTGAGATCCACGATAATAAATAAATAAATAAATATTCAACGACATCACATACATTGATCTGACTCCGAAGTAAGTAGCTTAAGCACTTGTGTTACGGATATCAGAAACAACAGTGGTATTACAAATATATACTTAAATATTGGATATTTACACCCAGACACAGAACAAACACAAGTATTCGTCACACGAATGTTTGTCCTGGGTGGGAATCGAACCCACAACTCTTGGCGCATGGGGCAGGGTCACTACCGAATGCGCCATCGAGCTTGTCAAAATAATGATAATGTGCCTAAAGTTTTTATATAATTGGCCAATGGTTTACCACCCCTGTCCATGGATGTTATCTGATGATTTGTGGCCGATAAATGTCGCGTTGTCGTGTCGCGGAATAATTTGGACGTTGCGAACATGCAGCGTTCGGCGACGCGACGGTGACACCTAAGGCAATGTTTATGTGATTTAGAATGATTTGATGTTTAGCGTTTGGCGTTATCTATTAATGTGTCAAAGTATGGTATATAAATATATAAATAGGAGCGGTGGTAGCTCAATGGTAAGGACACGCGCCTCTTAACCGAGGAGTGCGGGTTCAAACCCTGCATGTACCTCTGGATTTTTCAAATCTATGTACGTATTCATACCACTAGCTCGGCGGTGAGGGAAAACATCGTGATGAAACCTGCAAATTCAAACAACTTTGGATTTGTAACCATGATCCAAAAATTTGTCGGGTTCCCCTATCTTAGGGTTACGAAGGTCAGGTCGGCAGTCGCTTCAATGTAATTACCAGACTCGCTAAATCCTGGATCATGGTCTAAGCGGACCCCGTCTAAACACGGAACGTAACGCTAGGAAGATGATGATGTAGATGAGTTAGCCTATTGCATATTTTTCATTCGATCCAACAAGACTTCAGTCTTGAATAAAAGTGGTTAGGTCCAGGATTTTACTGTTTTTTGGATTCTGTCTCCCCTTTGAAGATTGCGGGCGTGATGTTCGTACATCACGCCTGCAATCTTCAAAGGGGAGACTTTACGAAATACTGCAGAACGCTGTCATACTCGTGTATGACAGCGTTCTGCAGTATTTCTTAAAGTCTTTGATGGTTCTTATCAGGGGTTTGGTTACCGAGTATCGTTTTTAACATAATTAAAGCAAGGGTTCTGACATATTAAGTCCTAAGCCTTTACTGATTGCCCTCAGTTTTTGTATCATCTTCCTAGCAGTATATCCCACACTTAGTAGGGGCCCAACTCGATCCTAAAATTTGGTAAAAGTGGTCAAGCCAGCTATTTGGACTCTGTCAAGCCTAGTATTTACGTATGTAGTACGTGTTTTACTGGTAGGTATAAATAAATTATCAGAACCGAGATATATCCTCCTAGCAATATGTCCCGTGCTTAGCCAGGGTCCGTTCAGACCATGATCCAGGATTTAGCGAATCTAATAATTACATTGAAGCGACTGCTGATATAACGTTCGTAACCGTAAGATAGGGGAACCAAACAATTTGGATCATGGTTACTGATATATAAATAAAATAATATAAATAAATATTCGACTACATCACATACATTGATCTGACTCCGAGGTAAGTAGCTTAAGCACTTGTGTTACGGATATTAGAATCAACAGTGGTATTACAAATATATACTTAAATATTGGATATTTACACCCAGACACAGAACAAACACAAGTATTTATCATACGAATGTTTGTCCTGGGTGGGAATCGAACCTACAACTCTTGGCGCATGGGGCAGGGTCACTACCGAATGCGCCGTCGAGTCAGTCTATTCAAGTATATAGAAGTATATTCAAGTAAGAAAATTATCATTTGAAAGAAAGAAAGAAAGAAAGAATAATGTTTATTAGGTAACAGACATACCCACATAACAAATACAAAATGACAGACTGTCATAATTTAAAAGATGTGAAATATGTAGCACGTAAAAGGTCTCCGCTCAGCATATGTCGCGGTGGCGCTGCGCTCACCGCGACGCTGGTTTTCAGCGGATGCCTAGAGATCGGGGCGTTTAGTGCTGCCCAAACACACCCTTCATTAACACTTAACATTACTAAACAAAATAAACTAACCAAAATTCTAAACGTAACAGAGAATTTTTGCAGATCATGCCGCGGTCAGAGTTTATTATCGTGTCTCAGTACCAGACCGCAACTTATCATATGACATGCTGCCTTGGACCGCCCGTTTAAAACTTCTAAACTTCTACCTTAAGGAACAATACAATCCACGTCTCCACCCCATAAATTATTAACCAGTCTAACCCGTGGCCATTTCAAGAGTGGGCCCAATAGTGAAATGACAGGCTCCTGTAAAGTTGATCATAGCTGCTTATTACCGTGAATAAAATATGGCCGACGGACACGCCTCGGACAATGGAGGTAATATCTTGTGTCACGAATCTTTTGTGAAGTGTTGAAAGTAATTTGAGTGCGACACAATGTGTTGTTGGCATTGATTTACAGTGATAAGTTTAAGGCAAAAGAATCGGCTGAAAGTTTTTATTCTAGGATATACATACATACATACATAACATTTACCATAACGTTTACCTTTTACTTCTGATAATACTCGGCTGAATCTTTGACGAACATTAACTGTATGACTTGGTATTCATATTAACTTAATCTGTAAATATTAATTTTTTATATTCAATCTGGCATTGAAAAGAGTAACTACCGAGTTTCTTGCCGGTTTCTTCTCGGTTGATGCGACATTCCGAACCGGTGGTAGATTCAAATTGTTCTACTATGTACTTACTTGACGATTCACAAGTGCTTTTTTGAGGCCTACGTAAATAAAGATATTTTGACTTTGACTTTGACATTACGCCCATAATCCCCGAAGGGGTATGCAGAGTAAAAGGGGAAGCATGCCCCTTCAACTACATTCAGCCAAAAATAAAGCCGGGCTGGTTTAGATGGAATATTGTAAAAAAGCAGTGACTAGCGGCTAACCTGTCGCCTACACAATCACACACCCAAAACCTGAAATACCATTAGTCGCCTTTTACGATATGCTAGGCAAGAACCACAGTTGGCATATTATTTTTAAGTCCCAGACCAACTTGGGACAATGGGCTGGGTTGGATGGAAAGCTGTGAAAAAAGAGTGACAAGTGGCTAACCTGTCGCCTACACAATCACACACCCAAAACCTGATATACCATTAGTCGCCTTTTACGACATGCTAGGCAAGAACAAGAGTTGGCACATTCTTTTTTTTTGTCCCATATCAACATGGGCCAAGTCCCAGACCAACATGGGACAAATCTAGGATATAATAATAATAAAATAATAATGTTGGGTCTGTACCCTCATACAAGCATCCGATTGAAAGGTAACACTTTCTTTACATACATACATACACGCCCATAATCCCCGAAAGGGTTGGCAGAGTCAAAGGGACAGCAGGCCCCTGTAACCACATTCAGCCAAAAATTAAACTGAGCTGGGTTAGATTGAAAATTGTGAAAAGGTAGCGGCTAGCTCGTCGCCTACACAATCACATACCCAAAACCTCATAGACCATTAGTCGCCTTTTACGACATGCTAGGCAAGAAACACAGTTGGCACATTCTTTTTAAGTCTCAGACCAACACGGGACAACATTGTAATATCGTGGTTTGTTTGTCGTGGCTATCTGGGAACCGCCTTGTCCGACTGTGACGGAACTACATATTATTGGCACATAGCTAGTCGTATACCTACTTGGTATGTTAGTCATAACTTGAATGTCAAAAAAACAAATAGGGTTCCTCAAAAAAAATCCATATAATTTTTTAACTACTAATGTTTTTTTATATAAATATAATAAATGAATAAAAAATGTACATTACAGGTTAGGCTGACCTCCACACTAGGCATTGCCTGTCCTGTGGAAGAAGGTTACACGATTTCAAGTAACATACCCCTTCGTAGATTATGGGCGTGATGTTACGTATGTATGTAAACGGTTAAGTAAAAATGCAGCAAGGACGCAATAAATAACAAATTTAAATCAATAAAAACAAAGTATTTAAAAAAACTTTTTAAAAAAATACAAAAGACATTTGAAAATGGATGTGTATTGAATAGAATGTGTGGGCAATAGAGATATTTTTTTTTTTAAATTTCACGTGGAACACGACGAAGAAAACATCAAATGTACACGTCCCGAACATAGCTCAGATTTCTCACATTTTTTCTATAGACTAGATTCCCGCAGTCGAGTTGCCTCAAATATTCGACCGCTATAAGTTATTGTGACTCGCTAGAGGTGAGGATGGGCCGCAGTAAATCAGATCGCTTGAAATATATCATGTAGTGGGACACGCCCTTCGCTGAAATATTCACAAAGTGACCCGAGTTCGATTGGATTGCGTATAAAATACTAGTTTATTTTTTTAATAACATGGAAGATATCTTATAACTTAATATCATTATTCTAGGTGAAAACTGATATTATACAAGGTTATACACAAACATAACATCACGCCCTTAATCCCCGAAGGGGTAGGCAGAGTCAAAGGGGCAGCATGCCCCTTTAATCACATTCAGCCAAAAATAAAGCCGGGCTGGGTTAGATGGAAAATTGTGAAAAAGCACTGACAAGCGGCTTCGGGGATTATGGACGTGATATTTATTTATGTAATAGAAAGTCTCCGTATTCATAGTCCAACGTTAAATATAACCTTTTTTCAATTCGAAGCTAAAAATTTCCCTAGAAATAAATCTTCCTGCAATTTTAATTAGAACTCCAGCTGTAATATTAAAAGCAAAAGCCCTCAGTTTTTACCTCCCAGTAAGGCTCCTAGGAAACACATTGGCGTTTTAATAAGCAAAATCAGCTCGGAATCACGTCCCATGAGGGAGGAATAAAAAATAAACAAAAAAACTTCATTCAGAAGACTTGAATTTATTTTTAACGTAGATTTTTTTTAACCCGTCATTGATATATGGATATCAATATTTTTGATGGATTTCTGTAAAATGTGTCTCTTTTAAATCCTATTTATTTAAAACAAGCAGCGCCCTATAAATAAAGTAGCTTTTCATAAAAAAATATTAAATAGTATTAAATTTTGGATTTACATTGATATAATATTTATGATATGATAGATATTCTTTGTTGTATATTTCTATTTCACGAAAACATTAAAGAATCTGGCATCAAAGATAAATTAAGTAACATTTAGGCGGTCTCATCGCTATTTTTGAACCATAAAACCTCTACCAGAAAATCTAAGATTGAGAGAAAAATATTCAAAAAGCCGTGCAATCAGTGAGCAGAGATTAGTGTTAACAAAACTTACCCTTGTGGTACTCCTCATTTCTCACAGTCAGACGTATTCGGAAGCTATACTGTAGTGTGACGTCAGTGTTCAACTCGCGCCAACTTAGATTAATCGAGCTCTTGCCATTGTTTGTCTGACAACTTCGGAAGATGTTTGCTCGTCACCTTTACACTCCACGGTGCGACTATAAATTATTTACAATATGCGAGGATTAAGATTGTGGCGTCAACATCCTCACCTTCTTAGCGGATTCTAGATTTAGTTTGGTTAATAACAATGGAATAACTACCATGTAATCTTCGTAACCCAAAGCTCAATACACACTAAAGCTGCCGGCACAGCCCGCCGACACAACCCGGCGGCCAACTTGTCACTTGAAAACTTGTCGGCAACATAAGCCGAGCGCGCGCCCCGTTGCCGACGATACTCGCGCTGCGTGCGATGAGTGAAGCCGCCAACTAGCCCGCCGACATAGTCAGCGGGCCGGCGGCTTTGGTGTGTATTGCTCATATGATAGTGTCTCCAGTTAAATTGTTTCATGTTCAGATACCAATAAGTATTTCAATGTCTCGGAGTCTCCCACATCACTGATATATAAATATAGTATTAATAGATGATGCATGACCGGTACGTAGAACGGAATGATGTGAAGTGTATAAGAATGAACGTAGCAGAGTAAGAGAGATGCAATATATTTGAAAAAGGAATGAGAGACGAATGGCGGACGACGGACGGTGAAAGACGTGTGGAAGAAAATACTTTATTGTTGTAAAGCTTAGTGAAGAATAAACCACGTGTTAGCATTAGGAATCGTGTTTCATTTGCTTTGAATAAACCGCGGATATATTCAGCACACTACAGAAATGTAGATACTAGTGGCCCGCCCCAACTTCGTCCGGATACTTGTTTAAATTTTATTCCGTTGATCCGACAATGGTTTAAATCGTGTCCATAGGGCTTAGGTCTGCTAAATTTTAAACAACTACCTGCACACAAACATTACTTTTTTTCCATAAATCTCCCTGATCCTAATGCCGTTCAAACCAGATCCTGACAATTACAAACATTATATAAAAATAATTACCCAATTTAGTGAAGTCGTTCTAAAGTTATGCGCGTATATACAGCTCTCGGATTCGGACCAGGCACATGTTTTTACCTCAATATTGAGCTACCACTCTTCTAGCCTTGAAACCATCGTCCTCTGCACCAGAAGGTCAACGATCGTCGACCATTTTCCTCAATCCTAACAACAGTCCTGCGCCCCCTTGGCGCCGACTCGCTCAGCCCTTACGTTGTTCCAACATCCCCGAAATGCATATAAAAGGGGTGTAGCTGTATCAATAATTGATATTATCGATATTTGATAATAGGCAAGATGACAAAAAAAAATATGTTGAGTCCGTCAGTAAGATGATAAAAAAATAATTAAACACGTATATTTTATTTATTTGTCAAACTAACATGATGTATCAAAGATACAATGCATTCAAGTGACGCGTGACGTCACACATTCGTACAATTTTTACCAAATAATAACGTCGCAATTTTTTGTTAACTTGATAAAGCGAAAAATATGTGTCCATTATTTTTATATTATCTAACTGACGGACTAAATAGAATTATAGTTTTTTAATGCAGTCATCATCCCTATTTAATTGTAGAGAAATTCTTTACAGTAAGGGTCAGTAGACAATTGTATGACTGTAGCGACACACACCAAGGTCTGGTGACGTAGAGGGTATAACTTGTTTTTTTTTTGCAATACTTGTAAAATCATAAATTGGATTTATACATACATACAATATCATCACACTCGTAATTCTTGAAGGGCTAGGCAGAGTCAAGGGCAGCTAGTACCTCATATTCAACTGGGCTAAGTTAGATGCAAAACTCTGATAAAGTAGTGACAAGTAGTAATAATAATAATAAATATCCGACTACATCACATACATTGATCTGACTCCGAGATAAGTAGCTTAAGCACTTATGTTACGGATATCAGAATCAACAGTGGTATTACAAATATATACTTAAATATTAGATATTATCACCCAGACACAGAACAAACACAAGTATTCATCACACGAATGTTTGTCCTGGGTGGGGATCGAACCCACAACTCTTGGCGCATGGGGCAGATTCACTACCGAATGCACCATCGAGCTAGTTAGTGACTAGCTCGTCGCCTACACAATCGCACTCCCAAAACTTAATATACCATTAGCCGCCTTTTACGACATGCTAGACAAGGAACACAGTTGGCACATTCTTTTCAAGTCCCAGACCAACATGGGCCTTGAATTTAAACTGGTATTGATGTACGATCAAAAAGCTTAGTTTGGAACTAGGGAATTTGTGTGTCAGTCTGAAGAATTTATTTATTACTAACTTCTGCCCGCGGCTTCGCTCGCGTGGTACATCGATAAAATATAGCCTATATGATATTCGGGTGTATGTGCTATATTATTCTAAAGTTTCTTTTAATCCATTCAGTAGTTTTAGCGTGAAAGAGTAACAAACATCCATCAGTACATACAAACTTTCGCATTTATAATATTAGTAGGATTTACCTATATGTGCTAAAGATTTTTATGCGCTTTAATAAAGCCTTCGTGTATAAAGACTGTTTCTATTCCTATTTCTACTAAGACGAGGTGTGGACGGCAGACAACACTAGCGATAGGCCTATCTCCTCAAGGGCACCGCTATGGGGCTGGTGACCTTGGCGGCGCCATGGAGGCTGGGGCGGCTGTATGGCGCCAATTCCCATGCCTTAACAACTTTCCATGTGAACTTGGGACAATTTGTTTTTTTCTTTGACCTTAAAAAGAAAAGTTAGAAAAAAAAGTATTGTTTTCCTTTGTAGAGCTTGGTAATGGTGACCTAAAAAAAGAATTGCTACTTTTTTACAAAATTATTTTGTGAATTGACGTGATTATACTTAGTAAAATTTAATACTCGAAACTCCAACGATAAAAATAGGCGTGATAAGTCAGTAAAAAACGATTAAAAATATTTAACAAGATGTCTATACACACATTTACAAAGAAACTATTAAAAGGCTAATACGGCTGATTACCATAAGCAAGCAGCATGTTTATTTGCGACGTTTAATGCTTCAAAAAGAGAAATAAGTTTTATTATAGAGATCACACAAATATTATTATAAGTAACTAGTGCATAGTTTTGACTGGCTCGATGGCGCATTCGGTAGTGACCCTGCCCCATGCGCCAAGAGTTGTGGGTTCGATTCCCACCCAGGACAAATATTCGTATGATGAATACTTGTGTTTGTTCTGTGTCTGGGTGTTAATATCCAATATTTAAGTATATATATGTAATACCACTGTTGATTCTGATATCCGTAACACAAGTGCTTAAGCTACTTACGTCGGAGTCAGATCAATGTATGTGATGTAGTCGGATATTTATATTTATATTTATTATATTATAGTGCAGTAAACAATTTTGACTTTGTTTGTCTAGTGGTATGCTGGTATTATGGGTTCAAATCCTGGGACAGGATAAACATTTGTGGCTGGAATCAGAATCAGATACAGTACATAAAAATTTGTAAGCAATGTTAAAAATTGCTCAAGTTCAAACCTTCAGTGTCTTATGAAGAAACAAACCTTGGCAATTGATGATGCGTTGGTCTTGGATGTTTGCCCGGAGGTCCAAGGTTCGGCTTCCTGCAGTGGAGATGAATCTTGATGGGGGGGGGGAGGTAGTTTGACCTTCGGAAGATATATTTTATGGTATTCTCTTATGTGTCGTTATAGGAATTACTTTGTCAGTCGGAACTTGTGTGTATAATATGCCAATGTCATTTGAATATTAGTTTTGGATACCGCTGGATAAGAATAAAATACAAGCTCTCACTTTTTTTTTGTGTTAAGTATTTTTTGTCTTATGGTTTTTTTTTTTGTTTGGTTGTAAAAATTAGGAAAGTTTTTTTTCGTTACTTTAATGTGTACATCTTGATTTAAACAATAAAACGCCACTCTTGCTGACTTGGCGTTGAGAAAAAACATCATCATCTTCCTAGCGTTATGTCCCGTGCTTAGACGGGGTCCGCTTAGACCACGATCCAGGATTTAGCGGGTCTGGTAATTACATTGAAGCGACTGCCGATCTGACCTTCGTAACCCTAAGATAGGGGAACCAGACAATTTTTGGATCATGGTTACAAATCCAAAGTTGTTTGAATTTGCAGGTTTCATCAAGATGTTTTCCCTCACCATCGAGCTAGTGGTCTAAATACGTACATAGATTTGAAAAATCCAGAGGTACGTGCCCGGGTTTGAACCTGCACTCCTCGGTTAAGAGGCGCGTGTCCTTACCATTGAGCTACCGCCGCGTTAAGAAAAAATATGGTAGGGAAATATGCATATTAAAATAATCACTGTTACTATGATCAAATTTGTGTAGCTTCACTACCTGAGCATTATAAAGGTCGATTCCTCTAAATGACAACCCACTAAGGTCAATGTTTAGGCTGACGCTAATTACATAGAAAGAGTCGTAAAGCTTAGAAGATATTAATTTAGATATTTAACCAAAATCAAATAAATTATATATAAATAAACTATAAATTACGTCGTTAGTCTGAAAGAAAATTCGAATATACTTCCCTTTAATAACCAAAACAATTCACCTAAAGTCTCATAATACATTTTGATAATATCCTAAAAGCCACAAAATTTTAATTCATTAATCGTTTTTCCAGTCAACACAACATTATCTCTGACCTCATTATACCAGTATTCAGGCCATAAATAATTTCTTCCCGTCTCTTTCTCTAACGATGACAAATAATTACGTAGGTAACGAAATTAACCGTTATTACATTTAGTAACGTTGACGTGAAAAAATAACAGATGTCTGCGAAATTAGACTTGACATGTCATAATACAAAGAAGCAGTGAGTGATCTCGGAAGTAGGCAAATATATAATGTTACATGCTTTCCCTCGGTCATTGAACTATTATTACTAGCGTATGGAACCGACGCAACAAACAAGTTTTTTGCGCCGTGCGTTGTTGCCGATCGGCAACAACTCGTTTAGTCACTGGCCTACGTTCACGCGTAAGCGCCATGAAATTCACGGCGTTTACGACGTTTTGGTCGCGAGAAAAATGTACTCTATGAGCGATATAGCGCTGCGTGTTTTAATGGCTTAATTAGACGACAATTATTAGTTTTAACGCTGCAAATGCTGAAACACGCTCAGTCCATGCTTCGTGATAATATTTTTGTTTGACATAGCTTCTCTATACGTAGTAATAATAGCTCAATGCCCTCTGCTCCATTTGTGTAAAATTTGGATTTTTTTGTCGCAAGTACTTAACCATATTAATCATGCTGATCTAAGGTAAGATTTTTTCATTTTGAAATTATTTAAAAAGAATGTGCCTACTATGTTTCTGCCTAGCATGTCGCAAAAGGCGACTAACTGTGTAAGGGGCTTTAGGTATGTGATTGTGTAGGCGACAAGCATGCCACTCTGTGTTTCTTGCCTAGCATGTCGTTAAAGGCGACTAATGGTATATCGGGTTTTGGGTATGTGATTGTGGACAAGCTAGCCACTTGTCACTACTTTTTTACAAATTTCCATTTAACCCAGTCCAATTTAATTTTTGGTCTGAATGCGATTAAGAGGGTTTTCCTATACCTTTGACTCTGCCTACCCCTTCGGGATTACGGGCGTGATGTTACGTATGTATGTTTGTAATTCATATCACATAAATATATCCACTAGTGCTAAAGCGATACAGAGTTACATGTCAAAGTCAAAGTCAAAGTCAAAGTCAAAATATTCTATATTTATATAAGTTTCAAGGAAACACTTATAAATCGTCAAATACAAGTAAAGCTGCAGCTATATGATTCTACCAGCGGTTCAGAACCGGTTCATGTTTTATGAAAGCGCAAATGTGCTGCTAACGTTAACGTTTCTTCACTGCCGCCCCGCGCGTTGCGCAAGCGAGTGTCGCCGACAACACGGCAACATTTATATCTCCGCACTTCTGTCGTCCGGCATACATCAGCCACATGGAGGTGGCAAGCGAATATTAAATCGGATATGTTTTCTTTTTTGAAGAATGGACTAACCATGAGCGGTGGTAGCTCAATGGTAAGGACACGCGCCTCTTAACCGAGGAGTGCTGGTTCAAACCCGAGTACGTACCTCTGGATTTTTCAAATCTATGTACGTATTCATACTACTTTTTTTTTTTTAGTTGGGGAAACTCCCACGAGCCGTCACCCTCTACTCGGGGAAGCAGAGGGCGGTGTGTCGGACTCGAACCGACTAAAACCCCAACGTGGCCTCCAGCGGCGCAGTTCCGGAGGAGCCTGTATCCCCACTGTCGGGACTATACGACTGCTCCTCCGGTGATGCGCGTGCCGCGCTACGCGGCCCACCTCGCGCGGCGGTGGTCGGCGCCGTGCAGCCCACGACAACAGTCGTCGAGACATGCCAGGCCACCCAGCATGTCTCAACCACTCCGCCCAGGATTCAGACGCCGATCATCCCCGTGACCGGCGTCGTAGGCCCACTCTCGCGCTGTGCCCTCTGCTAAGCCAGAGGGGCACGCGGAGAGCGCCTCGTCAAAGGGGCCGCCTTCCGCCCGGCGACCCAGATTGAGGGCCTAGCCCTGTCGTTGCAGAGGGAGAGCATCGAGACGCTCAATCCCTCTGCGACCCACAGCGCGACCCAGCGCGCCCCTGTCGGGTTGCCGAGGATAGGGAGGCGAGCAACGAGACACTCAGCTACTCCTCTTCCTCGGCAATCCTGGTCCGGCCGCAGGGGACCTGTATACGGCCGGACCGCCGCAACTGCTCGTTTGCTAGTCGAGCAGTTGCGGCTCACCTCGGGGTCTCTCTTCGCTTCAGCCCTGGTCTATCCATCCAGGGCCTACTAAGCCCCCCCGGTACGACAAACCGAAGACCCCAGCGGGGGGGACGTATTCATATTACTAGCTCGACGGTGAGAGAAAACATCGTGATGAAACCTGCAAATTCCAACAACTTTGGATTTGTAACCATGATCCAAAAATTGTCTGGTTCCCCTATCTTAGGGTTACGAAGGTCAGATCGGCAGTCGCTTCAATGTAATTTTCAGAGTCGCTAAATCCTGGATCATGGTATAAGCGGACCCTGTCTAAGCACGGGACATAACGCTAGAAAGATGAGGATGTTTTTTTTTCTGGAGAAAAGACTACATGGTGAACATTTGGAGTGGTCCAGTATTTTCCAGATGAGAAATAGAGTAGCACTGAGATAATCTATGAGAAATAACTATAGATAACTTACTAATTAATCAACTAAACTTCACGCCACTTCCCTAGCTTTGTACGCAGAGAGAACCGAACGCCATATGGCACGATCCTTACACACCTCACTTGCCTCTTCAACATTCATGATCCTTTTCATACAAGCTCTACGGTTTTTATAACTCCTAACATCACCTTCTGTTAACACATGACCATTCTGGTCGTGGTAGGTGAGCCTGGGCCTTCCGCGGCTCCTACATCCTTCCACTTTCGCATTGTATATCTGTTTAGTCAATCTTTCGTCATCCATTCCACATGTTCGAACCACCGGAGCATGCCTCTTCTTACCTTGACTCCGCTGTCTTTCTATAACTATAGATATTACCGTTATTAAATTTGTTTAGTTCCTCTATCTAATCTATACAAAGGGCTAGGTTTCTCTATATTAACCAGATCCCTTAATTCTTGACTGTGATCTAATTCAACCATAATCCGTAAACAAGAACGGGTCATGGCAATAGTAAAATCATGAGTTTGTAACATCCGTTCATTCTTGCATGAATGTAGCCGGCCTACTTCAGGCTTTTTCGCCCGTCCACAAGCAAGAGATACCATCATATATTTATGCGCGTGTTTATCTCATATCGTGAGTTAGTTGTGTGACTCGCTACTTACAATGACTGAGTCACAATGACCCTCTTGGCAGCGTTTGCACTGGATCCCGTTTTATAGTTAGTCAGTTGACTGTTGTCTCTCACGTACTACATTGTTTCAAGATTTGTAACCTTATTTTTTCTGCTAGTAAAACTAAATGTGTTAAGTTCACAATGCCTAATGTTAAGCAATCAAATATTAGTTTAAACATGGATGATGAACCTATTGAAATAGTTCGCTCGACAGTATTCCCGGGCATTACAATTGATTCTAAACTGCAATGGGCGCTCATATTGCTGCTCTAGCGGGAAGATTTAGTTCCGATGCCGTTACAAAAACAAAAATACGGCAATGGACTGAGTCGGAACGGCAAGATTGGTTTATTTTAGCTACTTTCACAGCGTAATGTCGTACGGCCTTCTGATGTGTGGGTCTCCTGCTAACATACGAAATATCTTTGTAATGCAGAAGCGAGCTATCCTATAGTATATGACTCAAAGTATCTTTATTTACGTAGGCCTAAAAAAGCACTTGTAAATCGTCAAGAATACGGCCTTAAACCACGGGATTAGCTTAGGAAGGTATATACGAAAGCCAATATATTAACCGCAGCAATAAATAGTACATCATCATCTCAGCCGAAAGACGTCCACTGCTGGACATAGGCGTCCCCCAAAACGACCGGTCCTGCGCTGCTTGCCTCCAGCAATAATAATAAAATAATACATACATCTTTCCAAATCCAAACTGGGCTGTATTAGATGGAAAATTGTGAAAAAATAGTGACAAGTGACTAGCTTGTCGTCTACACAATCACTGGTAGAAGTAGATACTTAATAAGTTAAATTATTATTGTACACATAGCGATTTAAAAGAGTAACTACAGAGTTTCTTGCCAGTACTTCTCGGTAGAATCAACGTTCCGAACCTGGCGGTAGAATCACTTTTTTGTATTATGACTATTCATAAGTGCTTTTGTGTGGCCTACATGAATAAAGATATTGCTATTTCTGTTTTCAGTCATATGACACTTCTGTACATACAATAGCTGACACAGCAAATGTTGTCTTGCCATTAACAACGAGGGTGGGTGTAGGAGTGAAAGCTGACACCGTTTAGAAACGCGATATACCTACGGGGTGACAATACTTTACGGCTATGCTTATACCTACCAAATATACAGAAATATATCACTAAAATCTGTTTCAGTGGAGTTTGATCACAAACACCGTGATATAAGATTTTTATATTAACTAACTATCTAAACTTCACGCCACTTCCCTAGCGGGATTGGCAGAGAGAACCGAACGCCATATGGCACGATCCTTACACACCTTACTCGCGTCTTCAACATTTATGATCCTTTTCATACAAATTCTACAGTTTTTATGGCTCCTTAAATCACCTTCTGTTAATACATTTTATATATTAAAAAAAATATATACAATACATACAATCACGCTTGTAATCCTCTAAGGGGTAGGTGGAATCCAAGAAGCGCTTTTTGGCTGGGTGTGTTCTTAAACCATATCTAGACAAGAATAAATCTGAGGGTTAATATGTAACAGTATCATTCAACACCATTGGTACATTCCTTTTGAGTAACAGAACCAAATAAAATAACGACAGGTGAAAGTGTAAAAGTAGATTTTTCTTATAAGTACCTTATACATACATACATAACATCACGCCTATAATCCCCGAAGGGATAGGCAGATCCAAAGGGCCAGAAGGCCCCTTTAACCAAATTCAGCCAAAAATAAAACTGGACTGGGTTAGATGGAACATTGTGAAAAATTAGTCACAAGTGGCTAGCTTGTCGCCTAAACAATCACATTCCCAAAACCCGATATACCATTAATCGCCTTTTACGACATGCCAGGTAAGAAACACAGTTGGCACATTATTTTAAAGTCCCAGACCAACACGGGACAATGGGCTGGGTTAGATGGAAAATTGTACAAAAATTGTGACAAGTGGCTAGCTCGTCGCCTACACAATCACATACCCAAAGCCCCATATACCATTAGTCGCCTTTTACGACATGCTAGGTAAGAAACACAGTTGGCAAATTCTTTTTAAGTCCCAGACCAACACGGGACCTTATATACGTATGTATATATATATGTATATAAAAGTATATAAGGTACTTATATACAGTAATAAGTTGTGATTTAGAGACATACATAATATTCAGTTGTATCTGCTTACTCCGCTAGGGAAGCGGCGTTAAGTTTAGTAAGTTAGTTTAGAGACATTAAATAGATACAACCAATCAAATAAATAAATATCTGACTAAATCACATGCATCGAGCTGACTCCGAAGTGGAAGCTCAAGTACTTGTGCTACGGATATCAGACACCACAGTGGTATTACAAATATATATTTAAATAATATTGGGTATTAACACCCAGACACAGAACCAACACAAGTATTCATCATACGAATATTTGTCCTGGGTGGGGATCGAACCCACAACTCTTGGCGCATTGGGCAGGGTCACTACCGAATGCACCATCGAGCTTGAGCCGAAAGCCGGGCGGGCGCTAGTGGTCGATCGACAGCTCCACAAACGTAATGTCGTAGAGCGGTTCGTCCTCGTTCACACCCGCCGGCCGTACCTCCAGCAGGAAAAGATCCTCGTTGCAGTAGTACGTCAACATCTCATCGTCAATTTTGGCTGTAATCCTGCAAGTAAATTTAAGAGTTAGGGACGCAAATCTATGAATAAAATAAAATTGCAAATCAATTTCCGTGACGACGCCTAATTATGCAAAGAATGTCTCTCTTTACGTAAAAGTTACGCATTAAATTATTCATTCTTTAATCAGCTCATAAATATCTTCAGGTGTAGATTAATGTTGCTATAAAGTGCACAATCTTATAAAATAGTGCGAGTGCCAGGTCAATATGCAAATTAAGTTTGTGGGTATTGATTAAGTGTCAGGTTTAGGAAGCAATTTCATTTCAACTCAAACAGACACAATTTCATTTTTGTATAGATTATAACGTTAATCGCAACCCGTGATGTACACGCGTCACCTAAGCCTACAAAAAAGGGCTACGAAATTCCGAAGAAAAGCGAAACTCGGTGTAACATAAAATAAAATTAAAACTGAATTTCCTAACGAAATTAACATAAAGAACAACCTTAATAACCGCAAGTTTGGCTCAAAGTCTGCGGACAATATTGCTCATTACGGACGGCTCAAACTTTGCCACTAGGCGGTAGTGGTGCCTGTTCGATATTTTATCGATACTAACTTCGTCCTATGTTGGTCTGGGACAAAAAAAAAGGATGTGCCAACTGTGGTTCTTGCCTAGCATGTCGTAAAAGGCGACTAATGGTATATCGGGTTTTGGGTGCGTGATTGTGTAGGCGACAGGTTAGCCGCTTGTCACTGCTTTTTCACAATTTTCCAACTAACCCAGCCCGGCTTAATTTTTGTCTGAATGTGGTTCGACTCTGCCTACCCCTTCGGGGATTATGGGCGTGATGTTATGTATGTTATGTATGTACGTTTCCATTAATATTAAATGCAAATTGAAATAATGTCGCCCGATCATGTTCGTCGTACGCTATTTTTGAGTTTGATACGAGCATCTTCGTATTTTCCCCAAACGAGTCTATGAATACGAGTCTTTTCCTCGACGTATTTTATTTACAACAGTACATTATAAGATATAGGCTAGATGACTAAACAATTATGTTTAGTCGTCAGTTAGATTATAAAAAAATATTGAACACGTTTTTTTTATTTATTTTTCAAACAAACATTGACGAAAATACAATGCGTTCAAGTTACGCGTGACGTCACGCTTTTGTACAATTTTTACAAAATATTGACGTCGCAAGCAACTCCAAAACTTCGATGCTTTTTATCATTGTGTTTTTTTGTTCATTTGGTAAAGCTAAAAATATGTGTCTAGTATTTTTGTATAATCTAACTGATGGATTAAATAGAGTTATAGTTTTTAATGCAGTCATCATCCCTATTCCTAAGTATGGGCATAAGGAACTCAATTACGCTACTCTTATCAAGCTCATGACCACCTTGTTGCCATATACTTAATGATGATTTTCATATTATCCATCCCCATATTTTGATATCATCTGTATGATATCAAATGTTTTGATGAGACCTATAAAATCAGATCACCAAAGCAGACATTGACAAAAAAAAGTCGAATTTGTTTTTATGGGTTACATTATAAGTAAATAAATAAATATCCGACGACATCACATACATTGATCTGACTCCGAGGTAAGTAGCTTGAGCACTTGTGTTACGGATATCAGAATCAACAGTGGTATTACAAATATATACTTAAATATTGGATATTTACACCCAGACACAGAACAAACACAAGTATTCATCACACGAATGTTTGTCCTGGGTGGGGATCGAACCCACAACTCTTGGCGCATGGGGCAGGGTCACTACCGCATGCGCCATCGAGCTTGTCATGATTTATTATGATAAGTTAAAGCTACTTTTGAACAAGATCAATGGAACATCGATATTATTGCCATGTATTTAAAAACATCCAACCAATTGATTTCAAAATATCGATACCCCGCCAACACTGTCTCTCAACATTTCTTTTGACTTAAACCGTCCCAAAGGAAAGTTGGCAAATGAAAAATTTAGTATTTAAATTAGAGAGAACTCTTGTGGTCTAGTTACTTTCACTTCGGAAGTTTTCCTATCTATCAGATTCATCAGTATCGGGGTTTGATGTTAAACAAATTTCTTATTTATAGGTATAGCACGTAAGGTCTGAAGATATCAGAGGTGTAAATTTGTTTTCGAAATGAGATAACGTCTTTCTAGCGTTAGTAGTCAGGTCTAGCTCAATGGTAAGTTACGCGCGTCATAACTGAGGAGTGCGGGTTCAAACCCTAGCACGTACCTCTGGATTTTTCAAATCTATGTACCTACGTATTTATACAACTAACTCGGCGATGAGCGAAAACATCGTGATGAAATTCAAACCACATTAGATTTGTAATCATGATCCATAAGTTCATAAAGTCGCTTTATTGTAATTACCAGACTCGCTTAATCCGGGATCATGGTCTAAGCGGACTCCGTCTAAGCACAGGACATAACGCCAGGACATTATGATAAAATAATGGAGGGGTTTGAATTCCTTTAGAGACGTATGTTGTTACTGGTTGTAAAAAATTGTATTGACAGTATTATCTTCATGAGCTAAGACGATACGTGCACAGTATTTTATTAATATTTCTTCTCAATAGATGCGACATTCCGAACCGGTGGTAGATTCAAATTGTTCTATTTTGGATCTCTTATTTGATCGATTTACTAGTGTTTTTTTAGGCCCACGTAAATAAAGATATTTTGAGTTTGAGTTTGAGTTTGAATATTAAAAGTGCATGAAATATCCTACGAATATGTTACGATACTCAATCTAGTGCGATCATATTCGGTAAGACAAAAGTTTGAAACCTAATCTGCCTACCCCTTCGGGGATCATGGGAGTAATGTTATGTTTGTTTGTTTAAAACCTAAAATAGACGTAGGCTATATTTAATTCCGGAAAATGATATATCTTGCAGTGTGGACGATAGAGTTGCTGTATCAGACCAAAATCCACAAAAGACCACGGGCAATCGTTATTTTTAACAAAAATGTACATTAATAAATATAAATGTGAAAAAAAAATGTAATGCCATTTATTAAAAACCACCATTTAACAAATGAAACGCAGCTTAAGCAAAAATGGCGTCGAAAACGCGACAAAAAAAATTCAAACGTCGCGTTTAATGCGAAATGGAACGGGGACAAGAAAGGACCCGTTCAAAACGTAACGCGATGAGAAGTCGCGCAGAAATAAAAGAGGAGACAAAACCGTGGGACGTTTTCGCGCCAGGCGGATGTCTCGGTAATCCCATCACTCATTTGTTTAGACAGCGTCGCCTTAACTATGGGTATGGCATAGTGACAAGCGGAGCGGATAGCGGTAAGCGACAGGCGAGTGTGACAAGTAGGTAAGTAAAGTAAATCACCAGACTGACACACCAATTCCCTAGTTTAGAATTAGGGAATTGGTGTGTCAGTCTGGAGAATAAGCTTATGCTTGTACTATGGATACTAGGCGAACGGATAGAAATGCTTAAATATGTTTATTAACATCCATGACTGGAGTCATACTTCCATGTTCATTACACGAAACATTTGCCCCTAGCGTGATTCGAACCCGCGACCCTTGGTTTCGTGTCCAGGGTGTCTCTCTGTCCACTCGACCAACAGGTCAGTCAAATACAGATACTAATAATAATACTAATACGAAATATCTTCTATATAGTTAGGAAACCGATTTCGATAAGGGCAGATAAACTCAGCGAGGATTAACAATAAGCAGGACATATAAAATAGTACACAAGAGTGAGCGCAAACGCAGGTATGTGCACTAATTCAATAAATACAAAAACTTAAATAGAAAAAATTACACAGTTTTTTTTACTACGTTAAATACAAACCATTGCTACTTTTTTAACTTAAAACATCACGCCACTTCCCGGGGTAGGCAGAGAGAACCGAACGCCATTTAGCAAGATCCTTATATACCTCACTCGCCTCTTCAACATTCATAATCCTTTTCATACAAGCTCTACGATTTTTATGACTGCTAACATCACCTGCTTAATACACGACCAATCTGGTCGTGGTAGGTGAGCCTGGGTCTTCCGCGGCTCTTACATCCTTCCATTTTCGCATTGTATGTGTCATCTGTTTATCTTTATTACAAATACAATAAAAGTTTTTTGAACTAGAAAAGAAACTGCTTTTCAATTCTTATTTTTTTTTTTACGTAAGTAGAAAAATATACTTTTTTACAGTCAGTATAGCAGTATGTTTGGCATGAGCTTTACCCCCTCACTCTGAGCACAGCCTTAAATGAGAAAGCGTTGCGACAAATCCGACTTCAAATTGTTTTTTACCGGATTTCTGACAATACTAATTTGTTGCTTTAATAAACGTGAGGCGGAACAAGTTGCTTGGAAACATCTTGAAGTGACGTATTTACGATAGCATTTTTAACACAATACGACGTAAGCTTGGAAGTGGAATTTTCAGGTGACTTGCCTATTTTTACATTCATTGGTATCAAGAAGGCGACTTATTTGCCTAAATAGCATTATAAATTGACAAATTTTAAAGAAACGACTCATAGTAAAATTATTTTGTATTCCCATTTAAATTACAAAGAAATTGACTTGTCCATTGACTGGCTCGTTCGTCGAGTAGTCAGAGACCCTGGCCACGAAACCTAGGGTTCGAATATCGCTAGAAGCTAATGACCTCGAGTTATGTATGTTTATAAATGTATTTAAGTATGTCTATCCGTTTACCTAGTGCTATGGATACTCCCTAGTTTCAAGTTAAGCTTATGCTTGCATAAGCTTAACTTGAAATAGGGAATGGTGATTTCAGTCACCATTCCCTAGTCAGTTTATTATTTTAATCCATCAAATTAATATGTGCTTTGATAACTTAAACAGCCCCCTTAGGGGTAGACCTTACAAAATGTATAATAATATTATCAAGCTGAAGAGTTTATTTGTTTGCTTGAACGCGCCAATCTCAGGAACTACTGGTCCGTTTTGAAAAAATCTTTCAGAATGAATAGCCTATTTATCGAGGAAGGCTAAAGGCTATTTAACAATAACTAAAACGCAGGTGAATCCGCGGGCACATCTAGTATCTTTTATGGTGGAGATACAGTCGCTTTAGTAGGTACAGATTTTGTAAACTACGATGGCCATAGCATGACTATATTGTGATGCAAAAAAAAAATATTTATCTAGAACCTTTCAATACAAACAGATGAATAGTTGAATAGTTTAAAAATACATAGCGGTTTTCAAGTCAAGAAATCTCTAAAAAAAATTGTTTTATTCGAAATGATATGAAATAATCTTTATTTATATAGGCTTCAACATGGCACTTATAAATCGTCAAAACAAATTCAATATCATCATCATCCTCTTGCCCTTCTCCCAGTTCATTTGGGGTCGGCGCAGCATGTCTTCTTCTTCCATACGCCCCGGTCAGCCGTCATCAAGCTATCCACTTCCATTTTACTCATATCATCTTTCACACAATCCATCCATCTCTTAAAACAAATTCAATATCAACCGGTTCAAAAGCTAGCTTCTACCGAGAAGAAACCAGCAAGAAACTCGATAGTTACGATGTGTATCTAATTCTATGACTGAATTAATTAAATTAACCGGCAGAAACTAGTGTCGCATTAATTACTAAACTTATCAACTCATCTTCGTATGTTGAGACTCCGCCTTCAGGTGATGCAAAACTAATTATCTCGACGAGAAAATAAACTGAGACTGAATTATTACAATTTATACTCCCGTTACAAATTTTTGCTCAAACTGCATAGTGTACGACTGGGCAGTGAAGCAACGGCATAAAAGTTGCGGCCTATCACAATTAACATTGTTGCTTGCATATTTATTTCTATGACAACTAGCCGGCAGCGGTTGTCACTGTATTTTAAATTTAAAACTGGAGTTACTGACCTTATTGACTTAAGGACCAAGAACGGTTCAAGAATCGAGAAAGTTAAATCACGGGGTGAACCAAAAAATTTAAGCTGATTATTTCGTCGTCCCTTCTCACCGGAGTATGAGAGTGAAGGAACATAGAATGTCCTTGTGTTTAAGCAGACACTTGTGCACTAAACTCCTGCGCAGTTGCCTCTTCGTTGCGTCTGGCCACCATGGCAAAAATGGGTCAGGAATATATTTTTATTGTCCTAATTGACGCTTGTCATTATTTTTTAGATATGATGTATTTTTATGACCACGATACGTGCAGTCAGAGACGATCACTGCATTATCAACCTGAAGTTGTGGACAACCTTTGGAACTCCTTATTTCTCTTTTATCTATAAACCCCATATTGGTCCGGGACTCAAAAATAAGCTAGCATATCGTAAGGCGACTAATTATTGTATTGGGTTTGGGATTATGTGGGCGACGAGCTGGCCACTTGTAACTTTTCACAATTTTTCATCTTACCCAATTCGTTATTGGGTAAATGTGGTTTAATTAGGTCGACAAGCTCGATGGCGCATTCGGTAGTAACCCTGCCCCATGCACCAAGAGTTGTGGGTTTGATTCCCACCCAGGACAAACATTCGTATGATGAATATTGGGTTTGTTCTGTATCTGGGTGTTAATATCAAATATTTAAGTATATATATATATTTGTGAAATTCCGCTGTTGTTTCTGATATCCGTAAAACAAGTGCTTAAGCTACTTACCTTGAAGTCAGATCAATATATGGAATGTAGTCTGATGTTTATTTATTTATTGTTCTTTGGATTCTGCCAACTTTCTTCGAGATTTCAGGCGTATTGATGTATATTATCTTTAAGTGTTTATCTGCTTCACTGCCATTCGTCTGACTGTGGGCAAGCCACGTGGGCGTGAGTGGCGTGCGTTGCGCTCAACTTGTCATTCGGACGTCGTTCCTTTTAATTCATTTATTCCCTTCACTTGGGGCAAGACAAGTTAATTTTACAATTAGGAGCTTTCCAAAAGTTGCTTGTATAGAAGGGTTGGCTTCATGGTGAATATCGATCTTATTTTTAATGTACAGTAATTATAATGGTGGTGGGTTAGTAAGTAATACGTCTTAATGACTGAGGGTGTTAGTTGGAACCTGGAAGTGTATCTCTGGGCTTTTAAGGCTATGTACGGTTATTAACTACTTAGCGATGAGGATAAGCATCGTAAGGAAATCAGCACTTTCGAATGAGTATGGATGTTACGGCGATCAAAGTCTTATTCCTTTTGATATTGGACCCCAATTGCAGAATCGAATTTGATAAATTAACACGTTCGCGTGAGCTACGTCGCACGACGTCGTAAGTATATGCTTAGGAAACCGCGCAACGTCTTATGACGTCCTAAAGATTATGATATGTATTTCGGCGGAACGTCGCCCGACGTCTAATTTAAGAGTCAATTTATATACCGTTGCTCCTTTGCGCCGCATTACATCCCATTTTTGTAGTTTGTTGCGCCGTGTAGCTTGGTTACATGGTGTATGTCTTACGGCGCGACGTCTTCACACGGCGCTTTATTTTGTATGGAAAAAAGGTTGCGCCATTATGCAACTTTTGGACATGTGGTTGCTCACGCGAACGTGTTAAGGACTCTATTCCCGGTGGATTTCGGGAAACATATAACGCTAAAAAGATAATTATTACTAAGTAGATTTGGAATTTTAATTCTATCACAGTTTCAAGAATGAACTATTTAATTGAATTAATATCAATAACTACTATTGACATATTAAATTTAAGTTCCTTTTCCTGAGAATCCTTGATTCTATTTTTAAATTTTCATTCATGAACATTTTGTCCAAGAAAATGTTTGCTAAAAAGCATGTATATATATATGCTCAGTAAAATAAATCCTCAGAAGGCAAGTCTTTACAATCCCCTGCAAGGCTATTGTCTAGTAAACAACACGCAAACTGACTGATGTAATTCGAGAAACTAGTTAATCCCTCAGCCCTCCTCTAATTAAAGGCAGGCCTAAACTTCACCCCGAGCCTGTTGGGCGAACTAGTGCCACTAGTGCTAAATAACTAGTGCGAACCAGATTAAACTGGCGTAACATTTCTTCTGCGTAATTAAGTTTGCTTGGAAGGGATAAGGGGAAGACTTGACTAAGAATGTAAACATTTTGATAGAAAAATAATAGTGCGATTTTCTTCTCGTTGGTCTAGTATTGGTATGCGCCGCTTAGGGACTATAGGTCCCGGGTTCAAATCCCGGGTTGGGCCAAAAATTTTTGGCTGGGTATTTCAATATTGAAATAGTCCGAAGTCAGGAAGATGGCGGTTTAATTACCTCCGTGCCTCGGAAAGCACGTTAAGCCGTTGGTCCTGCACCTGACCTCTCTCCGGTCATGTCGAATTACCGTCTCACCGGACTATGGGACTGAGGAAAAGAGAGTGCACTTGTGTTGGCGCTCTCACTTGTGCACTATAATATCTCCTGCGCAATTGGCCAATCTTATATGAAGAGTGCATTACTGGGCGAAGATTGTACATACAGTAGGATTTTTGGATAATCGCATTTTAATAAACTCCTACATTTTAGTTACAATGTAAAATAACACTATGGTACCGATTTATTATTGTCCTTTTCTCACTGTCAGCTTGTAACCTTACTCTACTCTTACTTATGTAACCTTAACACTCACAATTTTCCATCTAACCCAGCCCAGTTTTATTTTTGGTCGAATGTGGTTAAAAGGGCCAGCTGCCTTTTTGACTCTGCCTACTTTTTCGGGTATTATGTTATGTTATGTTTAACTTTAACATTTAAAATTGTATTCCTGTTTCCTGTAGGTAAATGCATTTTATTCGGTAAGCAGATTGAAACGTCTGAACACAACAAAATAGTTAAGCCAAGCAACACATCAAACTTGCGTTACAAAAACTTCCCTAACTCAATATAAATTTTGCGCCTCCATCACAGCGTATATTATGATTTACCATTTTCCCATATGAGTTAGGGTAGCTATTCAAACAGACATAAATTGTGTGAAAACTTTCCGGAGAAAGGGAAATATTTGAGGCTGTAATAGTGGAGCTGTTTTAAACTACTTTCCATCACTCCGGGGAAGCAAAACAAAATGAAAAGGGTGGTGAAAGTCGAGTTAAACAAATTTAAGGTGATGGGACTTTGAAGATGTTTTGAAACGGCCTAGCAGAGAGTAGAGGCATTTGCACGCATTTGGCGTATACATAGTACAATCATATTTGCTTAGTTTGAGATCTAACATGAGTCGATACGGACGGAGTGTCCGAACATTTTCTGTCCGAAACTGTCATGAGTAGAAAACATCAATAGTCGTATCATAAACAAGGCGGATTGTCAGACAACCAGCATGTCGTTTTAGATAGAGAACACGTTAAACATTATAAATATGAGACCTTATATAATAATAAATATAACTGGAAGTGAAGTTCATTATCGTCATTTATTTAGCACCTACAACAACCAACACAGAAACGTCAGCAAGCCGTATAAACATAAAGTTTCTTGGACAATTTTTCTGTTAATTTATGCAATTAAAGAAGTTGGAGTGTAATATTAGACGAGGTCGTATAATTAAGATGGAGCCAGAAGTTGCCTACAGGAACTTTGCGATTAAAGTAATGTTCAAAAGCCTCAGTGTGAATGTAAATATTGACTGGCTCAATGGGGCAGTTGTGGATTCGATCCCCACCCAGGACAATTATTCTTGTGACGAATACTTGTATTTGTTCTGTGTCTGGGTGTTGATATCTAATGTATAAGTAAATTTTTGCAATACCACTGAAATAATGCATTTCTGCAAGTGGATTCATAACAAATTCTTTTGCACTTTTAACATTTTTTTGCCCTGCACCAGCACCTCGACGTGAATGGCCTGATGAGAAGAGGTGCCGCAAGAAACTCAACAGATAGCCTTTTTTAAATACGTTTATATGTACTTATATATCTAATTTAGTGACATTATAAATTAAAAATATAAATTTCACTGTGCATGCGAGCAGATTAGCTTGTTCAAATATTTTTATCATTTAAATAATCTTCTACTTTGAAGTAAGTAACCCTTACTTAATCATTAAACATGATTAAATAAAAATCCTTAACTTATTTATGTGTAATTGAATTGCGTTTTGTGGCAGTATATTAAATATATTTATGCTTAGGCTTACAAATGAGCTAATTATCTTACCAAGTCTGAGATTTGGGACGGTAAGTTTATGAATTAATTGACCTATGAGAACCAAGCTCTCCCTTAAGCAGGCCGAGCGTGCGGCACCCTGATCTCTTTAGCGTACCTCGCGAGTCGCGGCAACACGCATAATTTACCGGCCTCCTTCTTCGGGGCGCCTACTACCCTGGATTGCCAAGTTAGACCTTTTTCAGATAAATAACTAGGACATAGCCCGGGAGCGGTGGTAGCTCAATGGTAAGGACACGCGCCTCTTAACCGAGGAGAGCGGGTTAAAACCCGGGCACGTACCTCTGGATTTTTCAAGTCTATGTACGTATTTATACCACTAGCTAGACGGTGAAGGAAAACATCTTGATGAATCCTGCAAATTCAAACGACTTTGGATTTGTAATCATGGTCCAAAAATTGTCTGGTTACCCTATCTTAGGGTTACGAAGGTCAGATCGGCAGTCGCTTTAATGTAATTACCAGACTCGCTAAATCCTGGATCATGATCTAAGCGGACCCCCTCTAAGCACGGGACATAACGCTACGAAGATGATGAACTAGGACATAGCCCGTTATGCACTTATGTTGACCTTAACGAAGACTATAGCAATACGCACATGTTTTCTTTATGGTAGACTCTGATTGAGTACTCGGTGTATAAAATCAATCGAGAGTCCGGGACTCAAAAATGCTCTAAACGTCTCGATGTCATAGAATGAAACCAATGTACCATTAGTTAGTTTGTTATTCTTTTTCGCAAAAACCACTGAATGGATTTTAATGGTACTTTAGAATAACGTAGCTTATACATCCGATTAATATATAGGATATGTTTTATCGACGTACTACGCGAGCGACGCCGCGGGCAGAAGCTAGTTAAAAATAATATTATTTTTTTACATTATCACATACATTGATATGACTCCGAGGTAAGTAGCTTAAACACTTGTGTTACAGATATCACAATCTGTTGATTCTGATATCTGTAACACGAATGCTTAAGTGGTATAACAAATATATACTTAAATATTGGATATTAACACTCAGACACAGAACAAATACAAGTATTCATCATGCGAATATTTGTCCTGGGTGGGGATCGAACCCACAACTCTTGGCGCATGGGGCAGGGTTACTACCGAATGCCCCATCGAGTCAGTCAAGAACATTAATTACGAGTACACATAAAAATACTAAATAACCAAACGTCACGCCGCTTTCCTAGCGGGGTAGGCAAAATAAATACTGCAAGGGATTAATGAGTCTTCGTAAGCATATCATTTACAAGACACGTTCTATTTCAGTCACAAACTCCACACGACCCTCTTCTATTTTGTTCGTAACAATTCGGGCCCTAATTAGCCAACTAGTCCCTAGGGCTAGGATACTCGGAACGTATCCTCGTAACAGTTTAAATTATGCCAAATATTTTAACATTACTACTTATTTGCAAATATAGCAGTAATACAGTTTTCCCTGACTCCCTTGGTGAGCTTTTAAAAGTGAGTTAACATTATGACGCTATACGCCACAGGGTCAAACTCAAATGGAGTAATGTCTGAGACTAACCTTTACACGTAGCTGCGATCTTGTTTATATAAATTGGCAATTTCGGATTATTATGTTAGACGTTTGTGTACAATAGGGATGATGACTGCATTAAAAAACTAAAGTTACATTTAGTCCGTCAGTTAGATTATACAAAAATACTAGACACATATTTTTCGCTTTATCAAATTAACAATAAGTCACAAAGATAAAGAGCATCAAAGTTTTGGAGTGGGGGCTTGCGACGTCACTATTTAGTACAAATTTTACGAAAGCGTGACGTCACGCTTGAATGCATTGTATCTTCGTCAATATTTGTTTGACAAATAAATAAAAAAATACGTATTCAATATTTTTTTATAATCTAACTGATGGACTAAACAGAATTTTTAATAATCTTGCCTATTGTTGTCTTTCCTTCAGGAACGAGATTTTTTCTGGGTGAAACAATAAAATACTTTTTTATTGTATATGGTAATGTGTTGGCAAACTCTCATACTTAGACATAGGAGTGCTATGTGTTTACAAACTAATCTCTAAACTATTTATAGTTATATTTGCGTCATAGTCCAAAAATAACACAACATGAATGTTGAAATAATTATGTTTTCATTTGTTTTCATATAAACTGTTTGTATAGCCTGATCTATCTGATGTCAATTAAAGCGTGGGTGTTGAAAATGTTAGAAACATTTTCAATTTGAAGGCATTTACCGTTATATTTTGTAGTAATATCATATTTTAATGTTTATTTAGTAAGCTTTTATATGTATGTATATACATTTTACAACTACTGGTCGTATAAAATAAATTAATCAATTTATGCTCTGATGTTAATTGATCGTATACTTATTATTTTCATATATGTTACCAATACTACCTCGTACTTCAAATGCAAAAAGAGCTTATTTAATTCCACATGTCTTCACGCAATCACAGATTACTGAATAGTCACGCAACCTTAACCTTAAAGTAACCTTAAAGTATTAAATATCATTAAAAATCTTTGTCTGATGTTGGTCTGGGACTTAAAGAAGTATGTGCCAACTGTGTTTCTTGCCTAGCATATCGTAAAGGGCGACTAATTGTATATGAGTTTTGGGTGTGTGGTTGTGTAGGCGACGAGCTAGCCACTTGTCACTACTTTTTCACAATTTCCATCTAACTCTGCCCAGTTTTATTTTTGGCTGAATGTAGTTAAAGGGCTTTGCCTACCCCTTCGGGGATTATAGGCGTGATGTTATGTTATATTTATAAATCTTTAAATATTGATCTGTAGCCGCGGGCACAGCTAGTTAGTTATGTTTTTTTCAATTTAAAATATTCCCATATCTGAATTAATAGCAACATTGTATTGTATTCATTTTTAAACTGCACCAGTACTTATAATTATATATTTTATTTGCACACAAGGCCCCTGAAAATCAGCGTCATGTCGCCCCGTCGTCATGGCAAATGCTGAGTGTCAACCATTATGATTGCACATCTTACCTTATATCTTTTAAGTACCTAGAATTACTATTTGATTTTTGTTATACTAGGTTGTTATGAATTATATATTTTTTTCTTACTTTCAAAACACTGTATTCGCCCCCACGCTCAGTCCGTCCTGTGGCGGTGTTTGCATTCGTTATGGAGTCCACGAGCGGCAGTGCCGTGGGGAGCGCTCGGGCGCCGGGACCGGGAAGGCATTTCGGCCGGCACTCCACAGCTGCTCAGGTCGCTCTCAGGGTTAGAGTGGAGCACCAACGCACAGTTCGCTGAAGACTTATTTTATTTTTAGTAATATTGTGTTATTTTGTGCAATTTTTTTATTACATATTCGAAAAGAGGAAAAACATTTATTGACTTTACAAAAAAATTTCATACATGCTTACATACAATCCTACTAATATTATAAATGCGAAAGTTTGTATGTATGGATGGATGTTTGATACTCTTTCACAAAAAAAAAACTGAATGGATTTTAATGAAACTTTAGAATAATATAGCTCATACACCCGAATAACATATAGGCTATGTTTCATCGATGTACCACGCGAGCGAAGCCGCGGGTAAAAACTAGTAAATAACATAAAACAGAGTAATATTGTCCATTCCAGACGAGAAAGTTCCGTGACACTTCGAGTTTGACGTTTCTGAACCCACTGGCTCTGCCCGCGGTTTCACCCGCGTTTATGGTTAATGTTATATATAGCCTATAGCTTTCCTCGATAAATGGGCTATCTAACACTGAAAGAATTTTTCAAATCGGACAAGTAGTTCCTGAGATTAGCTCGTTCAAGCACACAAACAAACTCTTCAGCATAATATTAGTAATGATTTTTTATTATCTCACATGTTACTTCTGAACTAATCTTTAAAAATTAAAAAAAAAATTTGGATACGTATTATTCAGAAAAAGACTCGCCGCAAAATAAAATATAAGGATATATATGTGTTATAAAGTCCCATGTTGATCTGGGACTTGGCCCATTTTGATCTGGGACAAAAAAAAAGAATGTGCCAACTGTGGTTCTTGCCTAGCATGTCGTAAGAGGCGACTAATGGTTTACGGGCTTTTGGGTATGTGACTGAGTAGGCGACGAGCTAGCCACTTGTCACTCCTTTTTCACAGCTTTCCATCCAACCCAGCCCACTGTCCCATGTTGGTCTGGGACTTAAAAAGAATATGCCAACTGTGGTTCTTGCCTAGCATGTTGTAAAAGGCGACTAATGGTAAATCGGGTTTTGGGTGTGTGATTGTGTAGGCGACAGGTTAGCCGCTTGTCACTGCTTTTTCACAATTTTCCATCTAACCCAGCCCGGCTTTATTTTTGGCTGAATGTGGTTGAAGGGACTTGCTGCCCCTTCGACTCTGCCTACCCCTTCGGGGATCATGGGCGTGATGTTATGTATGTATGTATGTATGTATAAAATAAATTTAATTTACAACTTATTAGCACACGAATACAGAACTGTTTTAGCATCTGTATTCTTGTTTTAGTTTGTGAACCTCAATTTTCCACTAACATCCTCGTTTCATATATAGATCGATAATATTTTTAAAGTTATTAGTAACTAAATAAAGAAGGGACATTTATAATCGCTATTTGAGCCTCCATGATTGCTAATATTTTGTCAATAATTACTCGTACCTTATTTTTAAGCAAAATAATAGCTCAGTACCCGAATGGCTTGCCAACCTTACGCGTGGACACAAAGTGGTCCGCCATTGCTGTGGTCCTGCATACACTATGTTTCGTTCGACACGGCTTTGAGATGCGAATCACATACCGCGAGAGCAATGTGATTACGTGTGTGTTCAAAGAGACATGGCTCAATATATCGTCTCGAGAGACGGAGATTGAGTGGTAAGTGACGGACTGTCTAGGAACTCGAGCCATGTTTGTATTTTTGACTAGTAGTATCCCGTGGTTTCTTCTAAAAAAAGTATAACATAGCCTATATTACTTGCTTATAATGTAACTTTCTGTCGTGAAAGAAGTTTTAAAATCGGTCCAGTAGTTTTGGAGCCTATTCAATACAAACAAACAAAAAAGCAATCAATTCATTTCTCTTTATTATAATATTAGTATGATAATTGTGAAGCGAATGAATTAATGAAGGAGACATTTTAGGCGAATAAGGTCCCAACTGGCGGGCATAGGCTTCCTTTTGCTTCCCCCCAATCATCCCGATTCGCCTTTTTTCCTGTCCCAAGCAAACCTAGTTCAGCCAGCCATTAGGAATTACGAAAATGCTAAAACAAGGTAAGCTCACACGTTATACATTTATTAATTTTGCAACTAGATGTCTCGTTGGTCTAGTAGTAGCTTGCGCCGCCTAAGAACCAAGAGATCCCAGATTCAAATCCCGAATTGGACCAAGAATTTGTGGCTGTTTATTTCATTACTCTAATTATTATATTGAAATTACTCAGTAACAGTCCGGAGTCAGGAAGTTGGCGGTGTAATCACCCCCGTGCCTCGGAAAGCACGTTAAGCCGTTGGTCCTGCGCCTGACCTCTCTCCGGTCATGTCGAATCGCCGTCTCACCGGACTATGAGAGTGAAGGAAATTCCTTTTAGTGTTGCCCAAAGCAAGACTCTTGCGGCGGTCTTGCATGCCGTTATCTTGCAGACTCAATCTTGTTCTTGATCAAATGTTGCTTGTCGCTTGGTCCTGTGTTAAGACCAAGCGACAAGCAACATTTAAGCAAGAATAAGACTAAATCTGCAAGATGACGACATGCAAGACCGCCGCAAGAGTCTTGCTTTGGGCAACACTAGAAGGAATAGAGAGTGCACCTGTGTTAGCGCACACACTTGTGCACTATAATATCTCCTGCGCAGATAACAAATCCTCGTTGAGATTGGTCGCTGTGACCGATATCGATTAGGAAGACATTATTATTTATTTAGCATCACAAAATTTCGTAACAGTTATAGCCCAGATTCTCATTCAAAGCCGTAAAAACAGATAAATTGAAGAACTAGCACCCAACTTTCCGGTAACTCGCAACTGAATCATAACAGCAACATTCACTAACGACATCTTTTTTCCGGAACAAAACTCCGTTCGCTGATACAGGAGCTGTTAAACAAGTTGATCAGTAACAAGAGAAGTTACCGGGATGTTACCTAAAGCCGGTGTTCACATGACCTATAGTTTGTGCAATTTAGGTATCGAGTATACTCAAAAGAAACAAATGCATTTAATAATTTGACCGTGGTCAGTCAGAAATTGTATCTACATCTATACTTATAATAAATCTGTAGAGAGGTCAATTCTGTGCATGAAATATTTTTTTAAAATAACTATCAGGGGGTGATTAGTGATCGATACTGATGCCAAAAATGCAATCAGTAAAATTTTTGTCTGTCTGTCTGTCTGTCTGTCTGTATGTTCCTTATAGAAACAAAAACTACTCGACGGATTTTAACGAAACTTGGTACAATTATTCTTCATACTCCTGGGCAGGTTATAATATACTTTTTCATCACGCTACAATTAATAGGAGCAGAGTAGTGAAGAAAAATGTTGGGAAAACAGGAAAAGTTACTCCATATTTTAAGCTTTCGTCGCATGTGCAGCCTTAATGGTTAAAGTTACATAGAAATCATGTATGACGGAAATAGTCTTTATAATATTAACCATAAACGCGGGTGACACCGCTGGCACAGCTAGTGTTATACTAATATTATAAAGCTGAAGTGTTTGTTTGAACGCGCTAATCTCACGAACTACTGGTCCGATTTAAAAAGTATTTTAGTGTTAGATAGCCCATTTATCGAGGAAGGCTATAGGCTATATATATAACATTAACCTTAAACGAGGGTGCAACCGCGTCCTAGTTTTCTTCAATAAAACAAAAATCTCGCGTAAATAGAACGCATGGTGAAAAAATAATAAAACTGAAATGAGTTTTCAGTTCTCGACACAGTCTTTTTATTACTTACGCTTCTCTGCAATCATTCATACGCGCACTATCCCCAAAGAGATAGGTAGAGTCCAAGAAGCAATAATGCTCCATAGAAAAAATTAAATCGAGTTAAACAATACATTTTGAAAAAATAGAAACCAAAGATTGCGGGTCATCCCGATGAATAATCAAAACATCTATGGATGTTTATGAAAGTTCATATTAATTTGTGTCTATTATCCGGACCACAAACATTTGCAATGTTAGTAGGTTTAATATACATGTACAAAAAAAAAAAAAAAAAAATTCAGTCGAATTGAGAACCTCCTTTTTTTTTTTTGAAGTCGGTTAAAAATACGTTACCTCCATCAAAAACGAATGTTTCATTGATTCCGTCGACTTAAAAGCGTTCATTTAATCTTCACGACCCATTTTATTTTCTAATCCATAAAAAGACAATCACTAATTCAGAGGCCAGCCTTTTCACAGTTACAGCCTTTTGCGTTAAATAAAAGCCGGCCTTTCTTCCGAGTCAGCCGTTCTTGCGATTCTCGGTTTAAAGAAACATTTTAACGTTTTTACGGCTTTTAAAGTCTCGTAAAATAACGTTTATTTCTTGACAAGCGTTTGCCCGTGTCTCGGTTTGCGTTAATGTAAAAAAACGTAAATTATATTCTATAACTCCTAACATATGTATTTGAAGGAATTTCATTGTGATAACCTTTAGACCGATTAAGTAAAAAGTCACTTTCGCAGTTGGAATTTATATAAATATCAGTTAGTTTTTGTTAAGAGCGGTGGTAGCTCAATGGTAAGGACACGCGCCTCTTAACCGAGGAGTGCGGGTTCAAACTCGGGCACGTACCTCTGAATTTTTCTAATCTATTTACGTATTTATACCACTAGCTGGACGGTGAGGGAAAACATCATGATGAAACCTGCAAATTCAAACAACTTTGGATTTGTAACCATGATCCAAAAAAAAATATTGTCTGGTTCCCCTCTGGTTACGAAGGTCAGATCGGCAGTTGCTTCAATGTAATTACCAGACTCGCTAAATCCTGGATCATGATCTAAACGGACTCCGTCTAAACACGGGACATAACGCTAGGAAGATATAGGTGATAAGTGATCGATACTGATGCCAAAAATGCAATCAGTAAAATTTTTGTCTGTCTGTCTGTCTGTCTGTCTGTATGTTCCTTATAGAAACAAAAACTACTCGACGGATTTTAACGAAACTTGGTACAATTATTCTTCATACTCCTGGGCAGGTTATAGTATACTTTTCATCACGCTACAATCAATAGGAGCAGAGTAGTGAAGAGAAATGTTGGGAAAACGGAAGAAGTTACTCCATTTTTAAGCTTCCGTCGCGTGTGCAGCCTTAATGGTTAAAGTTACATAGAAATCATGTATGACGGATATAGTCTATATAATATTAACCATAAACGCGGGTGACACCGCTGGCACAGCTAGTCTTATAATACGTGGTTTATATCCAGCCACTTTCATTGAAAGCCCCTGCGTCTGAGCGCGAGACGTTAAAAGTGAAGTCATTGGATTGAATTGCGTCATCAATAATGCATTGAGCGACCCCCCCAACCATTGACTAATGGAATAGTGATCACTTTCAAGGCTGGGTGAAGTTCCTTTATTGCATTACCTAGTTAACAATCACTGTTAGACGCATGATACTTTCATGACAATGACTTTTCTCAATACGATTTAAACAAGTCTTATAAAATTTGACATATAAATTGACTGGCTCGATGGCGCATTCGGTAGTGATCCTGCCCCATGCTCCAAGTTGCGGGTTCGATCCCCACCCAGGACAAACATTCGTATGATGAATATTTGTGTTTTTTCTGTGTCTGGGTGTTAATATGCAATATTTAAATACATATATATTTGTAATACAACTGTTGATTCTGATATCCGTAACACAAGTGCTTAAGCTACTTACCTCGGAGTCAAATCAATGTATGTGATGTAGTCTGATATTTATTAATATAATACGAAAAAGCAACCATGAATATAGTTTGGAAAAACTGAAGGTACGCCTTTGTGCATATTTTTGACTATATCCTGAAAAAAAATCATGGGACGCAAAATACAGTCTCTTTGTAAAAAAACGAAAATCCATCCATGACACGGGCAGAGTCATAGGAAAAAGTATGTCTTCTTCATTTATCCTCCCTTATAGCTTGTTTAATATCATCACTGTAGGTGCTTTGCCCTTCGCCTTGTAGTCATATGCCAGTTTTGCCTACGTTTAAAAATTCATCCTGCTATTTTGTATACCTATTTATACATACATACATGACATCACGCCCACAATCTCTGAGAGGTAAGCAAGGGGGAAGCAAGCCCCTTAAACCACATTCAGCCAAAAAAACAATTTGTAAAAACTAACTAACCAAACTTTACGCCACTTCCCTAGCGGGGTAGGTAAAGATAACCGAACGCCATATGACACGATCCTTACACACCTCACTCGCCTCTTCAGCATTCATGATCCTTTTCATACAAGCTCTACGCTTTTATGACTCCTAACATCAGCATCGTAAATTGTAAAAAATATAGAAAACTGTGCAAAAACTGTGACAAGTGGCTAACTCGTCGTCAACATCCACACAATCACATACCCAAAATCTGATATACCAAGTCCCAGATCAACATGAGACATGATACCTACTTGTGCCGCATTGCCGCACGTAGTAAAATATAGCACGTATCGCACGTACGAGATATAACATGATCAAGCATTTACTAACAGATAGAGTGATATATAAACTGTAATACAACGTTAAATAAATCAGTTACCTACAGACATCTATTAACCTTTGTCTCATTCCACACCAGTCCCATACGCGGTGATATTTGGCGGCGAACCCAACGTAATGGGGTAGTTGAGACTCATACCAACTGATGTCTCAATTACCCCAGTCCCATACACGGTTAAACTGCTCATAAAATCCATCAATTATTTTCATTTTTAATACAATATTAATGATTTCCGGCACATTTAAGTAAATAAGGAACTATCTCACGTATGTATATAGCATGTAGCATGCTCGTCGCCATACAAAGGGTGCAGTGACGTCAGAGTTCTTGACCCTGGAGCACTCAGCGTGAGGGGCGCATCAACGGAGGCTGGGAGAGTGTTGAGGCGGACTTGGTCGAGACACTCACAATTTATTGATTATTATCTGCTGATTTCTGATAAAAAATACAAAATTACTGATATCTGAATTGATTTTTTATTATTGATAACTATAACTAGAAAGAAGAATACTTGTCATTACAAAAAAATATATGATATTCGTGAGCCATTTGATATTAGCAGTATAAAAACATTATGGCAATATTCTTAGGGCAGTGATGTACTGATTTAAGAAATATTTTAGTATTAAACTAACTAAAACTAACTAACTAGACTTCTCGCCACTTCCCTAGCAGAGTAGGCAGAGAGAACCGAACGTCATATGGCACGATCCTTACACACCTCACTCGGTTCTTCAACATTCATGATCCTTTTCATACAAGCTCTACGGCTTTCATGACTCCTAACAGTATTAAAAATAGGTATTCCGTTTGGCCGATAACTTAAACATTTCATCGTCTATTTCGTTAATAAAAATATCGAAAGAAGTTTTAAAAACATGATATTGTACTTAGTCAGTCCCTAATTTTTTATTACACTATTATTTTTATTCAGTAAAATCGGCGGTAACTTAATGATATACGCCTCGTATGGAAACTTAGGCACGGAATTCTGAATATTTCGAAACACGGATACCTTTGTGGTTTTAAATAACCATTGGCTCAGCGGTTCATTGTGTGCAATGAGTCACTCATTGTGTGTTTACCCCTATCGAGGTAGTTAGCCCAGGTTCGAAACTACAGGTTTTAAGTCAAAGTCAAAGTCAAAGTCAAAGTCAAAGTCAAAATCAAAAACAAAGACGAGTCAAAATCAATACAAACTCATGCAAACCTAGACACGTATTTCTGGATAATTCGAATCTAAGCATGGTAATCTAGGTGGAGTAAATATACCATTTGCTCAGCGGACCATTACTTGTAAAGAGTCATTGATTTACCCCTTTGGGGAGATTGGGCCAGGCTTGGAACAGCACTGATGATCAGTAAGTTGTGAAACAAGAGTCCATCTCCATATCTATGAACGTGACAATGAATCGAAACCCTCGCTAATGGTGTCCCCGGTTGAAGGTCTCCGGGGCAGCAGGCTCCATTAAAAATTCCGTTTCTTTGACCAGTAGGTGTTCGTTGCTATAACTATAGCCAACGGCTCTGCCTGCAAACTGAGGCTTAAAGTAGATAATACCCTAAAATTTAGTATATTACATGGCGTGAAATTGGATGGTTAGTTAATTTCGTCAAAAATATGAAAAATCTAATTTTGGTTTCCAAACTAACTTATCATTATGCTCGTGATCCCTGAAGGGGTAGGCAGAGTCAATGGAAAAGCTAGGCTTCTAACAACATTCAGCCAAAAAAAAACTTAATATGTTATATATTTTTTCTGTAAGAGCCGATATGAAGCGATTTCCAGAAAACGTACTGATTTTAAATTAATATAATTCATCGCAATAACACCTTTTCCACAGAAATGTTAATATTATAACTGCATTATTATTAGTCGAAGGGTCGGTACTGTGAATAGAATATTAAATTTCGACTTGATATAGTTAACATCATTCATCATTATTATTTATTTTTCGTTAGTACGTGGGATTTTCCAAATATAACATTAAAATTGAATAGTAAATTTATCGTTTATGATGAATTTAATATTAAATTTCAATGTTTGTTATATCCTATGTTAATACATTCAGTCCCAGAGCAACATCTAAACTAATATTATAAAAAGGAAAAAATTGATTGTTTGTTTGTTTGTATCAAATAGGCTCCAAAACTACTGGACCGATTTGAATAATTTTTTCACCAATAGAAAGTTACTTTATTAGCAAGAAACATGGGCTTTATTTTATCCCCGTATCTTTAAAGTTACGGAAACTAGGCGGGTGAAACCGCGCTGCTAATAGGTTGATAAACATAATTTAATTATTTCCTACAATAAATTGAATGCCTTAAAAATTCTACTCGCGAATCAATATATCAGTGAAGCGAGCTATACTCGTCACAGAATTTTCTTTCTCCTTAATTCCAGTTTCTATCCCTTGAGCATTGCCGGGCATAATGAGGCAAGATGTTGGGAATAAATTCATTCTCCGACGTCACGGGTGAAAATATTCATTTCTAGGGCCCCGCTCAAAGTGGTGGAAAGGGGTTAAGCTGAAAGTATCGTTCATTTGATTGTATTTTTTCAGTAAATAATAATAAATAAATATCCAACATCACATACATTGAACTGACTCCGAGGTAAATAGCTAAAGCACTTGTGTTACGGATATCAGAATCAACAGTGGTATTACAAATATACTTATACTTAAATATTGGATATTAACACCCAGGCACAGAACAAACACAAGTATTCATCATACAAATGTTTGTCCTGGGTGAGGATCGAACCCACAACCCTTGGCATATGCACCACCTTCTTAATATTTACGTCAAAGTCAAATTCAAAGTCAAAGTCAAAATACTATTTATTTATATAGATTTGAAACAAACATTTATGAATCGTTAATTCAACATGAAAATTAATTAATCATAACATGAATCTAACACACCGTTTAGGAATGCTGCTTCTACCGAGAAGAAACCGAAAATAAACTCGGTAGTTACTCTTTTCAACAACATCATTACAAAGGTGTATAGATCATATTTGTCTTTGAACCATGTTACGGAGTCAGACACCAAAATATAAAATAAAAATATTTACTTAATTTAAAGCATAAATTAAGCAGACCAGTCCTCCAAGATGGCACCTGTTCCAAAGCACGTCTTCTATGTAGCCTTTTGCAATAATTCCAAAATAATCAGATTTAGAATTCAGTAATTAATAATGAATCCATAATTACTGATCCCTAGATCTGTAGGCCATCTCACACTTGACCACTTTTTTCTTCTCCGCACAAAACTCTGACTCAATGCCTTTACTAAGCCAATAAGTGTCGCCGTAAGATCCAGAGGGACTCCTGAATTACGTGGGGGAAAATATTTCACGCGAAATAACTCGGAAATTATTCATGGACTGTAAATATGGGGGGTGGAGTGACGCGAACGAATGGGGAAAGATGGTGACGTTCGCGTTATTGTTGATACGTGTTGAGGTAAGTGAGCATATTTTTCAGACTCGGCCTCGGCTTTGATTTCAGCTTTTCAGAGGATGAGAAATTCAGAAAAAAAAAACGAAAATCGATTATTTTATACCGACTGGCTGGATGGCGCATTCGATAGTGACCCAGCTCCATGCGCCAAGAGTTGTGGGTTCGATCCGCACCCAGGACAAACATTCGTATGATGAATACTTGTGTTTGTTCTGTGTCTGGGTGTAAATATCCAATATTTAAGTATATATTTGTAATACAACTGTTGATTCTGATATCCGCAAATACAAGTGCTTAAGCTACTTACCTTGGTGTCAGATCAGTGTATGTGTTGTCGTCAGATATTTATTTTTTATTACCTCTCTTTCTCTCTTAAAAATACATATAATTAACATCATGCTCACAATCCCCAAAGGGATTAGCAGAATTTACTTGAGGGCAAAAACAAATTGTGAACAAGAGTAACACATGGCTAACTCATACACATACACATAACATCACGCCCATAACCCCCGAAGGGGTAGGCAGAGTCAAAAGGGCAGCAGGCCCCTTTAACCACATTCAGCCAAAAACAAAACTGGGCTGAGTTAGATGGAAAATTGTGAAAAAGTAGTGGCAAGTGGCTAGCACGTCGCCTACACAATCACATACCTAAAACCCCATATACCATTAGTCGCCTTGATGATACAATAGACCTTACAAACGTTACATTCCCTAAATATAATTGAGTAAAGCGATGGCTGACACATACGTCATGTTTGAGAGCAGGTGCCACCTTGGGGGACTGGTCTGCTCTGGTTTGGTTAATTTATGCTTAAATTTTGTAAACATCGTTATTTTATATTTTGGTGTCTGATAACCCGACTCCATGACATGGTTCAGATGCAAATATGATCTATACACCCTTGTAAAATATGTTGTTGAAAAGAGTAACTACCGAGTTTCTTGTCGGTTTCTTCTCGGTAGAAGCAACATTCCGAACCGGTGGTAGATTCATATTATTAGTTGATTTTCCTGTTGAATTGACGATTTATTTAAGTGTTTGTTTCAAATCTATATAAATAAAGAGTATTTTGACTTTGAAACTCTATTATTATGTACATTGAACAGAAATTCTTGTCGCTAATCCCAATCGCAGTGTCCAGTATTCTTAGTGTACCGGTAATCCGTGTCTTGCAGCGTTCTATTTGTTGTCTCAGCGTGTCCGTAGTCCGCAGTCCGTAGTCCGCGGTCCGTGTAACCGCGTTAGCGCTCCTGACGGACCGGTCAGATATTGAGTTAGGGGCACTACAACCACACGGGGCTTACATGGCGGGCCCCGAGATTCGAGGATGATAAATAAATAAATTTTATTACATATACGTATGTACATAACATAATCCCCGAAGGAGTAGGCAGAGTTAAAGGGGCAGCATGCCCCTTCAACCAAATTTAGCCTAAAATAAAGTCGGACTGGGTTAGATGGATAATTGTGAAAAAGCAGTGACAAGCGGATAACCTGTCGCCTACACAATCACACACCCAACACCCGATATTACACACCAATTCCCTAGTCCCAAACTAAGCTTATGCTTGTGCTATGGATACTAGGTGAACGGATAAACTAATACGTTTATAATACTTAAATACGTTTATAAACATCCATGACTCGAGTACAAATGTCCATGTTCATCACACGAAACATTTGCCCCTAACGGGATTCAAACCCGCGACACTTGGTTACGTGGCCAGGGTCTCTGACCACTGGGTCAGTCAATAATAAGTGACTAATAAGTGATGATAATATATGATCTCTCGACACCGTTTTTAAAAAAAGAATCATAATTTTATTAAAATCATCCGTCGTCTAGCGCTATAGTCGAGATTCTCAAAGACAATAATACTGAATTTAACGTAATGAGCAAACGTAATAAGCGTGTTAAAATAGGATGTGCCGGATTTTACCCTCACCGCTAATATGAAAAAATCAAGACCGTGTCCAGGTACTTAAACCCCGACGCTACTAGTAATTGTTTTAATAAAAAATACCCTCAAACAGCTTAGGGTATTATAGGATCTATATCACTAGCATTCATAATATCAACACGCCCATAACCCCCGAAGGGGTAAGCATTCACATCACACACCTACACGTTGACATACATCTTCTTTTTTTAATAAAATTTGTATATAGATTGCGCATTTTAGGTTTGGAATTAAAGCGTCTAAGTTAAGCCAATTTTGAACATAAGCTTGTATCTTAGTCATTGAATATCTTTTTCACAATTTTCATCTAACCTAGCCCAGTTTTGTTTCTGGCTAAACGTGGTTAAAGGAGCTTGCTGCCTCTTTGACTCTGCCTACCCCTTCGGGGATTATGGGCGTGATGTTATGTATGTATGAATATCTTATTTCACATCTGTCTCTCATGTTTTTTTTGATTAATTAAAAAACCATTAAAGCTTAACTCGCCGACTTCATAGCCCTCCTCTCCAGTAATATATACGATACTTACCCGCATGACACATATAAAGTTGCGCGATGCAGGCTAATTGCTAGTCTGTTTGTTCGTCTGTTCCCATGTGTAGGGTGGTACAGAGGTGGCGCTATTTCTGGTACAGACTATAGATGAGGCATTGTTTGAATGCATGTGTAGGAACAGGTAAAATTATTTCTAGGTTTTGCTTTAAAAGGGGGATTCGCAGTTGTATTTGTTCGTCGAATACTAATCTACTCTAATATTATAAAAAGAATAGATTTAACTGTTTGTTTGTATTAAATAAGCTCCGAAACTACTGGACCGATTTGAGAAATTCTTTCACTAAAGGAAAGCTACTTTATCAGCGAGTAACATGGGCTATATTTTATCCTCGTATTCCCACGGGAACGGGTTCTACACGAATGAAACTACAGGGCACTGCTAGTAAATATTGTAAATGCATATGTTAGCTTGTCGTTTGTACCGTTCCATCATGCCTGCCACCCCCTAATTATTTTTAACAAAAAAAGCTGAGTTTATTGAGAAATTGTGAAAAAACTGTGACAAGTAACCAGGTTTTCGCCTAGATATTTACAAAACCAATTCAATATTAGTCTCTTTTTACGACATGCTAGTCAAGGAACACAATTTTTTTTTTTTTTTTCGAGTCCCAGTCCAACATGGCACGAAGATCCTCCATTTTAAGATTAACGATTTAAAATCCGAACCTATTTCAGTTATAATAAACTCAATCTAAGTTTCGAATACAACGTTCCATAACGAGTTGGATTTGAGCAAGTGAAACTGTCAATTAGGGCGACTCAATTTGAGCCAGCTCAGAGCGCGTCGAAGATGATGACGTCATCGCGGTGAAATGCTGAGTAAGGATATCTTCTATCTAGTGAGATGGAGAGACGAGTGTCAGGGTTTCAGGGTAACTTATCTATACTTACTAATATTATAAAGAGGAAAGATTGGTATTTTTGTATTTTTGTGTGTGTGTTTGTAATGAATAAACTCAAATACTACTGTGCCGATTTTAAAACATTTTTCTCCATTGGAAAGGTACATTATCTGAAAGTTACACAGGCTATATTTTATCCCCATATGCCTACAGGAACGGGAACTGTGCGGGTGAAACCGCGGGGCGTTGCTAGTTAAGAAATAAAAAGGTTCCTTATACCATCAGCGAGTCTGTCTATTTATATATCCTCTTTAAGAAACGCCTTGGTATATTATATAGACATTTAGCATCACGCCCGCATTTGTCCGAAGGGGTAGGCATAGCGAAAGGGGCAGCTCAACTCTTTCACCACTTTTGGCCAAAAACGTAAGTAGGTACTATCTTACTTAAGTTTGATGGGATATTGTGAAAAGTAGTGACAATTGGGTAGCTCGTCGCCTACACAATCAGTCGCCTTTTACGACATTCTAGGCAGAAACTACAGTACATTAAGTAGGTAATTTTTTAGTCCTATGCCAACATGGGACATTCTATTAGTCAATGATAAATCATTATCATGTTATGGCGTTTTAACGCACGCACATATAATAAACAAAATAATAATATCAGACGACATCACATACATTGATCTGATTCCGAGCTAAGTCGCTAAAGCACTTGCGTTACGGATATCAGAATCAACAGTGGTATTACAAATATATACTTCAATATATCGGATATTAACACCCAGACATAGAATAAGTTTCTTGGGCACCTCTTCTCAGCAGGACATTCACGTCGAGGTGCTGGTAGGGCAAAAAATGTTTGACGTGCAAAAGAATTTGTTATGAATCCACTTGCAGAAATGCATTATTTCAGTGGTAGGTAACAAAAATTTACTTATACATTAGATATTAACACCCAGACACAGAACAAACACAAGTATTCATCACACGAATGTTTGTCTTGGGTGACGATCGAACCCTCAACTCTTGGCGCATGGGGCAGTGTCACTACCAAATGCGCCATCGAGCCTTAATATCCACAAGTTTAGCAAGTTCTAGCAAGTTCTCGATGCTGATTCTAAAGTAAACAATAACGAGACTAAACACTGAACGTGAGAGATCTGACAATCACACGCACACAACTCGAGGCGGTTCATTAGCGCTCGCGTCAACACCGACGACGACACAATGCCGCCGTCAGCTGACAAGAGATGCGTTGTGAAGAGACATTTCGACACACACTGGTCTGTAGGCATGGGATGTAGTAGGTTTTGACTTTATGGCGTTGATAGTTTGGGAACATTTAGCGCATCAATTTGTAGCTCTGCCAAACTTAGATTTTGCGAAGAAAACACTCCAAACTCTTCAGAGTAAAACGGTAAAAACTCTCTAAGATATTATTATTATTTACGACTAGCTGTGCCAGCGGTGTCACCCGCGTTTATGATTAATATTATATAGACTATTTCCGTCATACATGATTTCTATGTAACTTTAACCATTAAGGCTGCACACGCGACGGAAGCTTAAAAATGGAGTAACTTCTCCCGTTTTCCCAACATTTCCCTTCACTACTCTGCTCCTATTGATTGTAGCGTGATGAAAAGTATACTATAACCTGCCCAGGAGTATGAAGAATAATTGTACCAAGTTTCGTTAAAATCCGTTGAGTAGTTTTTGTTTCTATAAGGAACATACAGACAGACAGACAGACAGACAGACAGACAAAAAATTTACTGATTGCATTTTTGGCATCAGTATCGATCACTAATCATCCCCTGATAGTTATTTTGAAAATATATTTCATGTACAGAATTGACCTCTCTACAGATTTATTATAAGTATAGATAAGATATTATTACTATATCCATGAAGGATGTTATTATTATATAGGTCAAGTGGACCCTGCCTAGGAAAGGTCATAAGCTAAGAAGATGATAGAATCATTCAAGTCAAGATTACTTACCTACCAATAAGCTTTATAAGCTTTTAGTACAACCATACACATGTTATATACATATCATCATCTTCCTAGCGTTACCTCCCGTGCTTAGACAGGGTCTGCTTCGACCATGATTCAGGATTTAGCGAGTCTGGTAAACATTGGAGCGACTGCCGATCTGACCTTCGTAACGTTAAGGGAAACCAGACAATTTTTGGATCATGGTTACAAATCCAAAGTTGATTGAAGTTGCTGGTTTCATCACGATGTTTTCCCTTACCGTCGAGCTAGTGGTATAAATACAGGTTCAAAAAATCCAGAGGTACGTGCCCGGGTTTGAACTCGCACTCCTCAGTTAAGAGACACGTGTCCTTACCACATGTTATATACATATTAACGTCATCTTATAACAATTGAACACCACGTTAAATCATTATATTATTATATGTTGGTTTGGGACTTAAAAATAATGTGCCAACTCTGTTACTTGCCTAGCATGTCGTAAAAGGTGACTAATAGTATATCGGGTTCTGGGTGTGATTGTGTAAGCGACGAGCTAGCTACTTGTCACTACTTTTTCACAAATTTTCATCCACCTAGCCCAGTTTTATTTTTGGCTGAATGTGTTTAAATCCATGAAGGATGTTATTAGTAAAAACAAATGTTATTCAACCCTGGACATTTGTAAAGTCAGCTAGCTAGGCAGCTTGTCCCTTTAACCACATTTAGCCAAAAATAAAACTGGGCTGGATTAGATGAAGGGATTACGGGCGTGATGTTATGATTTTTTTTTTAATTGTACCCTGTACATTCGTAGAGTAACGATTCACAAATCAAAACTAAAACCAGCCCACATAGTTTCCATAACATGTCCACCGCCGATTAGCGTTGAACGAACATGATCCCGCAATGTCCAACAACCAAACATGTTTTAAAAAATTAATAACAGTTCCGCCACAAGCGCCGCGCACACGCACCCGCCCAGGAATCGCTCGCGTTGTTGATTACAGTAATTTCCATGGTCCATTACACAAAACGGCCGCAGCGCCTATCAAAATAAACGCCATTAGTCTGATATATTATAGGGGTAAAGCGGACTGTGGACGGAAAGACTTTATAGTTGTCGCCTCAATATATTATAATCAATACATACATAATCAATCATACATACATAACATCACGCCCACAATCCCCGAAGGGTAGGCAGATTCAAAGGGGCAGCATACCCCTTTAACCACATTCAGCCAAAAATAAAGTCGGGCTGGGTTAGATGGAAAATTGTGAAAAAGCAGTGACAAGCGGCTAACCTGTTGCCTACACAATCACACACCCAAAACCCGATAGAACATTAGTCGCCTTTTACGACATGCTAGGCAATAACTACAGTTGGCATAGTCTTTTAAGTCCCAGACCAACACGGGACAGTGGGCTGGGTTGGATGAAAAGCTGTGGAAAAGCAATGACAAGTGGCTAGCTCGTCGCCTACACAATCACATACCCAAAACCCCATATACCATTTTACGACATGCTAGGCAAGAAACACAGTTGGCTCATTATTTTTTAAGTCACAAACCAACATCGGACTAGCGTGATGAAATGTTGAAGTTGTATTTGATAGCGGTTGACAAGTTTTTGTATGAAGCTTAAACAAAAGTCGCATCATGAACAGCACACGTGATATTACGTGCGATTGTCATCAAAAACACATCGCCGCGAGGGAGTTGTGTTTACACCCTCGCTCACTCCACGAGGAGACGGATGACGACCACTGTACTGAGGAGTTTGGGGGTAATGTGTCATGGTTTTCTAAAAACCCATATACAATTAGTCGCCTTTTACTACATGCTAGGCAAGAAACATAGTTGGCACATTTTTTTTAAGTCCCAAACCAACATGGGACAATTAATATTATTCAATTAATATAATCTTGCAAAACAAACCCGCATTACTGAAGCTTCTGTCTTATCTTTCTCGACTGCCTCGTTGGTCTAGTGATAGCAGGACCAAGAGGTCCCGGATTCAAATCCCGGGTGCGGCTTAAAAACTTGTGGCCATTTATTTCAATATTGAAATTACTCAGTACCTACTTAACAGTTCGGATTCAGGAAGTTGGCGGTTTATTCAACCTCGTGCCTCGAAAAGCACGTTCTCCGGTCATGTCGAATTGCCGTCTCACCGTACAGTGAGAGTGAAGGAATAGAGAGTGCACCTGTGTTTGCGCACACACTTGTGCACTATAACATCTCCGGCTAATGAGAAATTAAATAATCCTTGTCCCATATTGGTCTGCGATTTGGCCAATGTTGGTATGGGACAAATAAAAAATAATGTGCTGACTGTAACTGTAGTTCTTGCCTAGCATAGCGTAAAAGGCGACTAATTGTTTACGGGCTTTTGGGTATGTGTCTGAGTAGGCGACGAGCTAGCCACTTGTCACTCCTTTTCGTAGCTTTTCATCTAACCCAGCCCACTATCCCGTGTTGGTCTAGGACTTAAAAAGAATTTGATAACTGTGTTTCTTGCCTAGCATGTCGTAAAAGGCGGCTAATGGTATATCGGGTTTTGGGTGTGTGATTGTGTGGGCGACAGGTTAGGCGCTTGTCACTGCTTTTTCACAATTTTCTGTCTAACCCGGCTCGGCTTTGTTTTTGGCTGAATGTAGTTGAAGGGGCATGCTGCCCTTTTGACTCTGCCTACCCCTTTGGGGATTGTGGGCGTGATGTTATGTATGTATGTATGTAAATAATCCTCGTTGAGATTGACCGCCGTGATATCGGATTATTATCTTTCTCGGAACCTAGTAGAGAAATATCGTCACAATATTAATTCTAATTACAATGCAACATAAGCTACAAACTATTAAAATCATACCTATAAATAGTCAATTCCAAACGTTCCACGTTAAAATATGCAAAAGCAACGAACTAAACAATTAATCTAACTTCCACGGCATAAATCCCAAACGAAACAAGATTCTTGGACCTAGTTAAAAACAAACTCTAACTTTGTTAAAGGAAATTGCGTTCTAAGCCATTAAGTTTGAGTTCGAATTTATATGCGCCGCGGTGGCGCAAGTTGGGCCCAAGTTTAGTACTTAGGTTTTGCAGTTATTGATGCTGTATTACTGGGGGAATCAATGAATATTTTATTGATGAGCGTTGTTGTTTCCTGTAAATAAGTCTTTTCAAGACAGCTAGTGTGTCAACGGTCACGAAGTTCTGACCGGCAGTCACTTCAATACTCCAAACCAAACTCCCTAAATCCTGGATCATGGTCTAAGCAGGCTCCGACTAAGCACGGGACATAGTGCCAGGAGGATGATGACAGTCATTGTACATACATACATACATACATACATAACATCACCAGGGGTAGGCATAGTCAAAAGGGCAGCAGGCTCCTTTAACCACATTCAGCCAAAAACAAAACGGGGCTAGGTTAGACGGGAAATTGTGAAAAAGTAAGTGACAAGTGGCTAGCTTGTCGTCTACACAATCACATACCCAAAACTCGATATACCATTAGTCACCTTTTACGACATGCTAGGCAAGAAATATAGTTGTATCCCTATTGAATCTTAGTTACACGTGTATAGTGGTTCAAATGTGCATGTGTCTTAAAAATATTTTTATCATCCACTACAAGTCGCCATTTACGATATCCTAAGCAAAAGACACAGTTGGCACATTCTTATGAAGTCCCAAACTAACATTTAGGTATTGATTTAAAAATTAAAAGTTTATCTTATAAAGTAAAAAAGGGTACATAGAAATTTGACTTTAAAACAAACACAGGACAAATTATTTTCCAAACTCACGGCCTGTTCTAACTAAACAGCAACACAACCATTTTTCTACATCCAAACAAATTACAATGCCCAAGCGCGACAGTTTAACCCCCGGCTAACGCTGTTTTTCCTTTATAGTCCCATTTAATATTAAATTCTAGCTTAATTACCCCAAACGTCGGCACAACAAAGAAATCTGACGCCTTAATTAAGGCCTGCAGTGGATTTGGGGCCCATTCGGACTCATTTCAGACCATTCCGGGGCGTAATAAGTGAGCTAACCTGTTGACGCTGGTATAAATTTCGGAATGTTTTTTTTATTCGAACGCCGCTTTGAGAGATACTTTCATAATGTATGGGACGAACTCGGGAGGGGCACTTTCATCTTAGTTTTACTTGGTAATTGTTTTTTATGCTGCTGAAGTTGGAAAACTAGCATATGTGCTTTTGTGGAGCCTACATGAATAAAGATATTTCTATTTCTATTTCTATGAATTGCCTAATTGAGAGGAGGCATCCTAGCCTATGGACATTTGCAACATCAGAGGTGCCACAGATGCGTATGTGTCTTCGTAACGTTTGAAGAATATTTTGTTACTTTTGAAGAATTTCCTGGGTAATTTAGTTGGTTTTACAACATTCGTAAACCAGAAAGAGATCTAACTCATCAGTGAGTTATAGTTTAAGTGTAGGCGTCGAGCTAGCTACTTGTCACTACCTTTTCACAATTTACCATCTAACTCAGCCATTTTTGTTTCTATCTGAATGTGGTTAAAGGGGCATGCTGCCTCTTTGACTCTGCCTACCCCTTCGGGGATTATGGGCGTGATGTTATGTAGTTGTTCTTTTATTGTATCTATCATTAGAATAGAGTAACGTCTAGTATTAAACAACCTTTCTAAGATTTTCCTATTTTTACTTTGGGCCCCCTTCCAGCCTTAGCTTCGGCCCTGCACAGCGTTTCGAATAAAGGCATTTTAACTTTGCACGAAAGAAAGAAAGTTACATTTACATGCAAAAGAAAGCTCTTCCCAAGCGGGAGCAACACCTGCTTTTCATTTAGAGAAAGCAAAAAACTTGCTCCTGCCGAGTTTTTGTTGAATTTTGATGAGCTTCTCCTCAAGGAGTACATACAGATCTCTAGAACAGTCAACAAGCATATTCCTTAACTATGTACATTTATGGTGCAAAAAAAAAACCTTGTTTACGAACAAAAAGACTTCACTATCTGTGTAAGATATCCAATTTTGGCATTTATTGGATTTTTTGGATTTTCAACCACGGTGCAGTTTTCATTAACAAAAAATTGCTTCTACATATGCTGATATATAATTATGATTGGAAAAAGAAACAAACATTAGGTCGCCTGAATCATCTCTATACCACCACACCTAGAACCATAAGTTAATAATAAATATCCGACTACATCACATACATTGATCTGACTCCGAGGTAAGTAGCTTAAGCACTTGTGTTACGGATATCAGAATCAACAGTGGTATTACAATATATACTTAGATATTGGATATTTACACCCAGACACAGAACAAACACAAGTATTCTTCACTCGAATGTTTGTCCTGGGTGGGAATCGAACCCACAACTCTTGGCGCATGGGGCAGGGTCACTACCGAATGCACCATTGAGCCAGTCATTTTAGCCAGAGCCAGTTAAGGTTGACTCTTGACTAAAAAAACCCTTCGTTCGTTGCTGAAATGGTTTTATTTATGTTGAATCTGAGTAAGTCTTTCAAAACAAGTCATCCAGCTTTTTTTAAAATTATCTACCTAATAAATATATCATCTTCTTATATTACTATGTGTGACAAAGAGAGTGATGAGTATGAATATTAGTGGATGGAGAGGAAGAGGAAGGCCAAATAATAGATGGATGGACCGTGTGAAAGATGATATGAGTAAAATGGGAGTGGATTGCTTGAAGATGGCTGACCGGGATGTATGGAATAGGAAGACATGCTGCGCCGACCCCAGATGACCTGGGAGAAGGTCAAGAGGATGATGATGATGATGTTGATGTGTGACAAATTAGTTTACCTATATCATCTGTATGCTGAAGTCTCAACAGGAAACATCGGCAGAGACATCACTCAGGGGTCAATGCTTCACGAATCAATGAGCTCGCGCGACAAAGTGATATACATATCATCACGCCCGTAATCCCAGGGGTTGGCAGAGTCTAAGGAGCAAACTCCTTAAACCATATTTATTCAAAAATAATATTGCTAGAACTGTAATCTCATTGCTCGACGACCACCATGTCCCTCAGTATCACCTCCACGCGTTCAGAGCAAACGCAACGCCAGCACGCGGTTCTCAAAGCGAGCCAACTTCGCGATACCAAAGGAATGCCTTAACCTAGTTATCCTGTTGAGGGAACTATTACAAAGATAAGCATCCCATGCTGGACTGGAAAAAAATGTGCTGACTGAGTTTCTTGCCTAGCTTATCGTAAAAGGTGTATGTAGTGTTGGCTTTTATCATGGCTAAAAAGTATAAATGTACTTTAAGAATTTAAGAAGCACGAGCAGCCCAGGGCATTAGTATTATTTCTAGAAATGTTATTTTAATTTTCTCTTTGTTTTATGTAACTTTATGGGTCGTGCCGTAAATAAATTCTTTTTATTTATTGATTTATTTTTAATTTATTGCTTTTTTGACTCTAACAATCTGTTAAAAACTAATTTACTCAACAAAAATTTTTAAACCTATAATATAATAATATAATAATACATTCTCCAGACTGACACACCAATTTCCTAGTTCCAAACTAAGCTTATAAGCTTGTGCTATGGATACCAGGTGAACGGATAAACATACTTAAATACGTTTATAAACATCCATGACTCGAGTACATATGTTCATCACACGAAACATTTGCCCCTAGCGGGATTCGGACCCGCGACCCTTAGTTTCGTGGCCAGGGTCTCTGACCACTCGACCAACGGGCCAGTCTATAACGGCTATGAAAGAGCATAAGTTACTTTAAAACTTAGAAAACTGTATAACGTAAAACGTTTTCAACGTGACCAGAGCCGCCGGCAATAGCAAATGTCTCAAATAAGCTGACAACGAATCCGTTTGTTTCCGTCCCGCTTTTTGCTGAACTTAAACAAATCTCCAAGGAAACATTCCATTTATTCGCTGTAACTCCATACTGTGGAACAGTCTCTTGTATCAATTAGACTGACAAAACAGACTCCTTGTTTACCTAAGTCCCTAAGCATGTTTATTGTAATCAGAGAACTTCGCAGACTTCCCTAATTATGAGGCTAGTACGATGGGGATTAGACTAGCTGCCCTTAGGAAGGGTTGGATGGAGTAACTGAGCGGTATAGTGAGTTTAGAGATAACTATTTGAAGATAGCTGTGCTCAAAATTTCTGATTTCAAAGAAAATTCGCGGCTATTTCGGAGACAAACTAACTTTTTCACAATTTTACATCTAACCCAGCCCATTGTCCCATGTTGGTCTGGGACTTAAAAAAAAATACCAACTGTGGTTCTTGCCTAACATGTCGCAGAAGGCGACTAAATGGTGTATCGGGTTTTGGGTGTGTGATTGTGTAGGCGACGAGCTAGCCATTTGTCATTTTTTCACAATTTTCCATCTGATCCAGCCCGGTTTTGTTTTTAGCTAAATGTGGTTAAGAGGGCTTGCTGCGCCTTTGACGCTGCCTACCCCTTTGGGGATTATGGGCGTAATGTTGTACTAAATTCAGACGCTTATATAATAATTAAATAATAACACATCGGATCCCAGCATTAACTTTTCTATAGATACTGATTAATTCACAGTCATTATTTATAGCACACTCAGGGCATATTATAATCCACGGCTAAAGAGCTTCTAACACCAGGATTTATAGTCTCTATTTTCAAATATGAAAATAAAAAGGACTTTCATAAGAACCAAGATCAAATTTATTATGGTGAAGGCGTAGGCGTAGTTTATCATACAAAACCTAGGAAATTATTCCAATTTGAAAACAAACCAACAACTAATAAAACTATTCAACTCACACGCTTATTAAAATACCAAAATAATGTAAATGACGACATAATACAGGGGATATCTCGTTACCCAACGAAAGTGTTATGAGAGCCAGTCCTAGGGGAAATCAAATTTCCCAACCAGAAAACTTCCTCGTATGAATAAAATTAATACTATCGCTTACGTTCCATGTTCTTTATTAAAAGTTTTTATTTTCCGTGTATATTAAAATTTGCTGTTCGTCGTCATCAAAATCATAATTTCTTTATTCACATATTAAACTACCGGAATAGAAAGCGCTTGTTATTTTGGTAGTAAAACAAAAAGTGTAATAAATCAATCAAAAAAGCATAACCAATAGCTATCAAAAACATAGAAAAAACGGTATAAAAAAGTAAAAATATATAAAAGGCTAGTGCAGACTTGCACACATATTTTTTTCCATAGCTGTACCACGTTGGGCGCCAAAATAAAAATTTTAGAACAACATTAGTATAATGAATTTACAATGTATAGCAATAAACTGTAACGGATTGCCTATAAAAAAAGTGAACTAACCATCATTAGCTAGCTTCTAAGACACTTAGCTTACGCAAACTTAGTCGCATAATTTTTTTACCCCCGTCTTCGATGCTCCCTCTAGATGCAAGCTTAATCCAATGAAAAATCCAATTCCTCTCTTCCGCTTATTTACTTAACTTGTTGCTTCAGCTCAAAATGAATATTGTGCTCAATAGCTAAATGAGCGAAGACTGTGCTAAGGAGACGATAACTGGCGCTAGGGCTGCGACAAAAAGTAACTTAAGTGTGATTATCGAAAAATATTGAATATGTATTTTTTACTTTATCTAACACTCGAAAAATTACATAGATACAACGCTACAAAGATCTGAAATGGGAAGCTTTACGTCACTTGGACGGTAGAATTTTACGGACCTAGTTACACGATAATTTAACGCTTTAACGCGCTGTACCTTCATCATTTCGGGTTTGTTGAACAACAGAAAGAATACACAAAAGTAATTTAATATTTTTTGTAATCTCAATAATCGACTATATTTTATTTATTTTGTGTTAAATAGAATAATATATTTTTACTAGCATAAGCCTTCGCAGATTGTGATACGCGATAGTATATATGTGTACGTTCTTTCATTTAGAAAAAAAGGCGTCTTCCCTAAACATTAAACCTGAAAACCTTCAACATTTTTTTTTCGGACATGTGGAAAGAATGGATGACGAAAGATTGACTACACAGATATACAATGCGATGCGTGGAAGGCCCAGGCTCACCTACCACGACCAGATTGATCGTGTATTAAAGGAAGGTGATGTTAGGAGTCATAAAAACCATAGAGCTTGTATGAAAAGGATTATGAATGTTGAAGAGGCGAGTGAGGTGTGTAAGGATCGTGCCGTATGGCGTTCGGTTCTCTCTGCCTACCCCGCTAGGGAAGTGGTGTGAAGTTTAGTTAGTCTTTAGTTAGTTAGTTACCTTCAACGTGGGCGAGCCTTCCAACAAATGTTATCGACAAACTATCGACAAGACAACCTACCAACAGCGTTAGCAAGCTGTGTCGACAACTTAATTAAATCTTTACAAGTCGAGTGATGCACAGACAGAGTCTCACCTGGACCCGCTGCGCTCGGCCGCTCCGAGTGCAGTCGAGTGAGTTGATCGCTTCAAGTGCAGATGAGCGTTGCACTTGTTGCGGATAATTGCAGTTTTCGGTGCGATGGGTTTGAAAGTTGCCCTTTTAAAAGAATAGGACAGAATAGTTACTTATGGAGTTAACGTACGTTTATGTTTATATAAACTAAACTATTTGTATTTCTTGTATTAACTACCACCATAGCACCAAAATGACTTGTCAAATTTTAGTTAATGAGGCATCGATCGATTTTATAATACTCTCTAAGGGTAGAACAAAAAACAGTAATTTTACAGAGTGCATTTTTTCAGAAGGAAAGTTTCAGTTTAAAAATTATTGCTTCATAATGAACTCAATACTTTAATAGATTTTATACAAAATCACGCAAAATATTTCGTACAAGCCATTTTCCACTTTCCATCTAAGGTATGGCCTTTTTCATACAAACAAAACAATTAACAAGAATCTGCTCCAACCTTAGTTGATTTAACGTTGCAAATATTAATTTAATTATTAGCTACTTTCCATCACGGCCTATCAAATCACAAAAAAGGTCAATTAGTTGCGTCTCCTCATAAACATGAGACGGGACAGGGTTGCTTAACGTCGATGACGCAGCAACGTCACGCTACGTGATGAATGTAGCGCCGGTGTCACGCGCGCGCATCAATCACGCGAACATGCCCGAGGTAACAAGCTTATCACTTATCCTGAGCGATGTGAGACCAAAAAAATCTGTGCTCGGAAGAACAAATATTAGTTGCCAAGCAACGATTAGCAGTATGGATAGATAGAATTCTAGACTTGCAGAAGATCGTTCTAGCATAGAAGCTTCTACAAGATTAAGGACTACTTAAATGACACACACACACACACATAAAATCACGCCCATAATCCCCGAAGGGGTAGGCAGAGTCAAAGGGGCAGCATGCCCCTTCAACCACATTCAGCCAAAAAACAAAGCCGGACTGGGTTAAATGGAGAATTGTGAAAAAGCAGTGACAAGCGGCCAACCCGTCGCCCACACAATCACACACCCAAAACCCGATATACCATTAGTCGCCTTTTACGACATGTTAGGCAGGAACCACAGCCGGCACATTCTTTTTAAGTCCCAGACCAACATGGGACTACTTAAATGACAAGGATTTATTACCATAAATCCTGAAACTGAACACTTCATTATGAAGTTGGTTAACTTCATAATGAAGTGTTCAGTTGCTCCGATATGATCTATTCTAAGTGTAGATTAATTAAAATTACAAAATTGTATAATTTACATTTAAATCAGTAAATATCGTGTTTCTTGTCGGCATCTCGATAGAATCTCGATAGAACCGGGAGTAGTATTTTTGTTCTTCTGTTATTTTTTTGTATTTGGACTATTTTTGTAGTGTGCAGGTAATTGCCCCGCGGTTGATACAGCAGAAAAACACGGGTTTCTCTTATTAATTAAATGGTTTATTCTTCGCACGTCTTTCTCCACGTCTGTCGTCTGCCATTCGTCTCACATCACACCTTCCTCTTTCAAATCTTTTCTGTCTCTCTTACTCTATTACTTTCTTCTTACATACTTCACATCATTCCGTTCTACGTATCTGTCATACATCATCTATCAATCCTACATTTATAAGTCCTTTATTTTAGCCTATACAAATAAAGGCTTTTGAAATCTATAATTTTTGAATTTAACAGTATCTTACTGTAGTACTATGTTATGGTGAGTAAGAGTTCTCCGGATGCCCAACCCTCCTGGGTGGTCAGCAACGCCTCTGGTGTTACAATTATATAGAGGCTACAGGGACTGGTTACCATCAAGCAAGGCATGGCGCATGCTTGTTGGCAATTTCTAGTTGTATAAAAGTACTCATTCAAAAATCTTACTTAGAAACCGTTTAATTGTAAAACCAAGAAAAGCTTAAGCTTATGGTTGGCAGTCTGGGTATGAAACCAAAGGTCGCGGCTTTGAATTCCGTTGAATACATTTATTTCAGAAATAAACACGATGAACGTTGATTGACATGGACATTTACAATTTGATTTTTGAAGTGATAACAATCTCGTACTCGTTTTCCAGCTATTTCTACACTCTTATAAAAAAATCAAAAACATAAAATCACACCCATAATCCTCTGCCTACCCCAGGTAGAGTCGAAGGGGTAGCAGGCCCTTTTCACCACATTCAGCCAAAAACAAAACTGGGCTAGGTCAGATAGAAAATTGTGAAAAAGTATTGACAAATGGCTAGCTTGTCGCCTACACAATCACATACCCACAACCCCAAATACCATTAGTTGCCTTTTACGACATGCTAGGCAAGAAACACAGGTGGCACATTATTTTTAAGTCCTAGACCAACATAGAACAGAACATGGAACAGTCAATTTCTAAATTTTTATAAATTAATCATAACAATGTGGAAATTGACTAGCTAGCCATGTCTCGTCAAAAGCGCTGCATGGCGCTGGTATATTTACTCCAAGTTTGTCTAACTAAAACTAAGTATGATACAGCAATCTATTATACCACACGGCTCAGCATTTTAAGGACCCTTACAAAAGTATTTTTATATGAAGAAATTGTTTTTGCCCCTCTCCCTAGGGGACTAACGGAAAACTTGTAAGCTTTATTACGACCTGCGTAGAATAAAATTATATTGTTATGTTTTGCGTTCCGTTACAATTTGCTTACGGGGACCTCATACATTTTTTCAAGAGATTTTCAAAAATACAAATTTGATAGTTTGAAGCTAATAGCTGTAGAGATATGGTTGATTTTTATTTTGTTTCGCTCCTAAAACAGTAATCAAAAATTTACTGAGTAGTCGTATTCTGTATTGGTCGAACTCGATCTTTGATCGAAAATACTTTTAATTTAACCCCAAAGCTCAAATTGTTATTTCTATTATATTTTACTGTTCAAAGAATACTAAAAACCTTCGACTACATACATTTAAGTCATACATAAAATTTACTCCCAGATCAATTAAAACTTAGTGATGTGGTAGAGTTTCCTCGCATAATTTTTTTTCCATTCTATTCCCAAATTTTGTCCCATGTTCGTTGGGTCTTATAAGAATGTGCCAACTGTGTTCCTTGCCTAGCATGTCGTGCAAGGCGACTAATGGTATTTTAGCGTGTGATTATATAGGCCTCAAGCTAGCCATTTGTCACCCAGCCCAGTTTTATTTTTGGCTCAATGTGGTTAAAGGGGCCTGCGGTCCCTTTGACTCTTACTAAACCTTCGGGAATTACGGGTGCGATGTTAGTACTTATGTATATACTCCCAAATTACCCCAAACACGAAGTTTAGTTAGTTAGTTAGTTACCCCAAACTCAATTCTCGTTGCGGTTCTGAAACTATTTATTTTAAACTTAAGTTATACGCCTTAGATGCGTCCGTCACGCACAAATTCAAAACAGCGTGATCGCATCCCACATGGAGGTCACGTCGGCCCGTTTCCTCGCGCCTGTCATTATAGGTTGTAGTGCGAAATTATAGCACTACATTTTGGTCTTACTGAGTGTTTATGGAAATATTAAAAACTATTAGTTCAACTTAATATTATATACTTGTCATTGGTTCCATTGTTATAGTAATTAAATAAAAATACCCCGCAGTAATGTGTTTCGATCCCTCAATAACCTTTGTTTGAGTACGCGTATTTTTTTTAATGCGCCATTGAGCCACTCTAGGTTGAGTAGAAGATAGTTAATATGTGAAAAAGTATTTAATAAATAAAATCATTTTGGATTTGAAGTAATAGTAATCAATGATATCCTCATAGAAATGGAAAATTATAATACGTAAAAAATCAATTTTTCCGTTAAAACAAATAATACTGCAATTGGACAAGGTCATCATTGAATTACTAAAATATTTGAAAAGATGTTTGCCAAAACTCTGTCTCAGTCACTCCTTCATTCGTTAATATTTTTCAATTCGTCGAAATATTTCTCTTTCGCTTTCCTATTACTCGAAGACAGTTAGACTAACCTTAAGTTACTCTTGTAAGATACTTTATATAATAATTTTAGTATCTTTTTATCTATCTCTATAACTTTTGTCACTGTAACCTACAGTTTTTCAATCTATTGAATCATATATCAATAGAACCAAACTTACCGTCATACAAATGATAATAGTATTACCTAATTCTCTCTTCTATTCATTATTTCTTTACCGTATCTCCACGCTACAACTAGTTATTTTGAACTAGTTAGTTACAAAGCCCGCTCGGCAAACAACGCGTCACACACGAATACAAAACAGCGTGTTTGCATCCCGCATGTGGCTCACGTCGGCTCGTTTCCTCAACGCCCTGTTGTAGGTTCAAGTGCGAAATCGTCTGACAATTTCTACGTCCCTTTATTGAATGTTTAAGGGATTTTTATAACTAACCAGTTTACCAGTAACTTAGTTATTAAGATTTCGATAGGTAATTTTGCTGTTGGATATTAGTTGTTTAAATTCAAGTCAAGATATATAAGTAGTATATTGAATAGGTGTAAATTATTATTATTTGGGGATTCATTGATATAGTATTATTAGTCTGATTAGTAGTATTAGTCCATTGTATAGTTTAAAACATAACAAAAATCACATACTCATCGCACACAACACGTTTACAAACAAGTTAATTTTTTCGTTAATAGGCTAACTAGCTAAAGCTAAAACTGCCTATTAGCTTATTTCTGCGTGTGTACACTCTTAATAAAATGTATTTTTTGTATATGACGGATTGTTTAATCGCAAAATGTAACGCTTCAGCTTTTATATTAGCGCGTATACTAAATGAGCGTAACATTTATAAAGATTTCTAATTTTAAAATATGATAAAGTTGTGAAGCTTGTTTTTAAATTTAGCTTTTACTTTCCCTTTAAATTAAAGCCGCAGATTTGTAGGTCACGCATTCAGCACAGTTGAGCATGGCCGTTTCTTTGAAATAGGCCCAATTTAGCCACATTTCCGCGGTACGCCTAAATAAAATCACCGATCACGCGCCCCGGCGTCGTCACGCGGGAATACAAAGCGCGGGAGTGCGGGCTTGCAATGTCTGTCACGTCTCCCGGCGCGCAGTTCACGGTTATTGCAGGTGATTCCCTTTAAAGTGCGACTTTATAGTGCAATTTGTGCGGTTTATTTTCTTTTTTGTTCATTTAAAGGGACAAGGGCTAGCAGTGATTTTTTATGGTTTTTTCCTGGTAGTTTTTGTATTTAATTATTTTTTATATTTAATTTTATGTAATAGTGAATAGAGTCTAGTGTAAACCAAAAAGCATTGAAAGAAAATAACAAATTAAAAAATAAAATATTTAATTACATTTGTACTTTTCTATGCAACAATAAATATATTAATTTATTTCTTATAAACATGAACAATCATCTGCAACCCCTACCGAACTAAACTAATAAAATTAAATTACAAATAACTTAATTATAAACTAAACCTAGTAGGTGAGTAGTTAAAGTTAACAAATTAAGTGTTTCACATTTGAATCAAAATTATTAAAAACTTTTTGATAGGAATACACTCAAAAAACATATTTCAGGTAAGTTCTGGAATGGTTTTACTGTCTCTATCCAAATCTAAATAAAGTCTTATCTAGCTTGCGTTATATGATATATTTTATTAATTCAATATATGTATTAATAAAAAAGTGATTTCTTAATTTCACTATTTGCAAAAGAGTTTACAAGACGAGTTTTTAGTCTGTATAAGTTAAAGCTTTTATATAATAAAATCTCTTTAAAAACCGTGAAAATGATTGAAGCCTGTGATCAGATCGGACAAGTTATCTTTGCCCAAAGCAATATTCTGTGATTAGTATTTGATACCAAACAAACATCAAATACTGATAATATAGCTACGTATTTTTTTAATTTTGATTAAAATCAAAAATTTTACTCAGAGTACATACCATAAAAATTAAAGATCGGTTTGTATAACACACATTTCCATTGAGATAACATCAGACTTACTCGCACAGGATACATTCAAAAACTTAGTTCTCTCCCTCAAAAGTATTCGCGTACCTATACCAGTTGTCATTTTAAAGGAGTAAAATTATGGGTTAAAATGTAATATTAGTATAAGTTAAAGTTTCGATAATGAATGGTATTATTTTTTTTTATATTTTAAATTTCCTTACCACAAAGCTGCAAAGCTTTAAAAATGAATAGCACCAATTGAAACATTAAACTAATTCATAGCATTTTTTTGTCTTTTAAAATTCAATTTTTGGCAATAAAGTGAGACTTAAATAACAAGTCATCGATTTCTAACATAGACTATCTAAATGTACAATATCATAAGTCTAATCAGAGTCACGTCTCCGAAACACTTTCTACTTCAATAACATGCCTATGTTTCTTCCTAGTGTGTATCCCTTCAAACTCATTCTGGATCTCCTCCAAAGACCTTCCCTTCGTCTCTGGTACAAAGAAGTACACAAAGAACATTCCGATCAAACAAATCAAGGCAAAATACCAGATTGCCCATCCTGGTCTCACTTTCCTGACCAAATGCTGAAACATCATCGTGACTCCGAAAGCGAGAAGCCAATGGCATCCAGCAGTAATAGCTGTCGCTCTTCTGGTGGCCGCTTTAGAGAATATTTCCCTTAGCATCAGCCAAGGAATGGGGCCAACACCAGCCGCGTATACACTAACATACAAGCAGAGTGTAGAAAGAGGTACCCAAGTTCCACTATCTATGATCTTCGACATCAGCAAATGGTAGTACATGGCTAGACTTCCTAAACTAACAGCCATGAAAAAGAAAGAAACCATTAGAAGTACTCGTCTTCTCACTGTCTTCAGAAGCATTGTGGAGAAGTAAGTCGAACTGACAAGACAGAAGCCGAGAATGATTGGAGCACTGGGTAGACTTTGGTTGATGGAAAACGTGTTGAAGATGTACTGAGCGTAGAAGAGGACGGCGTATATACCGCTCATTTGCTGGAAGATCATAAGTCCGAAAGAGACGACTAGAGCTTTGATTGTTACTTTGGTACTCAACAAGTCTTTGAACGTGACTTTTAGTTTGGCGTAGTTTCTCACGATTTCTTTCAGTTCTTTGAATTCTGAGTCCACGTTGTTGTCGATGCCTCTGAAGTAGCGGAGCGCAGCTTTGGCTTCGTGGTACTTTCCTTGGGACATGAGGTAAGCTGGAGACTCGGGGAGAAAGATGAACGCTATGAAAAAAGCCACTGGTACACTCGCGCATAGGAATGAAAGCCATCCTATACTGGATACCATACCTGAAACAAAGAAGACATACTTAGTCATTTATATTACTGGGAATAAACGCCAACAGAGAGGTTACAAATGTGTTTTAAATAATAAAATGAGTTAGAAAATAATTGATAACAGTTCAATAAATGCCGTAAAATGTTATTTCAAATGCTATCTATTAAGATAGCATTTGAAAAATAGTCATGCAAGTGATAAAATAGTAGGTACTCATTGTTTGCCGATTATTTTCGTCATGAAATATAAGTTTAAAACAGACTATGCAATATCGCACAGCTAAATAGAGTCATCATTACTTACAAAAGGATCAAAAGTTTTGACAATTGAAATAATACATCATTTCTAATTTATCATAATGGTTTTAGGTTGTCATCAAAATCAAGTTTAGCATTCTCCTTTGACTAGCCTGTTGGTCAAGTGGTTAGAGGTCACGAAACCAAGAGTCGGTTGGAATCCCGCTAAGGGCAAATGTTGCGTGTGATGAACATGAACAATTGTACTCGATTCATGGAACATCCTAGTTATAAACGCATTTAAGTATCTTCGTTCACCTAGTATCCATAGCACTAGCTTATAAGCTTAGTTTGGGACTAGGGAATTTGTGTGCCAGTCTGGAGAATTTATTATTATTACTATTCCTTACCGACAACATATCCAAATAGCACTCCACAAGCGAGATGGACGTGGTAGAAGTTGACCAGAGCAGGCAGCAGTTCCTTCTCAGCTATGTCCTCGACGTAGGGGGGGATGCCAACGCTGAACGCGCCCACCGCCAGCCCCCCCACGAAGCGACCGACGTACAGGCCGTATACGTTTGGACTGGATAAATAAAAATGTGGTTATAAGAATTGGGATGTTGACACCATTTATATTTAATTATGAAATATCAATTCTGAAAAAGAAAGTATCGTTAAGCCTTATTGGTTTTGTATAATATTAAGTTTAAGATTTTTAATTTTACAAAAACTGCTTAATATTAAGTCAGTTGACTATACAAACTAGTGACGTCACACGTTGACAAGCTCATACAAAATCTATGAAGTGATTTCGTTTTGACAGGTCTTAAAAAGTATCTCAATTGACCAGCCAGTCAACATCCCTATTGTAAATAAAACTATATGAACGAACATCTCGATGATTGCCTCTAAAGCTAAGATAATACCTCTAAAGGTATGGAAATGAACAATTATTGCACAGATACTAAACGACAGGGGAATGTCGAAGGAAGATTTAGATGATGATTGATAACGAACACTACTAATTAAACATCGAACATAGGAAAAGCAAATCTCTTTAAACTCTTTAGTGAAGTGAGAAGAACGTAACTCGTCGCCTACATTATCTATAAGAGCATTTTTAAGAGTATTGCCACATTTAAACCTTACTAAAATTATATGATTTAATATCGTAATAATAGATTAACAAGCTAACAAAGAAATACTAAGATGTCATTGGATCTTCATAATTTGACAAGTCCATTCCTACACAGTTGGAGTTATAATGAAGACTGCATTCAAGTTAATAATAAATACAGCAATTTACATGTGAATAAATTTAAAACTTTATTAAACCTCAATGTTGCATCATGATATTAAAAAAGTTTTCGAGCTCTAACTCATTTCTCATGCAAGATAAAACAACAACCTTTCTCATTTGACTCTCGACTTAAAACCTACTTGAGCATGACAAATGGTGCATACTAAGTTGCGACTTCTGTAAAATGTCAAACTACGGCTATTTACCAACTGAAAGTTCGGAAGGATTTGCTACTTCCAAGTTGCAAGTGATTAATAGGATTCGTCGGAATTCCTAGAACCTCGACCCGAGGTACATTCCCCAAGTTCGGCTTAAGTGACCCTTTTGATTATGTCCTCTTGATATGAGGCGTTGCTGTAACTTGAATCTACATGTTGCCATGGGGATCTTATTAGAGAACCTGCACTATCTATTAGTCTAAAGATTTTAATGAAGTTAAATTTGACACTATACTGCAGAATGAAATGAAATTAAACAGCCATTGGTTTCTTGCGATTTATAGAGTTTATGACTGTGCAGGCAACAAGTTAACCACTTATGACTATTTTTTTCAAAATTCCCAGCTGACCCAACTCTACTTATTTTTTTTGTTAAATGCAGTTTAGGAATTTTTTAGCTCCTGTATACCTAATTGGGCCAGATGACATGTATGTTTTTAATGAATAGTAATTATTTAAAAAAAATATTATATGTAAGACTTCAGTTTCAAAATTTGCAGTCTATTTTCAACCACATGAAAGTATTTTACTTTGCCGGTGAAGTACAAATATAATTAAGTATGGAAATAAGCCAAAATAACTAAAATTACACAATTTTCGATCTAACCTAGCCTATTTTTGTTTTTGGCTGAATGTGGTTCAATGGGCGTGCTGCCCCTTTGACTCTGCCTTCCCCTTCGGGGATTATGGGCGTGATGTTTTCATTAACTAAAATTAGTAATTTCAGACTTATTTTGAAGTCTATTCTCAGACGACACAAAGTTCATACTTCTTTAACTCAAGATGTAGGTACCATATTTAGAGTATACTAAAGGTCACTGGAGGCGAAAACGAACTGCCAAGTTCAAGGTACGTTCCGATTTAGCTTTAAACAGACTTTACATCAGAACAATCGGCTGTAATTACGTTCGAATCGATTACTTTCAGTACCTGTACTAAGACTGCAATAAGAATTAAAATGATTAAGACCAAGATGTGCAGATTGACCTTGTATTGAATAAATAAAACAAGTCCCATTTTGGTCTGGGACTTAAAAAAAATGTACCAGTGGGTATTATTTGTCTAGGATATCGTAAAACGCTTTTTACGATATCCTAGGCAAATAATGCACAAAGAAATAAATTCACAAACCCGGAACCCAATACAGCTTAAGTCGCTACTTAAGCTGTATTGGGTTCCGGGTTTGTGATTATGGACTCATAAATCACAAGCTCTCTACAATTTTCTATCTAACCCAACTCGATTTTATTTTAGTTTTGGCTGAATGCATAATGCCTATCCCTTCGAGAATTCCATGCGTGATTAACATATTTTTTAATCCCTGGATCATGGTCTAAACTAGTGATGTGCCGGATCGTTAAAAATTATTATCTGCGGATACGAATACGAATAGTATCAAGATCCGCGGATATGGAAACTGACACGGATTTTTATTTTCTTACTCAACCGGTGTCGGCGCGCGAGATACTATTGGTATGGTAACTTACTACGATAAATATTTGCAATATAAAGGTGCTGAACATTTGAGTTTTAGAAATAAAATATATACTCTGAATGAAATTTAATATTTTTTAATTCAACCTAACTACCTATATATAGCATCTCATCCTATCAATTGAAAATAATTAGGTAAAAGATCCGCGAGAAAAGTAACGGATACGGATCTTTGTTCTCTTTCGGATATGCGCGGATACGGATATGGACACGGATATCCGGAACAACACTAGTCTAAACATACCCCGACTAAGCATATGACGTCACGCTAGGGATACGATTAAACAAATTTATGAGTTAGTCTTAAACTACATCAAAAAGTGGCTGATAACCAAAAGCAGCAAAGCACTCAAAAAAACTTCTCAAGTAAGAATTTTCCGAATTCTCAAGTCGAGTTCCGATCGAATAATAACCGGTTCAGAGTTTCCCAACCTGTGTGAAACCGAGACCTTTTATTTCCCCCAAAGTTTGAATTGTGAGGTTACCAGCGAAGTTACAGCTGCGAACTGATGTGTAACTTCAAGCCAAGTTGAAACTTGTGCATTTCTCGGCACACGTGCGGGTGAAGTTATGAGGGAAATACATCTGGAACTATTAAATGAACAAATAACTCCCGCGGGATTGAGCACTTACAGGGAAAATGATCTGTTAAATGCATGCCTCTATTATTCAAAAAACTATAAGCTTTGGGAGATTTTTTTTTACTTTCTTGCTTAAAAACACACTAACGCTATAGTTCTTCTTTTAGTTTAAATATACGTGTCTTGTAAAAAAATCAAGTAATATTACGAAACCAACAGCATAATGTACAGGTGTAATATCTGGCGGAAGAGCTGGTTTCTCCTAACACAAGCTTCTAATTGCTTAAAGGGAGACATCAATTTTTATTGTACCCTTAAACCTGTTATCTGAAATAAATATTTTTGTATTTTTTTTTAGTTTACAGAAATAGTCAAAAAGAGCAATTGGACATTGAATGGTTAAAAAATCTCGAAAATATAATAAAAAATACTTAATAAAGCTAGCCACTTGTCACTCCTTTCTCACAGCTTGCTATCCAACCCAGCCCACTGTCCCATGTTGGTCTGGGACTTAAAAAGAATATGCCAACTGTGGTTCTTGCCTAGCATGTCGTAAAAGGCGACTAATGGTATATCGGGTTTTGGGTGTGTGATTGTGTAGGCGATAGGTTACCCGCTTGTCACTGCTTTTTCACAATTTTCTATCTAACCCAGGTTTTAATTTTGGCTGAATGCGGTTGAAGGGACTTGCTGCCCCTTAGACTCTGCCTGCCCCTTCGGGAATTATGAGCGTGATGTTATGTTATGTTTAAATACTTAATAAAAATAATAATAATAACTTGGACCTATGTTGGTCTGGGACTGACAAAGACTTTACCAACTGTGTTCCTTGCCTAGCATGTCGTAAAAGGGGACTAATGCGCAACGGATGGATTGTATAGGCGACGAGCTAGCCACTTGTTACTAATTCGTCATAATGTTCTATCTAGGCCAGTCCAGCAAAAATTTTTGTCTGAATGTAGTTAAGAGGGCTTGCTACGTCTTTGACTTTGCCTACCCCTTCGGGGATTATATATGTATGTATTTAAGGTAACTTATTACTCCGTATTCACAACTTTCCATCCAGCCTAACTTAATTTTATTTATGGCTAACAAATCATCACGCCCGCAATAGGTTAGGCTGACCTATTGCGGGCGTGATGATTTGTTGTTAGTATAACAATTAAATATGAATAAAATTTATACACTTTCGTATTGAAAAGCAGACAACAACGTTTCTTGGCTTAATTGTTTTATTTTCATATTCATCGTTCGTCTAAATTGTAAGGTTTTGTTCGAAACCAATATAAATAAAATCTAAAAGTGTTTCGATTTTACAATACCTGGAAGCGACCAACAGCCACGAGACTACCAGCGGTAACGCGAGGTACAGCAACGTCTTCTTCCTCCCGAAGTACTGCGAGATGAGTCCTGTGGGAATAGCGCCGCACACCGCTCCGAAGCACAGCAAGGACGCTGTCCAGGATGCCTCTGACTCGGACAGCTGTAGAAGAGCCAAGATAAGTTGAAGCACAATAATCATACTAATATTATAAAGAGGAATGATTTGATTGTTCGTTTGAACTGAATAGGCTTCAAATGAAATTAATAGGCTTCGTAACTACTGGACCGATTTGCCTTCCTCTTCAGATGTCTGTGATATCATCATCCTCCTAGCGTTATGTCCCGTGCTTAGACGGGGTCCACTTAGACGATGATCCAGGATTTAGCGAGTCTGGTAATTACATTGAAGCAACTGCCGATCTGACCTTCGTTACCCTAAGATAGGGGAACCTGATAATTTTTGGATCATGGTTACAAATCCAAAGTTGTTTGAATTTGCAGGTTTCATCACGATGTCTTCTTTCACCGTCGGGCTAGTGGTATAAATACTCACATAGACTTGAAAATCCAGAGGTACGTGCCCGGGTTTGTACCCGCACTCCTCGGTTAAAAGGCGCGTGTCCTTACCATTGAGCTACCACCGCTTTAGATGACTGTGATAATATGTATGTATTTTTTTCGAATGATTGACGCATGATCTGCACACTCTTCAAAACACGCACATAATCCCTAATCTTCGTCCAATAAAAATCCAAAAATACGCCTTCAGAAATTTAATTCTCAAATACGATTTTCCAAATATAATGCCTTTGTACTTGTGAACACAGTTATTACGAATAAAAATATTTACAAAACGCAAATCGCCGAGAAAGCCAACGATTTGATCCCAAAATCGTAATTCGTTATTTCTGCTAATAATATAGATAACTAGACGTTAGTCGGAGCTTGAGAGTTACTTCGATCACTAATATTGAACTAGATAGTCTGACTAACACAGAAACTACTGGTAGGAGTACCAAGATAGCTTTTCATGACTTTGAAAACTACAACAGAATACCTAATTTCACACTGTCTACTCCCTACAGCTTGGTTCTACGATTAGAAGATCTTTCTAATACTATGCATACTTTTTCATGTATATAGTTATTTTTTTTTATATTACCTATTGTCACTCGTTAATTAACGGTAGTGAACGCCCACTGGAGGACCATTATTAAATTGACTTTTTTTAATTATGTACTGAAATATTAGCTTTCGGCACTCCTTCTAGATGTGAATTTTAACTGAGCATATTTAATTACCCCGTCCCCGTAATTCTAATAAAAAGTGGTAAAAAGTTTTTGCTTTACCTATTAATATATAGATAATTTAAAATAGTATTCTATATTTGATATATTTTTAAATAGGCTAGTTGACTTAATTCTTTTTTCTTCGGCAAACAAAAAATGGCGAAGATACAGCGCTTTACAGTTCCGCGTGACGTCACTTGTCCCGTAAAATAAAGAACAACTGACAGGAAAGCGCCTCACTCCACATCTTTGGAGCAAAGTATCTTTGTCATTTTTAGAATATCAGATAAAGCAAAAAAATTGTATTCAATATTTTTTGATAATCCATTTCTGACATACGGATTGAAATAAATATTTGAATCAACTAGCCTATTGAAAAGTATGTTTTTAATAAATTTTTAATTATACTGTAAAACAAACAATTTTAACATAAGTATTCCATGAAACTGTCTCGTTGTAAAATCCCACAAAAATTTTAGGACTCGCATTTTACACATATTATTAAAATGATTCCAGTTAAGTATGTTATGTTATTGTGGAGTTTACACAATTATATAACGCTAGTCGCTAGTGAGCCAGAACCATTGCTATAAAAGGAGTAACTTTATTCAAAATTTAGCAATACTTGTTAGTATAGTAACTTAAATTAATAATACGTGATTTTGGGTGATCTTACTTAAAAAACAACATGTAGTTCGAAGTCTTGTAACCGTAGATTACATCTAATTGGCTAAAATACTTGACAGGCGCTTTTCCTTATTTATGTCCGCAGCTATTTCTCAGATCGTCTGATTATGGATGTTGGTGAAATATTTGTCTAACGCGATATTGCTGATCGTAGCCCAGTATTTCGTTAGTCTGGTGCCTACGCAGATCAGTCTGGGACGTCTCCTAGATGTTGCGGTTCGGTGCCCGGGCGGGGAAGGTCAGAGGTCAGGGGCTTACTTTACGAGGATGCTGTTTTTAATGATTAATAGCTTTTGCTTACAGCTTTGTTTAAGTGAATATTGTAATGTAAAGTCATGTAAAATCAGCATCACAGGTCACTCAAAGAAAATTCACGTATTGAAAGTACCGTAAAATAATTTATTTTTAGTTAGACGTGTTATATGAAGGAAAAAAAAATACTTAACTACTAAAAGGTCTCATTATGTGGAAATTGAGTGCTTAAAGCTTTACAATTTGATCACGAGTTGATGATTTAAGGTAATGTTGCCGCTCGATAGGCCAATATTGTCTATCAAGCCTTTCGATATACAATCGATATTGAAAACTATCGGTGAACAGCAATTATATCGATAGTATTGATAGTTTCGATCCCTGCTAACCAATGAACTATCAATAATATTCCGAATTCGGCTCTTCAATACCGCATAGACTATCAATAGTACAAAACTATCGATACAATCGATAGTTCATTGGTCGGCAGCGATCGATACTATCGATAGTATTGATATTAACCGATAGTTTTGCACTAACAGAGACATAGATACTATCGACACTATCAATTGTCCTATCGATTGTCCTATCGATGGCACAACTATAGATTTTTCGGCAACACTAATTTAAAGTTAAGAGAATAGCAAGAAATTCGTATCCTTTCTACTATTGTAAACATGAATGTATGTACGTTGGCTTCTACCGCCTAAGCCTCTGGACTTGAAATTTAATGTGCAAAACATTTGAAAACCGATTAAAGACATGGGATGCTTTTTGTATAAAGTTAAATCGAGATAAACGATAACGTTTCTATAATCATAAAATTCCGAATGTCTTAAAATAATTATTTTTTAACAATTCTGTGTCTCGGTGTCGTATGCACGAGTGATGTCGACAATAAATTCATGAACGCAAATGTTTTTGAAACTTTTGCGTGGCGGTGGTAGCTTAATGGTAAGGACACTCTTATCCAATAAATATGAAAAAACCATTTTTACATCTTTCGTAGTCCTTTATTACCGACTTCAAAAAAGAGAGGAGGTTCTCAATTAAACTAAATTTTTTTTTCAATCGAAAGACGTATATATGTAGTACATAAGTAGTTGGAACGATATAGAAAATTGAGGTTATGATAATATTTTATTTTGCTTTAGATTCAAAAACACATCTCATAAAAAGCGCCTAGCTGTGCATTGTGAATTAAGTGATTAAGCTATTGTGTAAGCGACTATATACACACACTGCGTCTTATTCTTGGCTAAAAGTACATATATTAAGTTTGACTGGCTCGATGGCGCATTCGGTAGTCCCTGCTCCATGCGCCAAGAGTTGTAGGTTCGATCCCCACCCAGGACAAATATTCGTGTGATGAATACTTGTTTGTTCTGTGTCTGGGTGTTAATATTCAGTATATATTTGTAATACCACTGTTGCTTCTGATATCCGTAACATAAGTGCTTAAGCTACTTACCTCGGAGTCAGATCAATGAATGTGATGTAGCCGAATATCTATATTTATATATATATTAAGAGGCTTACTGCTTCTAGACGTAACTCAGTTTTAAGTATTTTTTTTTAAATAAATTTTAAATTCATGAGACTGACACACCAAATCCCTAGTTCCAAACTAAGCTTATGCTTGTACTATGGATACTAGGCGAATGGATAGACATACTTAAATACGTTTATAAACATCCATGAATCGAGTACAAATGTCCATGTTCATCACACGAAACATTTGTCCCTAGCGGGATTCGAACTCACGACCCTTGGTTTCGTGGCCAGGGTCTCTGACCACTAGACCAACGGGCCAGTCATTACAAATTTTACTAGTATTTTTATTTACTTGATTTACTAACAGCTTACACATAAATAATAATACATACAGTTATATACGGTCAATAGTTTTGTGCGTTATGAGTAAGCTTGGAAAAATATATTATAGATAGTCCAAAATAACATGATATTATAACATTTATGCAGATGCCAACAACAGAAGCCAGCCTTATTTACGTAACGACGTCAGCACTCACCTCAAGCCTCGGATGTACGACATCCATTGCGTCGGTCAGATTGTCCCCATGGCCCGGGACCAGCTGCAACAAGCAATGGACCGATTAACACGTCAGCTCCGTGTAAGCTGATAAGCTGTTCCGACATGAGCTACACTAATTCTGCATTATGGTTGCAGTGTTATATAATCATCACGTTGTAATTATATGTTTTATTTCAAGGTACAGGTAAAGGTATACATACAATTAAAGTATATAAGGACACAATAAATTCTATAAACAAATTCAAAAACAAAACAAGGCCGGGTTAAACGTGTGTGATGTGATGTTGGTCTGGGACTTAAAAAGAATGTGCCAACTGTGTTTTTTGCCTAGCATGTCGTAATAGGCGACTAATGGTATATCCGGTTTTGGGTATATGATTGTGTAGGCGACAAGCTGGCCACTTATCACTACTTTTTTACAATTTTCCATCTAACCCAGTCCAGTTTTATTTTTGGCTGAATGTCGTCGTCTGCCTTCTCCTTTGGGGATTGTGGGTGTGATGTTATGTTAGTTTTGGCGCATTATGCGATGCTAATACAATACAAAAGCGTTTTGTAGCTCAATCCAAGACGCTTAAATTACACAACGGCGCGTTTTTATTGGGATTTTTGAGCTAACATAACACAAAGGCATTTTCTAGCGCAATCGTCGGCGTTAACATAACACAACTGAGGTTTTTAGCGCGATTTGTGTCGCAACGGCGCGTTCTAGCCGGATTCGCGCGAATTCTAAGATTGTCGCGGCCCTACCCGACTCACTCGCAGTTGGCAGGTAATTTATAAAACGTACGATCTTTTACTTATTCATGAAGACGCTATAGAGAGGCGAGACGTCTTGTGGTGAGGAAAACTAATGGAATATAAACAAAACATCTATATGGTGCCATGGCGATATTTCATGTAAGGTCAAAAAATAGGTCCAAAGATGACTGTTAAAATTATTTACGTTATCATCATCATCATCTTCCTAGCGTTATGTCCCATGCTTAGACGGGGTCCGCTTAGACATGATCCAGGATTTAGCGAGTCTGGTAATTACATTGAAGCGACTGCCGATCTCACCTCCGTTACCCTAAGATAGGGGAACCAGACAATTTTGGGATCATGGTTACAAATCCAAAATTGTTTAAATTTGCAGGTTTTATTAAGATGTTTTCCCTCACCGCCAAGCTAGTGGTATAAATACGCACATAGACTTGAATGATAAGAAATGAAAATCCATAGTATGTGCTCGGGTTTGAACCCGCACCCCTCGGTTATGAGGCGCGTGTGACCACCGCTCTTATTTACGTTATATTATATATATTTTTGTAAGTCTAAATTAAGCAATCACACACTATCCTAACCGATTTCGGTCACGGCGGCCAATCTCAACGAGGATTAGCCACTACGCAAGAGATATTATAGTGCATAAGTGTGTGCGCAAACACAGGTGCACTCTCTGTTCCTTCACTCACATCAACCAGGAATCTCAAGCGGGGACCTATTGGTCATTAGGCGGCGGAGCTACCACTAGACCAACGAGGTAGTCAAATAAAGTCAATGCCAAAGTCAAAGTCAAAGTCAAAGTCAAAATATTCTTCAATTATATAGGTTTCAAAGAAACACTTAAGATCATTTCCAAAGACTATAATTAGTTTAACGCCCACTGTACTTTTTAGTTAAAATGTATTCTTTAGATATATTGGCTTGTACATAACACTTATTCTAAAAAAGTCTTATTTTGTTCAATATTGAAAGACGTAATAGATGGCGTACATGATGCGATTATTTTCTATGTGTGTATATAAAATTTTAATTCACTGTGCTTTTCTGTCGGTTTCAGAAATTATTTCTGTTCGTCGGGCTCTGATTTTTATTACATTCACGGCCAAGATCTCAAAACAGAAAAGGGTCGGAGCGATGTCAGAAATTTCATTTTTAATAAGTAGGTTTAGAATTTTACATGAGCCTGCCCGTCACAGTCAATGTCTAGATCTCAATTGGCGATTCGTAAGCGTTTTGCCGGAATGTCTATTGACAAAATTAAACATGTCAATTACTCAGAAAACCATTCAGATAGAAAAGAAATTTCTTTTTTTTTTCGTTCTCGTTGATTCTAAACATAAATCTTTCACGTCAGCTGTCAGTTGCCTAGTTATTTTGTTATAGGTTCAATGCTTTATAACGAAATATAGAAATCTTTAATATCTATATCGGCTTAGCTCGCGTGGTACATCGATGAAACATAGCCTATATGTTGTTCGGGCGTATGAGCTATATTATTCTAGAGTTTCATTAAAATCCATTCAGTACCTAGTTTTTTTGTGGAAGAGTAACAAACATCCATCCATACATACAAACTTTCGCATTTATAATATTAGTAGGAGGTAAAGACGTAGATAAGAGTTAGATAAGAATTATAAATCCTGTAAATATTAGACGACATTTCATACTTTAATTTATTCTAATCTAAGCACTTGTGTTATCAAAATAAGAATCAACAAAGGTAAAAAAAACACCCAGACCCGAGACAATCATTTGTTTCATTAACAAATATTAGTTCTGGTACAGGAAACGAAAGACCGTCCCTTGCGTTCGACGCAAAACTTACTATTACACCGGTTGTCAAATCCCGTTTTTCTTTTGTTGCGGTACTCTTAAAGTCCCCTGAAGGTCATTTCCATAAAATATAAGTCCTCTACTAAAGAGGCGACTCACGTACACCCATTACACACAAACCTCGACTAAACACAATATGAAAAAACAATTAGATAACGAAAGAGACGTATAATTAATGAATTGATTCTATAAGAATTGCGTGTTCCTTTTGTACATACATACATAACATTACACCCATAATCCCCGAAGAGGTAGGCAGAGTCAAAGAGACAGCAGGCCCCTTTAACCACATTCAGCCAAAAATAAAACTGGGCTGGGTTAGATGGAACATTGTGAAAAAGTAGTGACAAGTAGCTAGCTTGTCGCCTACATAATCACATATCCAAAACCAGATATACTATTAGTCGCCTTTTACGACGTGCTAAGTAAGAAAGACAGTTGGCACATTATTTTTAAGTCCCAGACCAACACGGAACAATGGGCTGGGTGATTGCTTTTGTGCAAAACTCTTAACCCCCTTAAAGGTCATTTCTAAACAATGAAAACCAATTTATCCACTTAAGAGGCAACCCACATACCAACACACATAAGCCTGTTAAAATGCAACCCGAGCCAAGCGGGGTTATTAAAAATTACTTATTTCGCGAGTCGTGGCCGCATATCGCTTGTTTACTGAAACATTCATATCGGGCGAGCGCCAATATCCGTGAAAAGGCTAGACACAAGCGAACAGATTCAGAAGATTAAGTTTAATAAATAAAAAACTTACATCTCCATACTTACACACCAATTCCCTAATTCCAACTAGAATCATATCATATATAATCATATATAATCATATCATTATCAATCATATCATTATCATATATAATCATATATGGTTTGCAATGTTGTATCTACCGAGAAGAATCCGGCAAAAAAGTCGGTAGTTACTCTTTTCAATACAATTTATGCAAAGGTGTATGAATTATAATTAACTTTGAACCATTTTTTAGTGTGAGCCTGTGGTAGAGTACCAAAATAAAAATATATAAATTACAAACCAAAAACTTGACCCGACCAGAGCAGACCAGTCCCCAAAGGCAATCTCTAGTAGAGATTGAAATCCAGGAGCATTGCATCATCACATGTCACTGGATCCAGCACAGCTAAAATTATAGTGGGCCTAACTAGATTGCTGGAAACAGCATTGCAATCCCTAGTTGTGAAGTCACTCTAACCACATTGATTACAGCATGACTGGGCCGGTTCGTCCGAGTAGGACCTCTTGAAAAACTGTCAAAAAATAACCAATCGAACGCTACTGTGTCTTTCAGTGGCTGAAAGTACCACAGCCCTGAACTATGTACCCCATCAACATCGGGGCGGTGGTTCTCCAAAGAATCAGTATCTAACTAACTAACTGACTAAACTTCACACCACTTCCCTAGCGGGGTAGGCAGAGAGAACCGAACGCCATATGGCACGATCCTTACACACCTCACTCGCCTCTTCAACATTCATAATCCTTTTCATACAAGCTCTACGATTACGATACGATTTTTATGACTCCTAAAATTACCTTCTTTTAATACACGACCAATCTGGTCGTGGTAGGTGAGAATCAAATGACTGAGACTTATAGCCTAACAATACTGTCAAACAGTTTCTAATACAGCAATAGAAGTACCACCACCAACATACAAGCATGTGTAAGCCATTAATTAGCCAACATTCTCACGAGGTGGCGATAGAAAGTCGTTTTCCAAATTGACCCGACAGGATTTGGCTCGATGCCACAGTTGCAATTAACCACAATAGCCTCAGTGTTAGATTCCATCTACACAATTCAGAAAGCTGGCTCTCTGCCAATTATGCAAACATCTTGGAAATTTCTTCTATGCACGTGCCAGGTGATGGTTTGTAGAGTTTGAAGTAAGAAATATTGAACGGGTCTGAAATTTCTTTATTGTACTATCATCATGTTAATCTGGGACTTGAAAAAAGTATGTGCTAACTGTGTTCCTTGCATGTTGTAAAAGGCGACTTATACTAATATTGAGAAATTTAAATTTGTAGGCCCGAGTGTACTGTTTATATTTTATTATCAAGATGATTTTTATATGGAGCAACAAATTATCACAATTGTATGATATTGGTTCTTCTTCTTGTGTATTATAAGACTACAATAAACCTAGTTATCTATAGAAGTCCAATAAAAACAATAAAACAATGTTAATTGTTATGACTCCTAGCGTTTCAAATTGATGATATAATTGTGTTTTACAAAGTGATATCACAGCCGATTTGGAAGAAAATATAGCCTGATGCTTCTGATTGTATCGATGAAATACTATTTAATGAGTTTTTTTTTAATTAAAACACAGCAACAGCAGATAGATGGCGTAACTATGGCGTACGGTCTAGTCACCCTCCGCATTGGTAAGCTTTCAGAGCAAACTGACATGCTGTCAACAAAGAGCCAATAGTGACAGTGATACGACCACGAAACTCCCTCGTGCCATCTAGCGGTTTGTTTATTTTTGAAAACCCTCATTTAAAAAAGTCGCTCACAAGTCGTGAAAACGATTGGAATACAAAGTAAACTTAATAAAACAAAGATATATTGTAGGGGGTCATGTGCCAAGGGCGTGCTCGTCGCGACTCCTGCCAGTCCGATCTCTCGGATTGCAACCTTGGACCGATCTAATTCCGCAGAGCGGGGTAGGGCGTTCCCCCGATGCGACGCGCACCGACGAGCCCTCGTCGGTGCGAAAAGTGGCGAGTGCGGCGAAGGGGGCCGCCACCCTTCACGCCACGCCGGACACTGCGGAACGAGGAGAACAGAGTGCCGTATAGGCACGTGGAATGTAAGAGGTGGAATGAAAGATAAGATGTATGAGATGATTGACGTAATGAATGAGAGACGCCTGGATGTTCTGTGCTTGACAGAGACTAAGCGGAAGGGCAGCGATGCAGATGAGCTTCCCGGTGGTATGATGGCTCTGTGGTCTGGTGTGGAACAGAATTGTCATGCCAGCGGTGGAGTTGGAGTAGTGCTTTCCTCTCGTTTAGTCTCTGGTGTGAAAGACTATGGATTAGTTGGCCCGAGACTCCTCTGGGTTCGTATTAAACTGGGTATTACGCGAGTCTTTCTGGTTGCAGGCTATGCGCCAGTAAGCTCAGCCAGTCCCCAAGAACTAGAGGAGTTCTGGGAGTCTGTTAGAGAAATTCTGGACCTGACTGAAGGAAATGAGAGGATAATTATGTGTGGAGATTTGAATGGTTGGGTTGGCACCAAGCGATCTGACTATGAAGCAGTCCTTGGCCCATATGGAGACAAGAGAGTGAATGATGCTGGTAAGCAAATCTTGGAAGTATGTTTGGAACGGAACCTCCTTGTGGCAAACACTATTTTCCGTCATAAGGATATTCACACGTATACTTGGAGACGGAATGACCAAAAAAGTGTGATTGATTTGATTTTAGTCGATAGCCGCCTCCGCAATAGTATATTGGATACAAGAGCCTACAGAGGCCCTACTCTTGAAACAGACCACTACCTGGTAGTATGCCGGTTTGCTGGGCTTTTCAAGAAGTGGAGGCACTGGCGAGTGCGTACTCCATGCGGAGGCACTGAAAGGATAAGGAATGAAAAACTGGAAGATGAAATTGTAAGGAGTGTGTATGTAGGCTTAGTCAATGAAAGACTTGCGAATGCGAGTCTTTCTGGCTTAGATGTTGATGATTGCTGGAACATTTTGAAAGAGAGCATGGTGGACAGTGCAAAAGAGGCATGTGGATGCGCAAAGAGACGTAGAACAATGAAAGGTGACGCATGGTGGGATGAGGAGGTCAAAGCCTCCGTAGCGAGAAAGAAGAAGGCCTGGCTTGATTATGTCTCATCTTTGCAAATGGATGAAAGTATGCTTGAGATGAAGAAAGAAATATACCGTTATTGCAAGAGTGAAACCAAAGCTTTAGTGAAAGAGAAGCGTGAAAGAGTAGCTATGAATGAAGAAAGGAGACTGACGAATAGTTTCGAGGCTAATTCCAAGCTCTTTTGGAGGGAGGTTAAGAGGTCTCGGGGATATTCGTCGGCATCCGGAATGAGTAAGATTAAATCTAAAGCTGGTGACATTCTTGCAAACCCGAACGAGGTGTTAGAACGGTGGAGTGAATATTTTGGAGAAATGTATGAGTATGTCTCTGATGTTGGCACTGAGAGTGAGGCTATGTCTGATTCTGTGGTGCCAGCGTCTGATGAAGACATCACTATGAATGAGATTGAATGGTCGATACGAAGTCTGAAAAGTGGAAAGGCCGCGGGAATAGACAAGGTATCTGCGGAGATGATCAAGCTAGGTGGCGCTAGCGTCCAGGACGCTTTCTGGTTCTTGTGCAATCTATGCTGGAGAAACGGAAAGGTCCCAATGGACTGGAGACGGGCAGTTATCGTGCCTCTGTACAAGGGTGCTGGGTCACGTATGGACTGTGCCAGCCATAGAGCCATCAGTTTGATCAGCTTAGCAGCAAAGGTGTATGGCAAGATTATTGAGAGGAGAATGAGGGTGAAATCTGATGGAATGTTGTGGGAGGCACAGAGAGGTTTCCGGAATGGTAGAGGATGCACGGATCAAGTTTTCTCTCTTCGCAACATCGTGGAGAAGCATCTGGCCAAAAGTCAGAGGGTTTTTTGCGGTTTTGTGGATATGGAGAAGGCCTTTGACAGGGTTGTACGAAAGGACCTTTGGGACATATTGCCGAGATATGGGATTGATGGAGCATTGCTTCGTGCTGCGCAGTCCACCTATGTGGGATGTACGGCATGCGTGCAAGTGGAGGGCAGCCTGTCACCCTGGTTTGACGTCAATATTGGTGTCAGACAAGGATGCGTGCTGTCTGCTCTGCTGTTTATCCTATATCTCGACCATTGTTTCCAGAGGATTAGATCTATGAATGTTGGAGTGCGTATGGGTGACCTGGTTGTGAACTGCCTGCTTTACGCGGACGATGCCGTACTTCTAGCAGAGTCGGCATCGGATCTGCAGCAACTAGTCACAACATTGAAAGATGATTGCAAGGAGAGAGGCTTACATTTGAATGCGAAGAAAACAAAGATTATGGTGTTTGAAAGAGATGAAACCAGAACGGATACAAGGATAACGGTTGACGATGTAGTGCTGGAACAGGTGAATGAAATTGTATATCTAGGATCTGCATTTAGTAGAGATGGAAGGTACTCCGCTGATATAGAAAGAAGAGTGAATGCAGGGAATAGGGTGAATGGAGCGTTAGGAAAACTTTTAGGCAGCAAAATCTTAAGCCAGAAGGCCCAGCTCGCCATACACAATGCGGTGCTGATTCCTACGCTAACATATGGAAGCGAGAGTTGGGTATGGCAGAAAGAGCATGAAAGTAGAATAAACGCGGTCGAGATGCGTGCGCTGCGGAAAATCTGCGGTGTATCGCTCACAGACTGCGTTCGGAATGATGATGTAAGAAAGAGAGTTGGTCTGAAGGACAGCGTCGGAGTCAAGGTAAGAAGAGGCATGCTCCGGTGGTTCGGACATGTGGAAAGAATGGATGACGAAAGATTGACTAAACAGATATACAATGCGAATGTGGAAGGATGTAGGAGCCGCGGAAGGCTCAGGCTCACCTACCACGACCAGATTGGTCGTGTATTAAAAGAAGGTGATGTTAGGAGTCATAAAAATCGTAGAGCTTGTATGAAAAGGATTATGAATGTTGAAGAGGCGAGTGAGGTGTGTAAGGATCGTGCCATATGGCGTTCGGTTCTCTCTGCCTACCCCGCTAGGGAAGTGGCGTGAAGTTTAGTTAGTTAGTTAGTTAGTATATATTGTAGCAAATAATAACAATTTTACAAAAACTTTTTTTTTTCTTCATGACATTTTGCTGTCATCTTTCTTCTTATATTTTGAATGTTTATGACCACTAATGCCAACATACCAAAAAGGTTCTTAAAACCTTAACAAGTCGCCAAAAAATCGATCGCTTAATTCAGACTTAAGGCCCAGCAACTGAGCCCCGGTCGCAATTATGCCACCTGCATTGCGCTTTCCGTAACTCTAACTTACTCTGTGCCGCAAAAACGATCCTTAAACAGTTTGTTTCCTGAATTTATGTGGCCAAAGTTGTACAGTCGGCAAAATGAGCTGAACTTCATTCCACCTTTATTCATAAGGTCATAAGAACAAATATTAGCTTTGCCTTTCAGCTACTTCTGTTGACCACATTTGGTAATTAGCGGCTTAATTTAGTACGGTGTTAAAGATTGCGGGATAGGGCTACATACACACAAAACGTAATTAAAAAGGGAGTTTGGTTTTCTTTAGACGTATTGGGCGCATAGCAAGAGTACACAATGAGGAAAAATAAATGAAGTGAAGTTTTTTCGTTCTTTTTTATGTTTTTAAAGCTGATTTTATAGTGCTGCAAACTACAAACGACGTTACACTAGTCCTTTTTTAGCGGAGCCGGTGATGTGATCGGGGGGTCCATCACCAGTATTTCATATCCCAGACGTGGGCGACCCGACGTGTTCCCGGGGCGCCACGGAGAGACGCTCGATGGAGCAATTTGAGCAGGGCCCGAAAGGGGCAACCGCACGGGAGGGGATTCGTTGTGGGGGTCCTGGCCCAGGGAGGTCCCTGCTCCGGCCACTATCAACTTGGCCGGAGCAGGGACCTCCTTTCCTGAGGTCCCCGGGAGTCCCCCCCCCCCCTACCCCCCCGGGATAGGGTGACGGTGCGTAACGCATCTCCACGTGTAAAAAAAAAATCCTCTTTTAGCGACCAGATTGTCAAACCATACTGTCGCTTTATTTTTGCACCATATTGACTTTCTAATAGTCAAATCTTTCTCTCTTTATTCGTAATAATATTTTTTTCTTTCATAAGCATCAGTACATGCTCACTTTGATTTTGCTTAAGCATTTAAGACACTATTTTCATCAGCTAAGCTAACTATGATTAAGTTATCCAAAGTCATCCCACTATTTGTTCCAACTTAGCTGACATACTGCCGCCACTATAACTCGGAGGCACTAGTTATTTAAGCAATAACTTAAGTTGGGCGTGTCGGGTAATTACCTCCGAGAAGCGAAGTTGGCTACAGCGCTGATGAGTTGTTCCGCCAATTATCAGGACTTATGAGAGTGTGGGCTATGACTTCAAGTTGAAGTTCGGAGCATCTGTGTTATGCCAATTCCAAATTAGGTTGGTGGTGATAGCAGGATTCTACTTCTTTGCCAAATGAAACACTAAATACCAAAATAAATCTACAATTGTTTTTAAGTCTTCCCAACTAGAATTTTGCCAGCTGCGTAAAAGTGTGTTTAACCGAGTATGAGGACTGGGGTAATTGAGACAACAGTTGGTATAAGTCTCAACTACCCCAACACGTTGGGTTCGCCAAATATCACCGCGAATGGGACTGGTGTGGAATGAGACAAAGGTTAATAGATGTCTTGTAGATGACTGTAGGTAACTGATTTATTTAACTTCGTATTACAGTTTATATATCACTCTATCTGTAAGTAAATGCTTGATCATGTTATATCTCGTACGTGCGGTACGTGCTGTATTTTACTACGTGCGGCAATGCGGCACAACCATCAAAACACTTTAAAGTCATCTTATAAATCATCCATCCCAGGTTTATTAAACGAAAAGATTACATAATTTTCTTGTCAAAATCTGACGTTTTCGAAGTGAATTCCCAGATTCGTTAAATCTATTTAATGAACTAATCAAATAGCAGCCACGTAGTTTCGATACAATTTATTTTACCTACTAACATTACGACTCTATTAGTTAAATGCTCAATGGACCACAATAGGGAAACAATAGTGAAAACTGTTTTTATGGTAAGCCACTAACCTGTAACCCACCTGATCCCTTTAACGGGGTTGTCGGGGGCGTCTAATCTGGGGGGGGGGGGGGTCCATAAATAATGTTTTCATTAGGCCGCCGATAAATTAAGCTGTGGTCGGGGCTCGTCCGCGCTTAGGGGAGTTCAGACGGGCGGTTGCAAGAAGTCGTGATAGTTATTTTGCCATACTTTAATGTAAAAATAATATTGCAATTAACATTTATAAAAGAAAAGATTTAAACATAACAAAAAAACCGTAGAGCTTGTATGAAAAGTATCATAATTGAAGCCTGTAAGTTGTGTAAAGACCGTGCCATTTGGTATTCGGTTCTCTCTGCCTACCTAGGGAAGGGGCGGGAAATTTAGCTAGTTGTTAGATTCAATTTCAAAAATTCACAAATTAAACTTTAAAAAAATTGTTTGAGATTTGGATTTGGATGAAAGGATGGTTGAATTGGAGCGGGATGATTATGAAATGAGAAGTTAGAGAGGGGAAAATTACAGGAAGATGGTTATGCTAACGCCCCGAGAAGGTTCGGCCTGTACAGGATCGGTCATTGGAAGAAAACTTACGTAGGTATACCTACTAGCAGTCTTGAAGCTGCTGCATTTTTGTTGGATAATTAAGAACATCAATAGCAATTATTAGGAGCGATGATGGGGGACCTACCAAATTTCTCGCGCTGTTCCTCATACCACCAGTGTGGCAAACTTTGACAAAACCTTCAAAGAATCAGCAATACTTGTTTGTATTGCTGACACCTATAGGCTATGATGACCGCTTACCGCCAAATCTGCTGTGCGTTTATTTGCCTGTTTCGTGGTATTAAAAGTGCTTTATCGAACGAAAGCCAGTAAGATAAAGATATTAGGATTAACAGTTTTCCCGCTCGTCTGCCCTGTACAAAGAGTAGCAACAAAACTCCGAGTTGATGAATCTTAAGCACCAACCAACTTGAGACCAGTTTGTTTCAAATTAAATTCCGTAAAGCAAAAAGTCGATGTAAATTCTGTAAACCCATGCCTCTGTTATGTTTTGAATTTAAATTAACTGCAAATATTTGCTTAGGGCGGTTTTTAATTTTTTTTTTGCGTTTACAATTTTTTTGATGGAGTGGTGATGGTTCAATTTAAGTTTATGTATATACCCTCATTGGATTTCTTTTTGCGCATTTAGAATTACAAATTGTTGGATCAATTTCGGTTTTACACGTGTAAATGGAAATTTACAATTTAAAAGGGCGTAGTAAATATAATATTGAGATATTTTGTTTGATTAAGATACATACATACATACATAACATCACGCCCATAATCCCCGAAGGGGTAGGCAGAGTCAAAGGGGCAGGAAGCCCCTTCAACCACATTCAGCCAAAAATAGAGCCGGGCTGGGTTAGATGGAAAATTGTGAAAAAGCAGTGACAAGCGGCTAACCTGTCGCCTACACAATCACACACCTAAAACCCGATATACCATTAGTCGCCTTTTACGATATGCAAGAACCACAGTTGGCACATTCTTTTTTTTTGTCCCAGATCAACATGGGCCAAGTCCCAGACCAACATGGGACTTTGATTAAGATAAAGTTAAATTTTCACTCCTATAAATTTTTCAAATCACACTTACATGACGCAGCCAGTGCAACAAACAACAAATTAGTTCCTACAGCCGCCTTGCATCAGAATGCCCAAATGGTATTGTAAACATTGTATTGTCAACAAATTCACACAAGTATGCATATTTATCAGCCCAATGGGACCCAAATTATTGAAATATAAAGAATCGGGCAAGGTATGAAGTCACTTACTTCAGAGTGGTTCAACGGATGCAGGAGAGGCAGAGCTGATGATGACCAAGCGATGCAGGCGCCGGCAGCAAACGCGCCTAGATTCACTGCAATTCAAACAGTTGCATACATTTTAATAGCGGTTGTTGTTCATAGGTGTTATGAATGTTCGTAGTTCTGCATCTCGTGTCTTGGGGCGTTGCTAGGGATTGTGATGCTGAATCCAGCACCAGCGACCACTATTTCATTTGTACTGTATCCAGTGATATGTGCCGTTCAATACTGCTGCATTTCAATTGCTACTAGAACTAGGAACGCTGGACCAAGCAATTCAGCTGGGTCCAGTAGAGATCCAGCACATGACGCTAGAGATTCAGCAAAAAATGTCGCTACATTGCAATCCCTACATTGCATTGAAGATGTTATCTGATCGACTGTAAGTCTCACTCGTAGATAAGGAAATCAGACAAATTTGATCATAGATACGTGTCTGTAATAATGATTAGAATGCGCATGTTTTAACGCAATGTTTTCTATCATCACCGACTTAGTAGTTTAATAAATTTTGAAGTATTCCCGAGCTTAAACCACTTTAATTCCTTGAATAAAGACCAGAACCGAAGGCACAAAATCTAAGGATAGGGAGCGCTGGCGCTGGGAAGTACCTTAGTACTAGTCAAGGCTTTTACCTCATCAAAGTATCAACACTATCCAAGCTAACACCGACTAAGAATTGGAACATTACTCTAGAGACTTGATGATGGTGTTGTTTGCAAGGAAGATTTGTACAGTGAAGTCAAATATCTGGTCTGAATTATATTACCTAACAGAACATAACATCACGCCCATAATCCCAGAAGAGGTAGGCAGAGTCAAAAGGGCAGCAGGCCCCTTTAACCACATTCAACCAACAACAAAGCTATTACCTATCCCTGTAGCAATGTACTGGGTGGTGATGCCCGATGTGTCCTTCTTAATGTCTGGAACAGTTTCGATCCTCTGCAGTATCTTGCGGTGTGGCTGGTGCCCGTTCGACTCCAGGCTCGCGTCTATCGTCACCTTGGGCTCGTCCCCCTGGGAGCCGCCCGCTTCCACATCCTGGGAAGTGCTCTGGTCTTCATTCACTGGAAAAAGATGAAGAAAACTGTTAGTGGCATATTTCATAAGTTAAGTCAAGTTTCTAGGCAGGATTTTTTTATGAATGAATGTTAAAGAGGCGAGTTAGGTGTGTTAGGATCGTGCCATATGGCGTCCGGTTTTCTCTGCATCCCTCGCTAGGGAAGTGGCGTGAAGTTTAGTAATTTTTGAAATATATAAATATTTACACCAGTATTTGTATTATTGTGTACAAATGTATAAATGCTGCAATTGTAAACGAACCAATAACTATATTTGGCATTGTGTCAGTTGATACAACCTTGGATAGGTTGTATCACCTGACCAGTTGTAGTACCTAGTAACCAGTTTTTCCAATTTCTTTCTTATGGCTTTTTTGTTGTACTTTTAATGTTTGTCTTTAAGCGACTCTCTGCAAAAATAGATTTGTTGAATATAAAGGGTACATATTTTTATTTAATTCCAATAATACAAAAAATATTGCGCGTAAATAAGACCCAAATACGCGATTCCAAAGAAAGTGTATCGAAAGATTTCAATTTCACTTTATCAAGAAAATATTGCGGTAGCACTAAATTAATCCAAGTCTTCGTGAAGATCTTAAAACCGTTACGTCCGATTTGAAATTCTAATACAACAAAGGAGATATCGAGACGGAATATTCGGAAGAAATAATAATTGCAAAACGGAAACAGCCATGAAAGAAAATGCAAATTTAATTTACAAGCGATAAGCGCGGAGGAATTTAGACCATGATCCAGGATGTAGCGAGTCTGGTAATTACATTGAAGCGACTGCCGATCTGACTTCCGATCTCACCGCAGAGCTAGTGGTATAAATACAAACATTAATACGAAAACAAATATTCAGAAATAGTGATACAGACAAATGCAATACAATTTAGACGGTCTTATCGCTAAAAGCAATCTCTTCTAGACCTTGATATGAAAAATTCAGAGGTACGTGCTCGGGTTTGAACCCGCACCCCTCAGTTATGAGCCGCGTGTCCTTACCCAATGGTTCTTACCTAATGCTATAGTCCATTTTTTTTAGCATTAGAAAGAACAAAATTTGAGTATTTTATGGTACACATTAATTTAACAAACAAAACGTAACATCGTGAAAAGTTTACATTAAAAAAGACCTTAAGAAGCAGAAGTTGCAAACTTGTGGAACGAAACGTTGTCAGTTTGACACGACAAAATTAAAAAGTACATGCCGATGTCGTAATACGTACCATATTAAGTGATTTTTAAAATGGTCGCTTAATATGACCACCATTTGCAACAATACCGGCAAAATGTCAACGTCACTGGCATCACGAAAGCGATTGCGAGTACCAGTGCATTTATCTGTTTTGACTATTTTCACTATTTTCTTCGGTTTATTGTTGTGTTTCTATTGTTTTTGTTGAAGTTTTTGTTGTTATTTGTTATTTAATCTGTTCAACAATGGACGAGCCCGATGCCGGTCCAAGTGGACTCCAGCACAATGTTCAAAATCCTCCTGTATTTACTTCGCCAAAGAGAAAAAGACCGAAACAAAATCCGCTCAGCGCAAGTGAAAAACAAGTGGTCCTGAACATTCATAAAATGGTATTGGAAATGTGGCCTAAGGACGAGTACCCCAGGAAAGTAGACGTGGTTAATAAGACAGCTGTTACAGCAGGAATATCGAAAGCCACTGTCTACAACATATTAAAAGAAAAAGAAAGAAGTGGCGATGTGCAATCTCCGCCTCTTCGTCAAAGAAAACCATAAAAGTTTTCTAATATGGACGAAATAGATCTATCTGGAATTCGGTCGATCTATCTGGAGTGCGGTTACCCCCGTATCACTGTGAACTTAATCCAATCGAATTAATTTGGTCTCAAGTCAAAGGGTATATTGCAAAGCACAATGAAGATTTTAAAATGGCAACGGTCAAAACTTTAGTACCAGTTGCCTTTTCAGAAATTACAGCAAGTAATTGGGTGTCCTGTATTCAGTATGTAATAAAGGAAGAAGAGAAAATGCTTAAATTAGACACATTAATAGATGATACTACAGAAAAATTTGTAATTAATGTCGGGGAATCATCCGATTCTTCATCTTCCGATGATGATTAAATATTTATATAGAATCTATTTTGTTTTATTACTATGATCCATAATTTCAATTATATCACAGTAGGACGATGACTGTACAGTCAGCGTCACGTCGAGTTACCCAATACCTTTGCAAAATCACCCGTACTTTCATGACCATACGGTCACAGGGAAAGTAACTGTACTTGTTCGTGGTTCCACCGTGTAAGTCCTACCTAGGGTCTCTACTTACTATGAGGAAATTTTGACCAAGGAGGAGAAAATTGGCTCATCCTACCCCATGAGGGACTAAAACTGTGGGACGACGGGCTAGTACCGCTTTGATCATTTGAGCATCAAGACGGAGCGTCCTGATATTCGAATGTCTTTCGAGCTTTGTGGGAGTAGGTAATGTAGTTTACGCAACTTTATATTCTAATCGCCATCTAAGAAATCAAAATGACCTCATTTACTTAATCAGCAACCCCAAATTAAAATAACGGCAATGTCGAACATTGGGCTTTCGCCCTGCAAATTTTACCTATGTAGGTAAGTATTGGTACAAGAGGTAGATTTAATATTTTTATGCTAGCCAAAAAAAGTTTGGCCACCACTGCTTCTTTGTTTACATAATTTCTAATTCTAAAAAAAACGTACTATAGGAGCATTGGTAGCTATTGAGCTAAGTAGCTTAAGCTCTTGTGTCACGAACAACAGAATTAACAGTGGCATTACAAATACATTAAATATTATACTCGTATATTAACACCCATAGATACACAGAATAAACACGATTGTTCTGGGTAGAGATCAAACCCATAACTCTTGGCGCATGGAGCTGAGTCATTATCGAATGCCCCATCGGGCTAGTCGATAGAGTCAGATCGAGTTAACTCAACATTGCGTAGGTATACTAACTTAACTAATCATATTTTTGTTCCGTCAGTTAGATTACAAAACATACTGTAACATAACATCAGGTTCGTAATTCCGAACCTGATGTTATGTTACAGTATAGGGGGTAGGGAAAGCATGCCCTTGTAACCATATTCGCCCAAAAAATAAACTGGGCTGGAAAAAAAAGATGAAATGAAGATAAAAAATTGTAAAAAAGTAGTGACAAGTGGCTAGCTCGTCGCCTACACTATCACATACCCAAAACCCGATATACCATTGTCGCCTTTTACGACATGCTAGGCAAAATACAATTGGCACATTCTTTAAAGTCCCAGACCAACATGGGACAACAATACATATTGTATAAATATTTTTTCTTTTGTCCGGCACACTAAAAAGACCAAGATATATCGCATTGAAATTTCTCAAAATTCAAACTCCTAACATTTTACAATTAAGTAACATCGACCCACCCCATTTCTTCGGAACTTTGTTGCGCTCTTCATCAATTTTTGGTTTAGAATTTAACTGATGAACTAAAAATAAACTTCTACTTAATATTTTTTTCCAGAAAAGCGAAGCTTCCTTATACCTCGCAACATAATATTTACTCAAGTACCTTATTTCTTTCTTTCTTTCTTTCTATCTTTACAGAGTTTTTCCGCTATCTAATCCGGAATGACGTTTATTTCTCGCCAATGACTGAAGTTATGCTTTAAAGTGTTTTTATTTTTGGTCTAAAGCGCCCTGAAGAGCACTTTTGTTTTATATTTTGGGCTGAGGAAACAATGCCCTTGTGACATTTAACTTATAGAAACTTCGAGCGGAATGTGAACAGGCGTTTATTTATTTATATTTTATTTCACCATATAACACAAAATGGCGAAATTCCTTTCTTCTAGCACGGATGCTCAAAAAATACCTATAAAAGATGTATACATTGAATAAACATATTTACAGAGGTGGCCACTAAATATCCACGTTAAACAAATATACCTAGGTGTGTTAGCATTCGTTACACCGGGAGAAAAATATAAACAATAATACTGAAAATTACACCAAATTGCTTTCAAATACCTCTGATTTGTACCTCTTTGATACATGACGGAGTAAAAAAAAAATCTTGGTCTTTAAAATATTCTTTCTATTAATATAGTTAGTTAGGTATTTTTTTAAATAATCACTTGTACAACTAAACAATCGAGGGATTGTCTCAATACCATTATACCAACATATTTTAATCTAGTCAAGACCAAACTAGAAAAACTATATTTCGAACATTTACTCAACATAACTGGTCAAATCTATATATTTGAAAACTTCAAGCTCCGATGTAGGTATAATCAGTGAAATAAACCGATGTTTTGCCTAAAACTCGAATTAGTGTAGAAATTCCTGGAAAGTCTTTGAAAAGGCAAGTCTTTGAAGCGGGCTACCGTACTAAGTAGATTGCGTTCTAGACAGATATTCTAGGCATGCGCTAACTCTAAGTTTAGATGCGAATTTTCAAACCCTGGCTGAACACTGGCTTGTGAATTTTAGAAAAGTTTTGAAGAAACTTCACCGAGTAGATTTTAGCTTTGGCTTATACGGTAATACAAAATATTTTGAGTTAAAAAGTACTTATTAAGACGAGCTAGCCACTAGTCACTACGTTTTCATAAATTTTCATCTAATCCAGCCCATTGTCCCGTGTTGGTCTGGGACTTAAAAAGAATGTGCCAACTGTGTTTCTTGCCTAGCATGTCGTAAAAGGTGACTAATGGTATATCGGGTTTTGGGTATGTGATTGTGTAGGCGACAAGCTAGCCACTTGTCACTACGTTTTCACAATTTTCCATCTAATCCAGCCCAGTTTTATTTTCGGCTGAATGTGGTTAAAGGGGACTGTTGTCCCTTTGACTCTGCCTACCCCTTCAGGGATTACGGCCGTGATGTTATGGTATGTGTTATGATTATTATTTATTTATGTGCCTGGATTAAACCTGCAATCTTTTCATTCGACGTGTAGTTTGAAAATTGCACCATGGTAGGGCTATCGAATGTATGTCCTGGGGATTGAAAGTACGCTCATATAAACCACTCGACCATAGAGCTCGGATTGTGGACTCGCAAAACTTGACTCACTTCACACGTTGGCTATTGTAGCAATGGGACTTAAGTACGTAAGTTTTGTCTATGCTTCATAGTGCATTTGCAACTTAGTTCAGAGCCAAATGGGCTATTTCTGGAGTAGTACGAGTAAATGGGATTGTCTATAAATTGTTTTCAAGCAAGATTCTGTGGTAATTTCTTCTTTCTAAATTAATTGCATATCTTCGTTAGTCTCATATCGTAATGATATATTTTAGAATCGGATTTCAAAAAACTATAAAGTATTTTAAAACCGGAAATTCTAGGTGAATTTGGTTTTAAAGAATCAAGAATGTTGAAGAGGCGAGTGAGGTGTGTAAGGATCGTGCCATATGGCGTTCAGTTCTCTCTGCCTACCGCGCTAGGGAAGTGGCATGAAGTTAGTTGCGTAGTTAAATATGGTTTGACTTTCAGGAAATATTACATCTTGCAATTAAAAAGGGCTTAAGTTTCCGTTCTCAAACGCAATAGCCCAGTCACGTAGTCAGTTCTTACAGCAAGAAGATAAGTTTATCACTAAGAGCGTTAAATATTTTTATGAATCGTAAATTGTTATTTATATTCTTATCTTTTAACAAGACGAAAACATGAATTGTATCACTACTGTAAAAGAAATGGGGTATTTGTTTGTCTAAGTGATAGTTTCAAATGTTGTCACATCCAACTGAAATAGTGTATATTTTGTTTTAACAGAGTTATAGTTTTTATAACATCACTTCAGTTATCCCTGAAGGGGTAGGGAGAGTCAAAGGGGCAGTAGGCCCCTTTAACCACATTTAGCCAAAAATAAAACTGGGCTGGGTTAGATGGAAAATTGTGAAAAAGTAGTGACAAGTGGCTAACTTGTCGCCTACACAATTACATACCCAAAATCCAACGAACTATCAGTCGCGTTTACGACATGCTAGGCAAGGAACACAGTTGACACATTCTTCTTAGGTTCCAGACCAATATGGGACATGTTTTAACGTTGTTGGCCAGTTTTTTGACCGGTTATAGCTCTTGTTGTCATATATTTTTTTGTAATAACATTTCTACAACTTTTCGAACAATATCGTTTCCTCACGATAGTTAGCGCGTACTGCAGCAATTTGAATTTTATGCTTTTTCCTTGAATTATGAGGATTTTGTCTTTCGTATAAAACAATATTGGACTGGATTGAATTTTAATAAATATTTTTAATTCATAAGCAAGTGCAGTAGGTTTATAGCTGTAAGCGATTCATTAATTTGGATTTTTCATATAATTCTTTTTGTGTTATAATAGTTACAGTGGAAATCTCAATCTGATATATGCCAATGAGCGGGTTAAACCGATTTTAATACTACCTACCGTCGTATTATAAGTTTATCTTTGCTAATGACCCTACAACTTAGCTGCAGATAATACCAACGATTTCCACATTTACACATATTAATAATAATGATTATCCATAAAAACACAAAATTAAATTTTAAGACACAAATATGGCGAAATCCTTTATCTTTATTACTTATCTATACTAATATTATAAAGAGGAAAGGTTTAATTTTTTTTTGTTTGTTTAAATTTAATAGAGAGACCGATTTAAAAAAAATCTTACACCAATGGAAAGCCACTTTATTAGGGAGTATCATAGGCTATGTTTTATCCCCGTATTCCTACGGGAACGAGAACTACGCGGGTGAAACCGCGGGGCGCTGCTAGTATATTATATAAATGAGAGAATAACTAACTCTATTTGTCGGTTGCGCATTCATACTTATAGCACAGATTATATAGCTCATAAAGTACTTAACTAATTATTATGTAACTCGTTATACAAAACTTTTTTACCCTAACAAAGGATATAGAGGATTTTTTATTCCGAAAAAATGGTTTAATATTAAAGACACGTGATGGAGTCTCTGTAACAGACCGTGGTTTTTATTTCATTTTATTTATTTAGAAAGTTTTCCACGCAGACATTATGTATGTAGATACTTTATACCTTAATATCATGAGCCAGCCAAATACAAGCTACGACAAATTTGAATACTGCCTAAATGTCAAGAATTTATGGCTAAATTCTTAATGAAATGTTCACTCGCAGTGATAGTATCTAGTCTAAGTGTAGATTAATTACGCATAACATATAACATAACATCACACCCGTAATCCCCGAAGGGGTAGGCAGAGTCAAATGGCGGCAAGCACCCTTAACCGCGTTCAGCCATAAATAAATAGATTAATTAAGTTTAAAATAATTTAAAATTTGCATTTAAAAGTGTAACTATCGAATTTCTTGTCGGTTTCTTCACGACAGATTTTTTTTTCCGGACCGGTGGTAGTATCATTTTTATTCTCTAATTTTTTTTAAGAGACTATTTACAAATACTTTTTTGAATCCTACATAAATAAAGATATTTCGAAATAAATACAATATTTATTTCAGATTTCAAATTATGCACCTAAACCTACCTCAATTGAAATGCAGACAAAGCCGTAAGCGAAAGCTAGCAATCAGTCGATGCCCAATTAATGTCATAACACAACGCGCCCGCCCTCGCCGATAACAAAATATTCAGTTTTCGTTAGCAAGATGTTTGTTATGACCGAACTGGTCCGGTGTAGTTATTGTTGTGTACAAGTCACTACAAGTCACTAGTTATCAAATGGTGTTATTGTCGTATTTTGTATGACAAATTTGACGTTTTTTTTGCATATTTTTCGTAATAAACTAAGTCTTAAATGCGAAATGTTCGAGTATTTTATATATATATATATAAGTACATGTCATCACGCCAGTAATCCCCGAAAGGGTAGGCAGATTCAAAGGGGCACCAGGCCTCTTTAACCACAATCAGCCAAAAATAACACTGGGCTGGGTTAGGTGGAACATTGTGAAAAAGTAGTGACAAGTGGCTAGCTCGTCGCCTACACAATCACATACTCAAAACCCGATATACCATTAGTCGCTTTTTACGACATGCGAGGTAAGAAACACAGTTGGCACATTATTTTAAAGTACCAGACCAATACGGGACAACTGGGTTGGATTAGATGGAATATTGTGAAAAAATTGTGACGAGTTGCTAGCTCGTCGCCTACACAATCGCAATACTTTACTTAACATTTGTCTAATGTTAGCCAAGGACTCGTGAAGAAAAATACAACTAACTCAATAGGTTTGTGATTATGAAGACGAGGAGCAAGCCAATCTTTCACAATTTTCAAACTTAAACAACTCAACTATTTTTTTTTCTTAACGCTCTTTAAGGAGCTGATCGCTGTTCGGAGTCTACCTTTCTCTTCGGGGATTACAGTCGGGATGATATGTCATTTTTAAGAGAATTTACACACCTGAGTTTAGAATATGTGAGTAAAATAACGATTATATACCAGCGAATCGTTTTCCTAACGTTTCGTACCGCGCTAGAAATTTTGGATTTAGCTAGTCTGGTAATTATATTGAAGCGACTGCTTATCTAACCTTCGTAACCCTTTAGATAGAGGAAGCAGATAAATTAGATCATGGTTACACGCCCATAGTTATCGATGTCGATGGAAAGCTGTGAAAAAGGAGTGACAAGTGGCTAGCTCGTCGCCTACTCAGACACATACCCAAAAGCCCGTAAACCATTAGTCGCCTTTTACGACATGCTAGGCAAGAAGCACAGTTGGCACATTCTTTTTTTTTGTCCCAGATCAACATGGGCCAAGTCTCAGACCAACATGGGACAAATATATAATAAATAAATATTTGATTACATCAAATCATTACACGGATGCACTCCATCTGCTCAGCGGCGAGGGATCTCTCATCTACACACGTAATATCCAAAGGACGCCTACTTGTATAACAATCGAATAGTTTCCGGAGACCATCGGTGAAGGACAACACCCATTTTTTAACCGCCTTAAAAAAAAGAGGAGGTTCTCAATTCGACCGTATATATATATATATATATATATATATATATATTCTTATGTGTGTTATGAACCGATTTCGATGATTTTATTTTTGTTGGAAAGAAGATATCCCAGGGGTGGTCCCATGATCTGATTATGACATCCTTGAGAAAAAGAAAATAGGAACCTTCGAAAATTGTAGGGGCGACTAGTGCGTTTGTTATATTTTTCATTAGGTATTTTAAAGCACTACAATTTAATAAAAGTCTGGAGTCGATCTGATGATGGAGCTAAAAAACAGTCGAGGGAACTCCTCAACGATTTACAGCAGTTACCTTATGTTTGGGTTTGATTAATTTGTCGTAAATATATTTCTACATAATGATTTTTTTCATTCTTATATAATGCCTATTGAATACGTTGTAATGTTCAAAGGGCACCTACTTGTATAAGGATTTGGTGCGTTGTAATATCCAGAGGACACCTACTTGTATAACAGGTGGGCTGGCCAGCAGCTGGTTATCACAAGACTTCAGCCAGGGGCTCCGGCGGTCGCACTAAGCGGCGCGCTGCGGCTGTCTCCGCGGCCGGCTCAACAGTAGCTGGACAGGGGTTAACAACTGGGGGTCGCTCGAGATAAATGTATAAGTGACGGTAGAGGTTTTAGAAGTGAATTAAGATATATAAGATTGTACCTGAGCCTCTGTCTAGGAAAATCTCAGTTATATAATCCAAAAAGAAAAAAAAATGGGATCCTCCTATATGAGATAAAGAAGATAAGCAATATACAGTTCTGTTTCTCCCTTCTAATTACTGCATGTAGCAGTACTCACACCGAACAATGCAATCGACTATCGTTCCATCCTCATCATCTTGTTAAATAGCAGTCCACTTCAGTACCTACATTTTTACTTATCAGAACCATTTTTCACCCAGAACTATGGTTCTGCGAAATAATCATACCTTAGAGGTAATCCCTGATGGTTACGATATAGGATCTTTTACGAAGCGAGTTGTCTTTTGTGTAACCTGGCAACGCATCAGGAATTTATCTAGTGTTGCAGTATCTTGTCCATGGCTGGTAATTACTTACCATCTGATGACTGGAAAGCTCGTTCACTCTGATATAAAACAGTGTTCAATTTATGTGTATAAGCTACCACAAATACAAAATCCCTCAGCGCAACTAAATATGCACAAATGTCGGCCATTTTGAAATCATCAAAGCTCACATAATTTTCACGCATTACGCACGAATGTGAAACCGCAGCGCGAAGTCTGCGCGCGCGAATGCGACCAGCCCAGAGGTGGAACTAGGGTTAATATGTCACTTTAGTAAGTTTTTTTTATTTTATATTAATATGCAGCTAATAATATAATAATTATTGTCTACTAACAGAGTCTGTGGGACAATACATTATTCATCCTCCTAGCATTACGTCCCGTGCTTAGTCGGGGACTGCTTAGACAATGATCCAGGACTTAGCGAGTCTGGTAATTACATTGAAGTGACTGCCGATCTGAATCTTCGTAACCCTTAGATAGGGGAACCAGACCAATTTGGATCATGGATACACATCCATAGTCGTTCGTATCTGCAGGTCAAGTTTTTGGTTTATAATTTATATATTTTTCTTTGGATACTCTATAACTGGACCACACTAAAACATGGTTCAAAGTTAATTATGATTTATACATCTTTGTATAAATTGTGTTAAAAAGAGTAACTACCGAGTTTCCTGCCGGATTCTTCTCGGAAGATACAACATTCCGAACCGGTGGTACAATCATATAGCTTTACCTGTATTTGATGATTTATAAGTGTTTACTTGAAATCTATTGCAATAAAGAATATTTTGACTTTGACTTCGACTATCATTTCTCTGTATTGGTCTGAGACCTGAAACACTTAATTTCTTAACCTTGTCACGATGAAGACATAGAGACAAAACATTAAAAGCTTATTCGAGTTTCTAATTTAAAGTAGAAGAGCATCTCAACATCTGATAAATTAGACGATCGTGTCACACTGACCCTTCTCTACTAAAGGGGTTAAATTTTAGGAGAAACATTTTAGCCCCGGACATGTCCCATAAAGGTGAGGCATGGGGTTTTTTATGGGACGTCGCTGCTTATCGTGTCCCACATAACAGGCCCCTTGGAACTCGTGACGTTGCGGGTTACTAAGTAATATTAATGAATTAAGAAGTGCAGGCACATGGGACCAGAATATTTATGTCTGTAAATATAGGGAAAGGAAAGAAAGGCTTGAAACAATTTGGACGTCGAAAATGTTTGTAAACGCTATTGCATATCTTAAGTAGTTTAAAATATGAAAATAACATGTTTATTGTATAATTTATTAAGATTAACAAATTTCCTTAGCCCTAAACTAATGATTTCACAATGGAGAAGATAGATTAACTACATTAGTTAGACTTAGGTACATATATAAGTTTATAAATATCTACTTAATTGTTATGTGTATCTGTCCAGATAATCACGACAATATGCAAACCTAACTTTTCCTTACATTTTATTATATCGTACGAATATTTTAGACTCCCATATTACAGTCCGTCCGTTACAAATAATAGTCAAATAGATTATACAATATTGATTAATTACAATCATCAAACTATCAATATATCACTGTATTTATTACTTTCTCAAACTGTTTATTATTAAACTAACTAACTAAACTTCACACCACTTCCCTAGCGGGGTAGGCAGAGAGAACCGAACGCCATGGCACGATCCTTACACACCTCACTCGCCTCTTAAACATTCATTCATTGTTTATTTTTATTTGACTGGCCCGTTGATCGAGTGGTCAGAAACCCTGGCTACGAAACCAAGGGTGGCGGGTTCGAATCCCGCTAGGGGCAAATGTTTCGTGTGATGAACAAGGAAATTTGTACTCGAGTCATGGATGTTTATAAACGTATTTATGTATGTCTATCCGTTCACCTAGTACCCATAGCACAAGCGTAAGCTTAGTTTGGAACTAGTGAATTGGTGTGTCAGTCTGAAGAATTTATTATTATCTATTAAAAATCCCTTAACTTAACAACAAGGCAATACTTATGTACAACCCTAGTTCACCCTTACATTTCAACAAATCCGCAGTCATACCTACTCCATCAAATAATAACATTAACACGAAATCTCCCACGCACTAGAAGAGGCTGTAACCTCGCGAGTCAAATCAAAATTCATACCAGAAAATGGATACGTAAATATGTTTTCGGAGTCTGCATAATTCATATGTGTGGTAAGTCAACATCGCCCGCGTATTGACGGGAATTAGGTTAAACATTTACTACCTATAGAATTTTCGCTATATTTGTGTACAGTAAAACCCGATTTTATGTGAAAATCCTATGATATATAGTTTATTTCATCTACACATAGTTATTTTTGGTTTAAGTGAAACCTACCTATTTATTTATCTCATTATTCAAAGGAACCATTTTTAAAAGTTAACTTTAAGTTTTAATACAAAATAGCCGATCAGCTGAACAAATTTGTTTGGAAAGTAAATAAGGAATGTTTGCTCAATTTGCTCATTTTAAAAAAAATCTATTAAGTAGTTCCTTAGAATCATTAAAAAAATACCTAAGTAAGAGATTTTGCATAAACTGAAAATAACCTTGTATATTCATTACGACATGAAGCAAACATGTTTACGCCTTACAAGTACAGGTAGCGCGCGCGACGAATGCAGAGCTCAGGTATGTCTCGTCTCAGGCCCCGACTGCATTCAACTCGCGCGCTATCTGTATATACAAACACTACGCGGACCGAGGAGTGTGCGCTTAGGCACAGTTACAGTTTACATCGAAAAGAAGTGCAGAAAGCTAATATTTAAATTAATAAAGAAGAAAGTCGTTCCGACTATAAATGAGACAAATAAGGAACGTGAAAATACAAGTTTTATTACTTCCAAAATTAACTAGATTTTGGATAAAGTCAACAAAAATAAACTTTCTATCAAAATATAGAGCAAAGTAAAAAAAAAAAAAAACAAACAAGGAAAGAAAAAAAAATAACAAAAAAGTTACATTTCAAATAAATACATTTAATTAAATTAAATTAAATACATACATACACAACATCACGCCCACGATCCCCGAAGGGGTAGGCAGAGTCAAAGGGGCAGCAAGCCCCTTCAACCACATTCAGCCAAAAATAAAACCGGGCAGGGTCAGATGGAAAATTGTGAAAAAGCAGTGATAAGCGGCTAACCTGTCGCCGACACAATCACACACCAAAATCCCGATATACCATTAGTCGCCTTTTACGACATGCTAGACAAGAATCACAGTTGGCATATTCTTTTTAAGTCCCAGACCAACATGGGACAGTGGGCTGGGTTGGATGGAAAGCTGTGAAAAAGGAGTGAAAAGTGGCTAACTCGTCGCCTACACAGGCACACACCCAAAAGCCCGTAAACCATTAGTCGCCTCTTACGACATGCTAGGCAAGAACCACAGTTGGCACATTCTTTTTTTTTGTCCCAGATCAACATGGGCCACGTCCCAGACCAACATTAAATGAATGAAATGAAATAATATTTATGTACTAAAGCTTAAAAACTTAAGTACTACAATTCTTACAGATATTTTTATACTTACGAGTGACATTTAAACAAAGCCAGCTGGGAGCAACTATTTAAACTTTAAGCAACTTTAGCAAAATGCGGAAAATACATTAACGAATAAAATGTTACTTAACCTTCGTATTTGACTTTGCTTAACTTAAGTACTTACGGTCGGCAACACAAGTGGGAACACAATAAGTCTTCTTACCAAAAAAAGCAGTCATGTACCTGTAAAAAGATGATCATTATCCTCTTGCTCTTCTCCCAGTTCACCTGGGGTCGGCGCAGCATGTCTTCCTCTTCCATACGTCCCGGTCAGCCGTCATCAAGCTATCCACTCCCATTTCACTCATATTATCTTTCACACAATCCATCCATCTTTTATTTGGCCTTCCTCTTCCTCTCCATCCACTAACATTCATACTCATCACTCTCTTTGTCACATGTCCTTCCTCTCTTCTCATCACATACCCATACGAAGATAAACGGTTTCCTCTCATCTCATCTATCACTGGTACCATACTATACTTTCATAGCTGTTAAGACATGATGTTTTTCAAAATACACATGCCGTTTGTGTATTACCTACTTCATTAATAGGTAACTATTGCTTCTAGCGATAAGACCGCCTAAATTGTATTGTATTTGTTTGTATCCTTATTTCTGTATCTGTTTTTCGTGCAATAAAGAATATATCTATCTATCTATATCTATCTATTACTCGATTTTTATAACTATCTCGATTTTTATATAATTTTTAATTGTATTTTCTTTTTATGGTTGTTATATAATACATGCTTAATTTAACTATCTATACCTATAGATAGATAGTTATGCTCAGATCTAATATGGGGCTTATTAACCCCTCCTGGGTACAGAACTAAAATAAATAATTAGTTTTACTTTGTCAACTTTGACGATCTGTAAGCGCTTCATTAGAGTCTATTCAAATAAGTAACTTTTTGTTTTTTATTTATAAAATTTCAAATTGTCCGTTTCTTGGAAAGGTTTTAAGCTAACTTTTTTGTAATAAAGCTAATATCACTGTAACATTTTACTAATTAAGGTTTAAAGTGTTCATTTTCTTTCATTGCTGACTGTACTTACTTATTATTTGTTCTAAGGTTTTACTTTATTCTAAACTTGGTTCGCGTGGGCGCTTTTGCTAAGAGGAATTCAATATTGGGATGAGAATTAAGGAACTCACTAACAGAGTAATAAGGTAAATGTTCTTTTACCGAGTTAGCCAAATTATTGTCACCTAGCGACCCTAAATTCTTGGAGTTTTATATAAACCCTACAAAGGTCTTTATTTGAAGGTATTTACTTTATTTTATTTGGTAATAATATTTTTTGTATGTGAGAGTCATCTACAAAACTATTAAGTAGAGATGCTGTTTAAAATATGAAACTGGAACGAACCGTTGATAAGTTCTTATATAATTAGTAAATAATAATATATTATAATTTATTATAAAGATTGGATCAAGAAACACAGTGGTATTGATTTTTATAACATTTATGTTCTTCTGAGGAGATGATTATTCTAGTCTGTTGACGGTAATTTAAAAGATTTTTAAAGAAAACGTACGGATTTACGAACAGGTGACGTCACATTTGTTTAAAGTCAAAACATTGACTTAATACATTATAATAAATAACCTTAAAATTGAAATTCTAGACAAACATATAAAACTAAAATAACAAATTATGAATCAAAATTATTATTTACTTCGCTATTTAAAGCCCTTTTTTTCGAGGTAAAAAACGAATGTATTCAAAATAGCTGTGCTAAATACCCAATTGTGGTGTTGTTTAATTATAGTCATCACATTAATAAAACAATCTTCCAATTACAGCATAACTTGTCAGCCCCTCATTGAGAATCCCTGCATCGTACGTTTAAGATAGCTAATGTCGTAACCCCTGTATCATAGCGCCGCATAAATACGCCTCCCGCTATCTGTGCGCCCAGGGCGATTGAACACATCTGCCTACTGATCGGAATGGCATTCGATAACAACAGTGGCAAGAAATATTTTTAGTTTCTTAGACATAACATTACATGTCGACTAAGTAATTAAGTGCAATTTGTTAAACCACCTTACATACCCACTTAACAACATGCAGCCAAAAAATAACAATGGGTTGGGTTAGTTGGAAAATTGTATCACAAAAACAAAACCTGATATACTATTAGTCGCCTTTTACGACATGCTAGGCAAGAACCACAGTTAGCACTTTGTTTTATAAGTCCCAGACCAACATTGGATAACACCTTGTATAGGTAATACACTTATCATCTTCTTAGCGTTATGTCCCGTGCTTAGACGGGGTCCGCTTAGACCATGATCCAGGATTTAGCGAGTCCGGTAATTACATTGAAGCGACTGCCGATCTGACCTTCGTAACCCTAAGATAGGGGAACCAGACAATTTTTGGATCATGGTTACAAATCCAAAGTTGTTTGAATTTGCAGGTTTCATCACGATGTTTTCCTTCACCGTCGAGCTAGTGGTATAAATACGTACATAGACTTGAAAAATCCAGAGTTACATGCCCGGGTTTGAACCCGCACTCCTCGGTTAAGAGGCGCGTGTCCTAACCATTGAGCTACCACCGCTCAGTATATGTTATACACTTAGTGGTAATAAAATATTTGAATTTGAATTTATATGTTATACATAGATTAGATTATTACAATGTTGACAAAGTTCAAGGAACACAAATACTTATAGACACTCCCGCAACCCCGGTCAGCTAAGCATCAAGGCAAGAAGCCGCGATAACCATTAAGCACAAAAATTAAGTTGAGTTTAGTTAGGAAAGTGGAGTAACTACAAATGCTTAGCCCCTCGCCTACATAGCAAGTAAACTTGATAAAGTTTGTTTTTATTTTTTAAACAAAAATTAAATCGTCTTGGGGTAGATTATAGTGAGAGAGTAGTAACAAGTTACTAGCTCGATGCTTTCATAATCTAATGTCTATTACATTGTTTTTTTGACTGGCTCGATGGCGCATTCGGGAGTGACCCTGCCCCATGCGCCAAGAGTTGTGGGTTCGATCCCCACCCAGGACAAATATTCGTATGATGAATATTTGTGCTTGTTCTGTGTCTGGGTGTTTATATCCAATATTTAAGTATATATTTGTAATACCACTGTTAATTCTGTTCTCCGTAACACAAGTGCTTAAGCTTAACTCGGAGTCAGATCAATATATGTGATGTAGTCGGATATATATTTATTATTTTATTGTTATATTGTTATTGCTTAAATATCACGTATTAATCTTCCTTAAGTTAAGTCCCGTTCTGAATCGGGATCCGCTTGCACCAAGATAGATTTGGCGTGTCATACACGTGTCATTTGTAATCTTCCCCTTTAACCACATTCAGCCAAAAACAAAAGTGAGCTGGGTTAGACGGAAAATTGTGAAAAAGTAGTGACAAGTGGCTAGCTCGTCGCCTACACAATCACATACCCACAACTCAATATACCATTAGTCGCCTTTTTACGACATGCTAGGCAATAGACACAGTTGGCACATTATGTTTTAATCCCCGATCAATAATTTTGACACATGCATTTCCATTTGGATTTAATTCAGTATTTGTATTTTAGACTGTTCGTAAACTTACCTCATCATCTTCCTAGCGTTATGTCCCGTTTTTGGACAGGGTCCGCTTAGATCATGATCCAGGATTTAGCGAGTCTGGTAATTACATTAAAGCGACTGCCGGTCTGACCTTCGTAACCCTAAGATAGGGGAACCAGACAATTTTTGGATCATGGTTACAAATCCAAAGTTGTTTAAATTTGCAGGTTTCATCACGATGTTTTCCTTCACCGACGAGCTAGTGGTATAAATACGTACATAGATTTGAAAAATCCTGAGGTACGTGCCCGGGTTTGAACTCTCACTCCTCGGTTAAGAGGCGTGTGTCCTTACCATTGAGCTGCCACCGCTCTTGTTGTAAACTTACCTATTCAGTGTTTTAATCCCATTGATCATTGCCGCTCTAGTATTGATAATTACCGCTACACATTCATATCAGGTCTTTGGAACCTTAACCCATTTGCCGAACATTGATAACCGTTACGACGATTCAGCTCGGGCCCTTATCAAACTGTCTAGACAGCGTCCCAGTATCTTAAATTACACTGGCGGCCAAAGAAATAGGAATAATCCATTCATAGCCGGGATCTGCTGACCATAGTCTATTCCAATATTATAAAGAGGAAAGATTTAATTGTTTGCTTGTTTGAATTGAACAGGCTCCGAAACTACTGGACCGATTCGAAAAATCCTTTAACCAATGGAAAGCTACTTTGTCAGAGAGTAACATAGGTTAAAATATATCCCCGTATTACAATGGGAACGGCAACTATGTAGGTGAAACCGGGAGGCGCTGTTTGTTAGTTATATGGCAGCTTTTACATTTAATCTAGTACTAACAATTATAAATAATATGAATAAATTCTTCAGACTGGCACAACAATTCCCTAGTCCCAAACTAAGCTTATAAGCTTGTGCTATGAATACTAGGTGAACGGATCGACATACTTAAATACGTTTATAAACATCCATGACTCGAGTACAAATATCCATGTTCATCACACGAAATATTTGCCCCTAGCGGGATTCGAACCCGCGACCCTTGGTTTCGTGGCTAGGGTCTCTGACCACTCAACCAGCGGGCCAGTCAAATTCATCAACATTACAATTTGATCATAGTAACCCATAATAGTAACATTAGCAGTGCTGTGTGATTTTGCTTTACAGAACTTTAGGAAATAGTTATCTCTGCTTACCCCGCTAGAGAAGTGGCGTGAAGTTAGCTTAAAAAAATCTTGGCACGAATTTAGATCTCAATTATGACTATAGTTGTTAAGCCCGCATGTTTTTCGTCCCAAATTAGGTCACATAAAAGAAATGTTTTATAGTGGATAGGTACTACGCCAGGGAAAATTTAGGTATTACCCAGGCGAACTATCTATTAGGAACGGAACAAAACCTTTATACATAGCCATACGAGCAGACAGAAAAAGAATGAAATATTTTATTTATCTTTTACTATCCGACTTTTATTAACGTTATAATTCGATTTATAATAAAATTTTAAATTGTGTAAAATTTTAATATTATTTTACATAGAACATTTCTTTGCTCGCAAGTACACAAGAAGTTTCACACAATAACCTTTGGACAGCAATTGACTCTAATTAGTAGAAAGTTGATATCTACACATCATCGAGCGGTAAACAGGAAGAGACGGGCGAGCTATAAACATAAACATGTTTATACCAGCGCTGTTCATTAATGAAAATGTTCTTGTGAATGTTTACACAATTGTGGAGTGGAAAATTGTTTTACATAATCGTATAGTTATGTAACTAAATACATAATACGACTTTCACCTTAGGGTGAGATGAACAACAGTCGGTAATGGATCAACTGAGTGAGTTTCATAGCGAATGCTTGTCAAAAGGCATTTTACGGATATCTGAAGATTTGCGTATTGCTGCTGGGAAATGAATGATAACGTAAGGGATTTTATTACTTTGGATTTTCAATGCACATGTGAGCCATTTGGTACTTTATTGTTTAATTGTGTTTTTTTTTGTTTTTTACTGTAGAACTAGCTGTCCCAGCGCGTTTTGTAATGCCCTGTTTTCAGATTTTCTTTTATTATTCTTCTACCAATGTTTCCTTATTTTTTACCGTAAAACCTTCCCTGGAAGATATTTTAAAACTAAAATCAGCAGAATCGACCTAACCGTTCTCGAGTTTTAGCGAGGCATTTATTTTTATAACTAACTAACTAAACTTCACGTCAATTCCCTAGCGGGGGAGGCAGAGAGAACCGAACGCCATACGGCCAACATGGGACAGTGGGCTGGGTTGGATGGAAAGCTGTGAAAAAGGAGTGACAAGTGGCTAGCTCGCCGCCAACTCAGTCACATACCCAAAAGCCCGTAAACCATTAGTCGCCTTTTACGACATGCTACGCAAGAACCACAGTTAGCACATTCTTTTTTTTCGTCCCAGATCAACATGGGCCAAGTCCCTGACCAACATGGGACAAGCTCGATGGCGAAAATATTACAAATATATACTTATATATTGGATATTAACACTCAGACACAGAACAAACACAAATATTCATCACACGAATGTTTGTCCTGGGTGGGGATCGAACCCGCAACTTTTGCCGCATGGGGCAGGGTCACTACCAAATGCGCCACCGAGCTTGTCAAAAATTATTTATAATATATACATACCATTATTTTTAATAAATGTTACTTCTTGGTCCTTAAAAATAATGAACTAACCGCGTTCCTTGCATAGTAGGTACATCGTAAGACGCTACTAAGGGTTCATCGGGTTTGTGAAGTGGTGTAACGTGGGATCCTATCGCCCGGGGCAGTTCAATATTTCCGCCCCGAGGAGGGGCGGGGATGTGTTTTAATACTCGGTTTTCCATCGCCCCACTGAAATTGTAACCCAGGACCGATTTAATATTCAAACTTTCAAATTTGCCGCCCCTAAATAAGCCCTCCGCCCCCCTGCCCCTAACACGCTATGCCACTGGGTTTGTGAAAATGTAGGCGACGAGCTCACCTACTGGCTAGAGTGGTTACAGGAATCATCTGGTCCTTGAACTCTGCTGGCCTCTTTGGAAGTTATGGCCGTGATGATTACATACACATATTTTAACAGCTAAAGCGGTGAGCGGTGAGCGGTGGTAGCTCAATGGTAAGGACACGCGCCTCTTAACTGAGGAGTGCGAGTTCAAACCCGGGCATGTACCTCTAGATTTTTCAAATCTATGTACATATTTATACCACTAGCTCGACGGTGAGGGAAAACCTCGTGATGAAACCTGCAAATTAAAACAACTTTCAATTTGTAACCATGATCCAAAAATTGTCTGGTTCCCCTATCTTAGGGTTACGAAGGTCAGATCGGCAGTCGCTTCAATGTAATTACCAGACTCGCTAAATCCTGGATCATGGTCTAAGCGGACCCCGTCTAAGCACGGGACATAACGCTAGGAAGATGATGATTTTTAACAGCTAAAATTAAAATAGCATACTAAGAGAATAGAATAGAAAAATTTTGGTCTACTCCGAGAGACGCAAACTGAACTGCTTAGCATATACAATTAACTTTGCCCAAGTCACTGCTCACCCAAACTGTACTAATACAAAACCTCGGTACTCCCCAAAAATGTACAGCGTGTGATAAAAAGTGTAATGTGTAGTAAAATCTGGGGTGCGCTGTTATCGGCGGCTTATAAACTCCTGCACTCGAGATAACGGACGCTTTTTTGTTTCTACCTCGATAAACATCGTAGGCCTGGAGAGCGGGTGCTGGGGGTTTCTTCCTGGAAATATATAAATAAAAAATTACGGAAGATCTCTTGGAATACTTATAGAAGTTCTGTAGGAATTAGATTCAAGCCCAAAGTGAGGAAACGCTCTAATATTGAATATTTTTTATACCTTGGGACATCGACACCTTTACATTATTCCATTTCTCTGATAATATGTGCAAAGTTTAATGTGGTCAGTTGAATAGTTAAGGTGTAACAGAATGATCAATTAATATTAAAGGGATAATTGGTTGCTGAATATATTATATTTTTGTCTTTAGAAATAAAGTGAAAATTGTGAAGATACTTTTGTTAATGATCTGACATAATTTTTCATACATTTTTGGTTGGGAGACGAGGTAGCTACTTTACCACAATTAGCCACCTCCGAACTCAATTTAATTTACAGCTAAAAGATTTTAAAATTGTTATGGAGCTGCTCTTTTGACTCTACATACCACTTCGGGGACTACCACGACTTTGTTGTGAGCTAAAAATACATAGTAGGCCTTCAAAAAACTTCTACCTAGCCTTAGCCTTAACCGTTACAAAAACAACAAACACAGTCCTGCCTTGTATGGCATCGGTCTCCCAAACTACATTACATGAAGTCATTGGGGATGGCCACGTACCACAGATAACTGGCAATGACTGGCGCGGGACGCGTTCCACCCGGCGGAAAATGTTCTACCTTGCCTTTATGGAACACTTTTAGTACTCAACTGTTTATAAGGCGCTTGGCAGACATACTTGTGTCTGTATTATTGTGACAGTGTTTTTACAATCCTGCCCAGTATGGCGTCAGTCTCCTATTCTACATTATGAGGATTGGGAATGGCCACGTACCTCAGATAAGTGGCAATGACAGGCGCAGGAGCCGTCGGCGGGACGCGTTCCGACGGCGGAAAATGTTCCACGCCTTTATGGAACGCGTTTAGTACTCGACTGTTTATAAGGCGGTTGGCAGGGGTACTTTGATGTCAGGTTTATTTCAGAGGTGTTTTCCAAGATAACCTTATGAGAGATGGTTAATTTCTAATTTTGTGGTGCTGTCTTTGGATTGCGCTAATTATGTAGTGTATTCACGATTGCTTTTTTTTTTTTTTGTTTTTTTTTTTTTTTTTTTTTTTTTTTTTTTTTAGTTGGGGAAACTCCCACGAGCCGTCACCCTCTGCTCGGGGAAGCAGAGGGCGGTGTGTCGGACTCGAACCGACTAAAACCCCAACGTGGCCTCCAGCGGCGCAGTCCCGGAGGTGCCTGTATCCCCACTGTCGGGACTATACGACTGCTCCTCCGGTTATGCGCGTGCCGCGCTACGCGGCCCACCTCGCGCGGCGATGGTCGATGCTGTGCAGCCCACGACAACAGTCGTCGGATGCACAGCACCGAGCACGCGCGCGCGTCGAGACATGCCAGGCCACCCAGCATGTCTCAACCACTCCGCCCAGGATTCAGACGCCGATCATCCCCGTGACCGGCGTCGTGGGCCCACTCTCGCGCTGTGCCCTCTGCTAAGCCAGAGGGGCACGCGGAGAGCGCCTCGTCGAAGGGGCCGCCTTCCTCCCGGCGACCCAGATTGAGGGCTTAGCCCTGTCGTCGCAGAGGGAGAGCATCGAGACGCTCAATCCCTCTGCGACCCACCACAGCGCGACCCAGCGCGCCCCTGTTGGGTTGCCGAGGATAGGGAGGCGAGCAACGACACACTCAGCTCCTCCTCTTCCTCGGCAATCCTAGTCCGGCCGCAAGGGGCTGCGGCCGGTGCCGCAACTGCTCGGTGGGAAATGCCGAGCAGTCGCAGCTCACCTCGGGGTCTCTCTTAGCTTCGGCCCTGTCCTGCACCAGGGCCTACTAAGCCCCCCCGGTACGCCAAACCGAAGACCCCAGCGGGGGGGATTCACGATTGCTTGTACCAACTCTAAATATTCCTTGTAGCGTTTACAAGGAATATTAGAGTTGGTGCATTCTAAACCTACGTGGGACTAAGAAATTGTTTCTCAACTTTCGGATAAATATATACATAAATATACTTTACTTACCTACCTATGTAGTAGTACTACATTAAATAAATACGGCTACTAGTATTTATTTAATGTACATACCGGTGGTAGCTCAATGGTTAGGACACGTGCCTCTTAACCAAGGAATGCGGGTTCAAACCCGGGCACGTACCTCTGGATTTTTCAAGTCTATGTACGTATTTATACCACTAGCTCGACGGTGAAGGAAAACATCGTGATGAAACCTGCAAATTCAAACAACTTTGGATTTGTAACCATGATCCAAAAATTGTCTGGTTCCCCTATCTTAGGGTTACGAAGGTCAGATCGGCAGTCGCTTCAATGTAATTACCAGACTCGCTAAATAAAGATCATGGTCTAAGCGGACCCTGTCTAAGGACGGGTTATAAATCATCATTATTTTCGTTCATCATTATCATCGTTATTTCACTTTCACTCAACTCTCAACTAGTGGTATTATTACGTATGTAATTATACGCAAAATCTGGAGGTATGAAATAAACAAGCTGTCATCTGCTATACCGTTTTATAGTATTATGTAACATTACATTATGTTAACAAACTTATTAACATAAACACGTTATATCAGTACTTACATAAGCTAATGGATGTTTTGTCATTCTTCTCACCTTAAACAATGTTATCTTCTGATAAGGCGAAAATAGTGTTTTTCAATTAAAGTAGCGGATAACACCTAAGACCTTACACTGAAGTGTTTTTATGCCACCCTTATCTGAATTGAAGGGGTAGATAGGATCGTCAGGCGAATGTACGAACATTCAGGTTGTTTTTATTAAGTATAATATATAATAAATCAAGCAGCTAGGACAAGCCCGTTGGTCGAGTGGTCAGAGACTCTGGCCACGAAACCAAAAACCGCTGGTTCGAATCCCGCTACGGGTAAATGTTACGTGTGATGAACATGGACATTTGTATTCGAGTCATGGATGTTTATAAATGTATTGAAATGTCTCCGTTCACCTAGAGTCCATAGCACAAGCATAAGCTTAGTTTGGGACTAGGGAATTGGTATGTTGGTCTGGAGAATTTATTTAATGGATGACTCGATGGCTAATTCGGTAGTAACCCTGCCCCATGCTCTAAGAGTTGTGGGTTCGATCCCCACCCAGGAAAAACATTCGTGTGATGAATACTTGTGTTTGTTCTGTGTCTGGGTGTTAATATTCTATATTTAAGTATATATTTGTAATACCACTGTTGATGCTGATATCCGTTACACAAGTGCTTAAGCTACTTACCTCGTAGTCAGATCAATGTATGTGATGTAGTCTGATTTTTTATTTTTTTTATTTATTTATTACTAGCAGCGGCCCGTGGTTTCACCCGCGTAGTTCCCGTTCCTGTAGGAATACAACGATAAAATATAGCCTATGTTACTCGCTGATAAAGTAGCTTTCTATTAGTGAAATAATTTTTCTAATCGGTCCAGCAGTTTTGGAGCCTATTCAATACCAACAAACAAACAAATATTTTCTCTTTTAATATAGATAAGCCATACTTTACCTAAATCCAGTCAAAACCATCTGACATTATGCCTCGTACCTTAAACTAATTGAGATAGATTACTTAATTCATGTATGTATATTTATATCGTAGCCGTGAAACTTATCTTCTACCCTATCACAATGTTAACGAGTGGTGACAACTAAGCATTATCCGCCGATGGGTCCGGCAGAACCTTGACCCTCAGTCAATGCGATCGCTTATCGGATTCACATCCGATCCGATTTGTACATCACTATTTATTAGATACACACATCTGACCTAATAAATACATTTAAATAATATATCTCTTGCCTAGCATGTCGTAAAAGGCGACTAAGTACATGGGGTTTTGGGTATATGACTGAATAGGCGACGAGCTAGCCACTTGTCACTCCTTTTTTACAGCTTTCCATCCAACCCAGCCCACTGTCCCATGTTGGTCTGAGACTTAAAAACAATATGCCAACTATGGTTCTTGCCTAGCATGTCGTAAAAGACGACTAATGGTATATCGGGTTTTGAGTGTGTGATTCTGTAGGCGACAGGTTAGCCGCTAGTCACTGCTTTTACACAATATTCCATCTAACCCAGCCCGGCTTTATTTTTTAGCTGAATTAGGTTGAAGGGGCATGCGGCCCCTTCAACCTTCCCCTTTATGTTAAATAATATATTTCAGCAACATCACCTATGTATTGATCTGACTCCCATATTGGCTGCCCCATAGTACTCCCATCTTGATCTGGTACTTAAAAATAATGCGCCAACTGGTTTTACTTGCCTAACATATCGTAAAAAGGTGGTACCTCTATGGTAAGGACACACGCCTCTCAACCGAGGAGTGCGGGTTCAAACCCGGGCACGTACCTCTGGATTTTTCAAATCTATGTACGTATTTATACCACTAACTCGACGGTGAAGGAAAAAATCATGTTGAAACCTGCAAATTCAAACAACTTTGGATTTGGATTGGTTACCATGATCCAAAAAATGTCTGGTTCCCCTCTCTTAGGGTTACGAAGGTCAGATCGACAGTCGCTTCATTGTAATTATCAGACTCGCTAAATCCTGAATCATGGTCTAAGCGGACCCCGTCTAAGCACGGGACATAACGCTAGGAAGATGATGACGTCGTAAAAGACGACTATTGGTGTATCGAGTTTTGAGTATGTAATTGTGTTAGCGACGAGCTAGCCACTTGTTACGCCTTTCCCACAATTTTCACCTCACAAACAGGCATTATTTTTTTCACAAAATTATAAGGGTTGCTGCCTCTTCGCCTTTTAATATTTTAAAATGTGGCTTTTTAATAAACTAAGTTTTTCATTATTTTTAATGCAAATATAAGGAAAACTCAAATAACTGACTTAACGGCCAAGGTGTCCATTTTCCCCCGTAATCCGGCATGGGGTAGTTAATAAGTACCCAACCCTCAGAGGTGCTCGCTGTAATAGCTGCACCTTATAGTGTTATAATCAGAGTCAACGTTTCTCAAACAGTTTTCCCGGAAAAATAACTACCCGTTATTTTTAAAAGTAAATTCCAGGCAAACTGGGTCTAGAACAAAAGTAAGGTTTTTTTTTTCGACGTTCTTGCGTATTATGTATAATTATAACGTTATTACGAATGAGTGACACGTAGGAGGAAATGAATAAAACTACTAAAAAGTATAAATGAAAATTTCCCTAAAATTTTCATTTTGACTGATGATTTAACTGCTTTTATAAGCCTACTAAAGAAAATTTCATTTCATTTAATATATTTTATGACGAAGCTCTTCAATTTCAATTATTTTATTGATTAAATTTAAAATTTAATCTATTTATTGCTGGATCCAGCAGAGTTAAAATGCGCTGGGCCCAGCTGAATTGCTGAATCGAGTATTGCCATCCCTATATAGCAACGGGGTTCTGAAAGATGATTCACGCAGTATCATGGCTGTGGGTGCGTCACGAGGGGCGGATGGCTAAATGTTTGAGAAGCTCGGCGTTACCAAAAGCTGTTGTAGAGGGCAGTTGTAGTAACGGTGCGGTCAGCGCCGAGCCGTTACCGCGTAACGACGTTCGCTTCCGGGTTCTCCGACTGGGAAGTGGTTTTGTTTTGTTGTTTTTAATTCTTGTAGTGCTAACTAACTCTAACGACACTGATGGACACGACAATTTATCTATATATATCATAATTTATTTATATATATCAGCATGGATGCACTTCCCGTGCAATCCAAATTAATTGAAGGGTCTCTTTATAATGATAATTAAAGTAACGGCTAATTAAAAAATACGTATCATAACCAGAATCATTAAATCGAGGTCTTTGAAATCGACAAAAAAATTATTTAAGCAAAAACGGAAACTTTCTTTTGATCTTTAAATGGAATTTATTCCATGCTGGTTTAGGAGTCTAAAATATATTCCTTGACTACCATGATGTAAAAGGCAACCAGTAGTGGTATTTGCTTAAATTTGTTGTAAGTTGTAGATTCATGTCGCTTTAGGATCATTTATGTAAATTTGACGATTTATAAGTGCTTTATTAAGCCTACACAAATAAAGACATTTTGAATTTGAATTTGAATTTTCATCCAACCCAGCCCATTGTCCCCCAAAGGGTCCCCTACGTAGTTTCGAACGCCGCTGTTGCGAAGCACGCTGTTGCGAATTATTTTTCCACTGCCTCATAGGTTCGAACGCTCACGGATTCGAATGACGTAGTCGCGAACAACGCTGTTTCGAAAAACGTTTTCACTGCCTCATACCTTCGAATGCTTCTGACTACGATTTATGTAGTCACAATTAGCTAGTATCATTAATGTATTAATTAAAACAAATTAAGAGCATCTTATAACAATTGAACACCACGTTAAATCATTATATTATTATATGTTGGTCTGGGACTTAAAAATAATGTGCCAACTGTGTTTCTTACCTCGCATGTCGTAAAAGGCGACTACTAGTATATGGGGTTTTGGGTATATGATTATGGGCGTGATGTTATGTTTGTAACTAACTTACTTATATTCCTAAACTAATAAATAAAATTAAATCTCAGTTGGATCGTAGCAAATGGAAGTGCGTGATCTCTGCCTACCCCCATGGGGAAAAGGAGTGAAATTATGTATGTGTATGTAAATCTCAGTTGTCATTTACAATCCTCAATTATATATATAATAAATATTCCATTCCAGCCGAAAAGTTGTAACACTAGATTCTTACAAAATAAAACATTGACATAAAAAATCAAAGACGATTTTCATAAATAAAATTGTTTATCATGTTCCCGGGATGACCTAAACAGCATTGTGGATTTGTGAAATGGCGGCCCGTTAGAAAAAACCATACAAAAGCGCCCCCGAATTATTCGCTCTGAGCGGATTATAGCAGCCTTTCAAATGAATAGGGCGAAATAAATATTTTCAAACCGGATTAGGGGGAGCTTGCTATTTTTCGTGGACAACAGGATTGATAAAAACGACGAGGTTTGTGAGAAAAGAATGTTGTTAATGAGATTGTTTCATAGAATATCCGTAGTACCTTTAACTATAAATTTTCCAGACTGACACACCAATTCCCTAGTTCCAAACTAAGCTTAAGCTTGTGCTATGGATACTAGGTGAACAGATAGACATACTTAAATAAGTTTATAAACATCCATGACTCGAGCACAAATGTCCATGTTCATCACACGAAACATTTGCCCCTAGCGGGATTCGAAACCACGACCTTTGGTTTCGTGGCTAGGGTCTCTAAACACTCAACCAACGAGCCAGTAAAAAAAAAAGCTATATTCTTAGTTTGCTAGTTAGGACATTGGCGTACTATTCTAAATAATCATAGTAGTCTTACAATATTATACTAGCAATACTCCGCAACTATATCCGGTTTACCAGCGAAGTTTCCGTGTCGTAATCTGGTCGTGGTCGTGCGCCTAGGCCTTCCGCGATTCCTACATCCTTCCACTTTCGCATTGTATATCTGTTTAGTCAATCTTTCGTCATCCATTCTTTCCACATGTCCGAACCACCGGAGCATGCTTCTTCTTACCTCAACACCGACGCTGTCTTTCTGACCGTCTCTCTTTCTTATCAGCTTATCAGATATATAATCAACAAAAATCATTGTTGTTGAATTTTAATGTATCCATCTAAGTAAAATATCTTACATACATAATATCATGCCCATAATTCCCGAAGGGGTAGGCAGAGACAAAGGGGCAGTCAGCAGGGCCCCTTCAAACAAGTTCAGCTTAAAATAAAATTGGCTGTCTTAAATGGAAAATTGTGAAAAAGTAGTGATAAGTGGCTAGCTCGCCGCCTAGATAATCACACACCCATAACCCGACACACTATTAGTTGCCTTTTACGACGTGCTAGGCAAGTGCCACAGTTGGCACGTTCTTAAGTTCAAGACCAACATGGGACAATGGGCTGGGTTAGATGGAAAATATCTTACTTCGACCATACATCTTGCTCACCAGTACACATAACACACTAGAACCACTCAATCATCAATAAGAATATGACCTACTTTCGATACTCAGACTGCAATATATACAAAATGAAAGGCTCCCCAACCTTGTTGCGTGAACGTATAATTTCGCATCCCACTCATCAAAACTACATTAGCTATAATAGAAACAATTTAACTTTATTTCTTACCGAGAAAAAGTTGCGATTGTGGGTTGAATTTTTATTAGGTTTATACCCCTTACGGTGGGGATGACAAACGGATATGGCTGTATGAAGGGGTAGGGATTCTGCTTATGTTATCAATGGCGCATTCGGTAGGGACCCTGCCCCATGCGCCAAGAGTTGTGGGTTCGATCCCCACTCAGGACAAACATTCGTGTGATGAATACTTGTGTTTGTTCTGTGTCTGGGTGTTAATATCCAATATTTAAGTATATATTTGTAATACCACTGTTGTTTCTGATATCTATAACACAAGTGCTTAAGCTACTTCGGAGTCAGATCAATGTATGTAATGATGTTGAATATAAAAAAAAACAGATTACTTGTGCTAATATTGTGCGGATGACGTCAGCGCTACTAGAGGTTCATGGATCTGAACTGTCTGAACAACTACAGTGTGAGAAGACAAGTTGTTCCATCTGACTTTGCCCGGATATGTGTGTGTGTATATGACCCTTTAGATTTAACTATTTGAATAAATAATATGAGAAGGGGGCTAGAAACTGTAGCAACGGTAGATATTGATTTAATTCTACATACATAACATCACGCCCATAATCCCCGAAGGGGTAGGCAGAGTCAAAGAGGCACCACATTCAGCCAAAAATAAAGCCGGGCTGGATTAGATGGAAAATTGTATAAAAGCAGTGACAAGCGACTAACCTGTCGCCTACACAATCACACACCCAAAACCCGATATACCATTAGTCGCCTTTTACGACATGCTAGGCAAGAACCACAGTTGGCATATTCTTTTTAAGTCCCAGACCAACACGGGACAGTGGATGGATTTTATTCTGACAATTTAAAAGTGCTTTTTTTGAAGCCCATATAAATAAAGACCCATGTTGGTCTGGGACTTATGAAAGAATGTGCCAAACTGCCAATTGTGTTTCTTGCCTAGAATGTCGTAAAAGGCGACTAATGGTATATCGGGTTTTGAGTGTGTGATTGTGTAGGCGACAACACTTATCACAACTTTTTCACAATTTTCCATATAACCCAACCCAGTTATATTTTTTGGCTGAATGTGGTTAAAAGAGCTAGCTGGCCCTTTAACTCTGTCTATCCCTTCGCGAACGGGCGCTATGATATGGATCTATACATGTATGTATAATATTTTAAATTTATTAAGATTAAGAAAACATTAAGTTAGAAAGATAGATTTGTAATCAGTTAATGGAAATGTTGTCTTATAGATTTATGTCGATAAAATATTTTATTTCTAACTTTAACCAACCATAGGCCATATTATCAGCATAACCGAAAACCAACATTATAATTTTACGTCAGACTAGTTCAGTCATAAAAAGAGATATCGGCTATCCATCAAACCCTGATAAAGTGAACTGTCAAATAACAAAAGCAATATCCTGGGAATTCGGAATTCGTCGCGGATCTACGAAAATTAGAAAAGCCTACATGTTCGCGCGTTGATGGATAACTTAGACTCTAGACTCGATCTAGACTAGATAAATAAATAAATAATAAATATTCGACTGCATTACATACTTTGATCTGATTCCGAGGTAAGTACCTCAAGCACTTGTGTTACGGATATCAGAATCAACAGTGGTATTACAAATATATGCTTAAATATTGGATATTAACACCCAGACATAGAACAAACACAAGTTTTCATCATACGAATGTTTGTGGTGGGGATCGAACCGACAACTCTTAGCGCATAGGGCAGGGTCAGTACCGAATGCGCCTTCAAGCCAGTCAAATGATGTAGTTTACTAAATCATTAAGTTCTTAGCGTTATGACCAATTTTCTGGTCAAAGCCCGCTTAGATCGTCATCCTTGATTTAGCGGTACCTCATTCGCAAAAACACGCGCTTCTCATGCAAGTGGTGCTGATTCATATCCTAATGCTTAGCTGGAAAATGGACTTAAGCGTTTTTAAATCGAAATATGGTATAGTGTATCGTGAGGAGATACGTTGAAATAAATAATCTAAATGCTATGAAAGTATCAGTCGCTTTAATGTAATGACTAGACTTGACTAAATCTAGAGTCACGTCAACCATAGTTCTTGCCTAGCATGTCGTAAAAGGCGACTAATGGTATTTGGGGTTTTGGCTGTGTGATTGTGTAGGCGACACGTTAGCTGCTTGTCACTGCTTTTTCACAATTTTCCATCTTACCCAGCCCGGCTTTATTTTTGGCTGAATGTGATTGAAGAGGCTTGCTGCTCCTTCGACTCTGCCTATCCCTTCGGGGATTATGGGCGTGATGTTATGTATGTATGTGTACGTCAACCATAATCTTATCCCCGATTAAGACGGAATAGAAAGATGACACCAACAGTCTTTTGCTGTTCGTAATAGCATTATAAATATCAGCCTGTTCGACAGGACCACTACACGTATATAAATACGAATATCTTTGGATACTGTCTCCATGTGGCCTATGTATCTGCTTGTATAATACATGTACGTAAGAAAATTCCTTTCTTTTTATAATTTTGTAGGGATGCACAATTGGCATCAATAAGACAAGCTCAATGGCGCATTCGGTAGTGACCCTGCCTCATGCGCCAAGAGTTGTGGGTTCAATCCCCACCCAGGACAAATATTCGTATGATGAATAATTGGGTTTTTGTTCTGTGTCTGGGTGTTAATATCCAATATTTAAGGAGTCAGATCAATGTATGTTATGTAGTCTGATATTTATTTATTTATAACAATACAATACAACTAAGTGATTGTACCTTATTTTGTACCTGAAGAAGTAGATATACAATTCCACATAACCCTAGTTATTGTCTATGATGATCTGACCACTATAGTGACCACAAAGATTATAACTTTTGGTGGACAGGACCAGACAATGTTAATGATATAATGGTTAAGATAAGAAATCGCGACAAATCTGTTGAATAATCTCTTAAAATTATGATGACCGGAATTATCGACTTGTTGGACATAACTAATTTACTTTATGAGCGCCATTCAATTCAATCAATTCTTTAGACGGACAGACCAATTCTCTAATCCCAAAAAAAGCGTCTGCTTGTACTATGGGTACTGGGTGAACGGATAGACATACTTAAAAATGTTTATAAACATCCATGACTCGAGTACAAATGTCCATGTTCATCACACGAAACATTTGCCCCTAGCGGGATTCGAACCCGTGAACCTCGGTTTCGTGGCCAGGGTCTCTGACCGCTCGACTAGCGGGCCAGTCAATATAACTAATACTGGTTCTGTAACTGAATGTCTTCTGATTCTATCTCCGTGTGGTCGCGAGTCCATGTAAATAATGGAGTGTCCCAACCCGAGGGCGCCATTTGCATCAATCACAGTCGCCACATCCGCTGGCCGCCATTTTCGCATTCGCTGCGGATGTGCGGATGTGTCGGAATGGTCCTCGTTCGATGACGTGTTAGTTTTTTTTTTTGAACAAATGAAGTTCAGTGGCCTGTTTTGTAACTAGCTTGGATGCTCGTCTTCGTTAGTAAAGGAGTTTGTATGCCTAATAAGGTTTATTGTGTTGCTGGGAACAATCTGTTAGCCGATTATAAAATAAGCTTATTTGTTTAGATTTATATTAATATCAAATCCCGTTAAAATCCGTTATTTCGCATAAATAAGTTACCAGCATTGTTTTCCTTTTTTTCATCAATTACAAACTCTTTGGTAACTGTGTTAATTAGTAAAATAAAGTCGGTCTGTATAGAATTTGATTTGATCTACTATAACCTCATCATCTTGTAAACATCGTGATGAAACCTGCAAATTCAAACAACTTTGAATTTGTAACCATGATCTAAAAATTGACTGGTTCCCCTATCTTAGGGTTACGAAGGTCAGATCGGCAGTCGCTTCAATGTAATTACCAGACTCGCTAAATCCTAGATCATAGTCTAAGCGGACCCCGTCCAAGCACGGGACATAACGCTAAGAAGATGATATGACATTCAAGATCCAGTTTGTCTGGATTCTGAAGAATAAAGATGTGACGTCGTTATTAAACAAAAAAAGATCCATTTTATAATTCGTCTATAAGTCTTCAGAGAAAAGGCGACACCATTAAAATGTCATCGAGAAACTTCGATTCGCCGTGAAACAAGATCCACCATTCTTCACCAACAGCTTCCCATTTTCATATAATTCAGCCATGATCACCCCATAGATTCGATGGCGTTACACGCTCCATTTGTCCGCCTAGGGCCCCATAAGGCGTCTCGTCCCATAACTTCCCATAAGCCGTTATAATATATTCACAAGCTGTCTCAACTTATAGTTTTACCGGCTAAGGATCTTATTCTGATCTTTAATATATAAATTATATGTAGCAGCGCCCCGCGGTATCACCCGCATAGTTCCCGTTTCCGTGGGAATACGGAGATAACATATAGCCTACGTTACTTCCGGATGAATGGCTTTCCAATGGTGAAAAAATTTTCGAAATCGGCACAGTAGTTTTTGAGTTTATTCATTACAAACATACACACACACAAAAATACAAATCTTTCCTCTTTATAATATTAGTATAGATAAACTTAAATGGTTAAGAAGTTTGTAGGTGGCTTCAAATCTGAATAAGGTACATGTGTATAGCAAAGTAATAATAATAATAAAAATTAATTTATTTACACAAAAAGTACATTATACAGTGAATATTTTTGTTTCTTCTTTTCAATATTTACTCGATTCGCGTATTTTACAAAGACAAGACCGATAATTGTCTGCGACAGACTGCAGAAGTAAAAAGTCAAACCCAGAGATTGTACTATAATTAATTGTAATTTCCATATTACAGGTGCTATTAGGGGAGATACTTTAAAATATGGATATATGTAACTAACAGGACTAACAGTACAGTTTGTTGAAGAAAGAAAATGAACAACCATACATACATCCTCATAACATTTTTTTATCGATCATCATCTTCCTAGCGTTATGTCCCGCGCTTGGACGGGGTCCGCTTAGACCATGATCCAGGATGTAGCGAGTCTGGTAATTACATTGAAGCGACTGCCGATCTGACCTTCGTAACCCTAAGATACGGGAACCACACAATTTTTGGATCATGGTTACAAATTCGAAGTGGTTTTGAATTTGCAGGTTTCATCACGATGTTTTCCCTCACCGTCGAGCTAGTGGTATAAATATGTACATAGATATAAAAAACCTAGAGGTACATGCCCGGGTTTGAACCCGCACTCCTCGGTTAAGAGGCGCGTGTCCTTACCATTGAGCTACCACCGCTCCTTTTTTATATTGATATCCTACTAATATTATAAATGCGAAAGTTTGTATGTATGGATAGATGTTTGTTACTCTTTCACAAAAACACTACTGAATGGATTTTGATGAAACTTTAGAATAATATAGCTCATACACCCGAATAACATATAGGCTATGTTTCATCGATGTACCACGAGAGAAGCCGCGGGCAGAAGCTAGTTAGATATAAATCCACAGATACCACCACCTAAAAAACCAACATTGCATATTTCTGTCAACCCACAATAGTAAATACGTAGATTTATTTAAGTATAGAAGGCAAATGGAGTCTGGCGATTTAGCCTCTTTCCCTCTCGGGCCTATTAGGAAAATCTGAACGAAAAAATATCCCGGCATATTTCCTCTGGTCCAGATTACCGCCATCAGAATAAGCGCCACCTCGCCCCGATGGAGGGATCAATGGTTATTGGAATTGGCACAGTTCTCGCCTGCATAGACTGAGAATGCTCAGATGTGACAACAGACCGCTACCTAGTTAAAAAAATCGAAAAAATTTCAAAATGGATTTTAAAATAAAAAACATAATAAAATACTTAAAATGAGAATTAAAAATTAACTTTTTGAAACTATTGTTGATGAGAAAAATTTTAATTTGTTTCTCATTACCTATTACAAGTAACTGTTATACATCAGTTAACATCCCTTCTAAAAAAAGTGATAAATTAAAATATGTTTGCTAAATTTCAGCTACAGTAGTTTTTGCGTGAAAGAATAACAAATATTTATGTTCCATTATTATTATTATAATAAAGTAGAGTATCGTAAATTTTTCAAATCAAATTTTATTATAGAATACAATAATCACTATTAAAGCATTCGCTTAACATAAAATGCAAGAAGATAAACCAACAACACAGTGACCACGCCCGACATAGGTAAACACACTTAAATTTATGTAAATATAAATGAATATAAACAAAATAAACGAGCTAACACGGAGCATTTCATGAAAGTGAATTATCTGTGAAATCGTCTTCCATGCGAATCCCATCGTTGGACCTCTCATTCGCGATGTGACTCATATAACGATGTAGACGGAGGGACGGAGGACGGAGGCACGAAGAAATGGGACACTGCGGTCGGCCCGTTTGCTTTACGGCGCGGCCAGACGATTCCGGACCCTCCGATAACTTTATCGTGCTATGTCAGTTACTAAAATAAGTTACTGTGGGATTCAATTTGCAAAAATGGCGAACGTCCACTGAGAATCTGCAAAATGATTCAGAAACGACTAAACAAAAATATCAATGTATTTTATTTTAAGTACATAATCGCATTACCTTTACCGCCAGCATAGTGCAATAAAAACTACTCGACTGAAATAAAATCTGCCAAATTATACAACACCTAATCACAATTTATGCATGGAATAGAAAAGGGCTCAGTGCTGCACCTTGCGTGACCCCTTGCTCCGCGTATCCCTCCGCTAGATGGCACTGTGCTCATTTACATCGCGGTGTCGTTGCGTTTCTCCGAAACATGACTACCGGGGTTTAATTTTACCAACGCATTCTCACCTGGCGTAGGGGATACGTGATCAGGAAGGCAGTTCCCCCAGGAAGAGGCCCTCCATTGCACTCCGGAGTGCTGACACCTGCGTTAATCCCAGTCGTGGGTAAATCGGACGCTTAATTTGATTTGATGGGACTGCGAGCACGCGGTCCCTCTAAAATTTAACAAATTGCAACACAAAGAACAATCTGTCACTTAGACGTCGTGACAGGACATTAATTACTAAATTAAAGTCAAAAATAGCTGTTTGAGCTCTAAAAATAATTTACAAATCATCAACATAGTGACATTTCACTCTACCACCGAGTTCCGAAGAAAAAACTTTTACCAATCTAGAAAATTTAGTGCTGATTTTTATAAGCAATTCCATAATTTTCAAAATAAACAAAATTAAATTCAAAAGAGCTGTTGTAAAGTATAATTTTTTGACCTAAAACACTTATTACAAAATGGTTTCCAGAGATTTTGGTGTGTAGTTGAAACATATATAAATATCCTACTACATACATTGATCTGACTCCCAGGTAAGTAGCTTAAGCACTTGTATTACGGATATCAGAATTAACAGGGTTTTACAAATATATACTTAAATATTGGATATTAACACCCAGACACAGAACAAACACAAGTATTCATCATACGAATGTTTGTCCTGGGTGTTGAACCCACAACTCTTAGCGCATGTGACAGGGTCACTACTGAATGCGCCATCGAGCCAGTGAAAACATACAAGAAAATTTTTGTAACTTGATTTTCTAATGAACTTTTTATACATCTACAAGTACTTTATGTAACCCTTAATACGCAACTCACATCACCCGTTTAATCTACAAGATGAACCTTTTCTATTCCTCTTAGCTAAGATTAGCTACTGACAAAAATGATTAAATTCCATTAATCTCTAAAGTTATAGTTGTTCAAACTAATTCTTTGAAGAGGACTAATCTAACTTAATGCAAAAACAACATGGTGCCTTTTGAGAAACTTTTTCAATTTAAAAAGGAGCTTGTGCAAATAATACTTGGCGATGGAATGTAATTGCTTTTTTAACTCGCCATATTTAATTTGGTTAATTTTTGAGGCACAAAAGATGAAGAATTGGATGATATTACAACTCAAAAGCCACATCGTTAGAGGCATTAGTCCTCTTAAGGCGGGGTTCGAATATTATCATTAAAAACTTTAAATCTTCAAACTTTGATTGTTGTCGGCAATCTGCAAAATTTTGTAGTCGACTTGAAAACATTGAAGACATTTTTAAAGGCTGAACTTGCAAGGACCGAATTCAAGACATTTGAAAGATAGATCATCAGAATCAAGTATAGTTACATATACAGTAATAATGACATGTTAACGCTAGCTGTTTCATTATAATAACACTAGCTTATACAGCTCCGCCCGCATTTTTGCTGGGATTTGATTTATCACAGAAACTTCAGCATGCGTCTCACAGGATCTATACAATTTTCGGAGATAAAAGTGGCCTATGGCCTTTCCTTGGGGTTGAACCAAATTTAATGACAATCGATTCAGCGGTTTTAGCTTGAAGTGGTAACAGACAGACAAAGCTCCTTCTGTTATTACAAAACTGGCTTGTATCTCCTGAAATGCCCGAATTAGACTCTTGATGGTTTGTGTCAGTAGATACGAGATCCGGTTGCGGTGAGACTTGCGGTTGAGGTTCAGCAGTAACCTCAACAGATTGAGTTGAGGGTACGAAGTTGATTCGCACAAAAACACAGTGTTGATATATTTGGTTATTTTTTTAAATTTAGTTGTTTGAGTTGAAAGGTAAGTACGTTCGTTTTTTTTTTTGGAATAAAAAAAACATGCAAAAATGTTTCTTTATATTTATTTTGTGTGAAATAAAAACTTCTTGAAATTAAATTTAAAAAAAAACTCCAGTTCCAAAAAACACTTACGGGTATCTTTTTGTCGATCACTAAACAAGTCTAAAAAAATAACTAACTAATAACTTTTTGTAACTTCTAGGTTATTAACGCTCCGTCCAAATTCACAGCCAAACCATCCCCTTAAAAGACTTTCTTTCATCGACGTCTTAAATTACTAATTAGAGACCTGCCTTTCAATGCGGAGGGGAAGTGGGGGAATCGGTAAAAGGGGGAGGCAATCAAAGAATGGCCGTGGTGTGAAGAGCAAAGTTATAATTGATACGTATTCTGGATCATTAGGTGGTAACTTTGAATTGAAGACAGGGGTGTAGCCACTGCCGAACCGATTATATGGGGCCCCGATTTAAAGGGGCCCCAAATATCGTTGATATAAATAAGAGGTTGGAAAAACCGCGCTAAAGTCGCTTTGGTTTCAGCTTGTCAAGACCTCGCAGAATAACATATGCAAAGTGACACGTCTCAAGCTGTTGCATTTGTTCGATGGCTGATAAAACTGGATGCTCGTAATCAAAGAATTCAAGAAAATGATGAGTGGTCTAGCCTCCTGTAGGGCTTTGGCCTAAGCAGCTACACAGCAAATCCTTAACAAAAGTTCTGCAACGTGTGATTGACACTTCTTGTGTTTGCCAATAGGAACGGTGCCGGTCACCATACGATTATTTGCCACTTTTTAACCGACTTCAAAAAAAAGGAGGAGGTTCTAAATCCGACTGTTTTTTTTTTTATTTGCGTTATGAATATTCCTACTAGAAGCGCCCCGCGGTTTAACCCGCGTAGTTCCCGTTCCTGTTTAAATACGGGGATAAAATGGGCTATGTTACTCGCTGATAAAGTATCTTTCCATTCGTGAAATATTATTTCAAATCGGTCCTATAGTTTTGGTCTATACAATTCAAACAAATTGATCGAATCTTTCCTCTTTATATTATTACTAGCTGTGCCAGCGGTTTCACTTGCGTTTAAGGTTAAGGTTATATAGCCTATAGCCTTCCTCGATAAATTAACCAAACAACACAAGAATATTTTTTCAATTCCGACCAGTAGTTTCTGAGATGCAAACAAACAAACTCTTCAGCTTTATATGTTTCTATGCGAGAATAAGATTGAAAATAAATCTAACGTTTTTCGTACCACTGAAGGTGGCACAATAATACAAAAGGGGTCCATAGTCAAAAAAGTTTGAGAACCGCCGTCGTAGGCTATGTACATTTGCAACAACACAAGCATTACAAGCATTGTTGACTTTGCTAGTGACTCCGTAGAACTAACTACGTCCCTGACCGGGGCTCGTACTGGTGACTTCGACTCGGTTCAACGATTCAGCCAACACTTCGGTGGGTGTGAATATAAATTGTTCTTCTTCTTTTGATTTGTTGAAAACTTTATACCAAAATGTATATTATTCATTATATTGTAGCTTTAGTCGTAGCTATTATCAATTATTAATTGTACATTGTTTAATATCTAAGTTGTAGGTTAGAAGAGGACAGACGCTTGAACCAAAGGGATTTTTTTTGGACCCGCTAAATTCAGGATTATGGTCAAGGGACGAGTCATGGTATTAGCAAAAATAAATGTAAATAAACATGCGACGAAATCACATACATTGATCTGACTCCGAGGTAAGTAGCTTAAGCACTTGTGTTACGGATATCAGAATCAACAGTGGTATTACAATATATACTTAGATATTGGATGGATATTAACACCCAGACACAGAACAAAAACAAGTATTCATCAGACGAATGTTTGTTCTGGATGGGGATGGAACCCACAACTCTTGGCTCATGGGGCAGGGTCACTACCGAATGCGCCATCGAGCCAGTCGAAAAGGAATTGAATTCCATAAAAAAAACTTTTTTATTAAATTATCGTATTTAGGGAGCATACTATGGACAAAATTATGATATAATACCATACTATATATTTATTTACAAACCTATATGTATTTGGAATTATATGACTTTTATTAAATACTTAAAAGTGGCGGAACCAAGAAATACTGAATATATAAAATATATGAAGGATAACCACCAATATAAAAGTATCTACGTTTAATATGAAAAATACTTACAGTCACACATAGAATCTTCTCCATTTTCTGAAATCAGTAAATTAAAGTAAATCCCAAGCATCGGATTGTCCAAAAATAATGCGAGACTTTAAGGATAAAATGAAAACATATCAATGTACCTAAAAGTTCTTCAAAATACCATGTTACATCTTAACTTTGATTTATGTTTTGTAACCAGTAACTAATGTAATTTACATACTGCAAAAAATATCAACTACCTCTCCTTGCATAGGGGAAAGCCGGGAACGCAGCTATTCTGCTATGTTATAAAAAGATTTCATTATTTTCTTTGTATCCATTTTAAACATCACACAAGCGGGGAGACCGGGCGCATGTGCGTGTCAAAGTAAGAATTTTACAATTTTATATGTATTTGATGTATTTTTTACATAAAAACACAAACAATTAATTTAAGTAAAGCTACAATGAGTTTTGTAGCTTTACTTAAATTTAGAGTATAAAATATAACGTTTTACGAATACTCCATGATTCAGGAGTATTCCAGTGGCAATACTGCTACCTGCATAATGTTCACATAACCTTTGATTCTTTTTAATTTTTTTTATTTTTTGTTACTGTCGGGCAATAGCGAACGGACAGTGAGGGGTAAATTCGAACGTTAGGGATTACCTTTATATATTTTTTTTAATGTCCTACTATTTTTTCTATTAATTGTTTTGATGCCCCGATATATTAGGAGAACAGAAATAAAATACAACATAAAAGATCTCAAAAAAGCTGGCAGGGACGTCAAAATAAAAAAAAAGACTTGGAGAAAGCTTCTCAAATTTATTTGGCATCAAAAACCATAATTTATTGTCATAAATATTAATTCATAATTAGGTACATACAGCCATACAATCAACGTCAGCAGGCTTCTAACGTGATTGTTATAATTGCAGACTGAATTAAGATGATTTGTAACTACCCGACGTCTGTTGGGTAAATCCGAACGTGGGTTTTGTTTTTCGTCATTAATATCAACTTTTATTTAAAAATATAAATATTCATTATTTTACTACATAAATAGTTTTTTATGAATATAAAGCCAGAAATGTAAGTCTTTGTCATAAATTTGCTATTTAATTTAAATTTTAGGAGTCCTAAAAACCCTAGAGCTTGTATGAAAGGATCATAAATGTTCATTCACTCACCTCTTCAGTGTGGTGTGTAAAGATCATGCCATATGGCGTTCGGTTCTCTCTGCCTACCCCGCTAAGGAAGTTTAGTTAGTTAGTTATTTTAATTTTCCCTTAGGTGTTCGTATTTACCCGGCTTTCCCCTAATGTAATCATATAGCAGCATTATACAACAACAAAAACCAAAAACTTATTATTTCCCGCTCCCTTCCCTATTTAAAGAGTAAACGTGACTACATTATAACAGTCCTTCCATTGTTTACACAAACATAGCAGCAATTAATTTAATGGTGCAATTTTAATGCCCTGCTTGACGGTTGTAGCAATTAACACAAAACGTTAAATATTGCTAAGTCATAATTTTCAGGCGCCTTTAAATTAGTTAAGCGTTGCTTGTTATGTTCTGTGGGGCGTAAAAGTGAGAGGTCATATTTTATAAGCTGTGTTAATTTAAAATAAACATTTATTTTCAATGTTTAATTTTCAGTTATCTATAGATTTGTTCTTATTTTAAGTAAAACAATATGTGTATTTATTCATTACCACATCAATGTATACGTAAGGAGTAAGGTTAACTAAGTATAAGGTAAATTATGTACACATGACGCCCATGTTTTTTTAATTTATTTTACAGTATTTTATTACATAGCATTATAAAGTTTTGATATTTAATGGCATTATAAGGTAAACAGAAAAAAAAGTTAGTTGAACTTACAAAAATATTTTCTTGTTTATTGATAACTAGCATCTGGCCGCGGCTTTGCTCGCGTGGTACATCGATGAAACATAGCCTATATTTTTTTTTTTTATATAAATATCCGACTACATCACATACATTAATCTGACACCGAGGTAAGTAGGTTAAGCACTTGTGTTACGGATATCAGAATCAACAGTGGTATTACAAATATATACTTAAATATTTGATATTAACACCCAGACACAGAATAAACACAAGTATTCATCATACGAATGTTTGTCCTGAGTGGGGATCGAACCCACAACTCTTGGCGCACGGGGCAGGGTCACTACCGAATGCGCCATCGAGCCAGTCGAATGTTATTTGGATTATGTTATTTTGGATGTATGAGCTATATTATTCTAAAGTTTCATTAAAATCCATTCAGTAGATGTTGCGTGAAAGAGTAACAAACATATACACTCACACAAACTTTCGCCTTTATAATATTAGTGTGATTACAGAAAAAAAAATAAGTTCGACCTATTGTAGTCTATTTAGAAATATATTATAATTACGTAAATTATTGTACAGTTGGTTACATTTTAAATCATATACCTTTATAGTTACTACATTATTTCTTGATCATGTGCAAAAAAAAAAAGAAATCATTGGCATTTAAATCTTTCGCGTATTATTTGAAATAGGTCGATATGTGTCCAAGCCACAAATGGAGTGATAATATTCACGTAGGTAAGGCTCTTTCTGTGCTATACAACTTCCGTAAGCCTTTCATTATTTATTAACACAATTTCTAGTTTGAGTATTTTACTTAAAAGCTTATTATAACTAATAAGTATCGTAAAATGAGAAGGATTCGTCCAGTGACGTAGCGAGGCATGGGCGATGTGGGCCCTCGCCCTTGACGGGGCGTCGCGAGGCCCTTTGCAAGCAAGTTTGGTAAGACAGATTTATTAGGTAGAACTTGGAATCGATTTCTCCATCTAAACCAGCTCATTGTCCCATGTTGGTCTGGGACTTAAAAAGAATGTGCCAACTGTGTTTCTTGCCTAGTATGTCGTAAAAGAAAGTGTAGGCGACAAGCTAGCTACTTGTCACTACTTTTTCATAACTTTCCATCTAACCCAGGTTTTTTTTTTGGCTGAATGTGGTTAAAGGGACTGTTGCCCCTTTGACTCCGCCTACGGAGGATTATGGGTGTGATGTTATGTATGTTATCTTGGTAACTTGGAAACGAAAGACTGGCCCGTTGGTTGAGTGGTCAGAGACCCTGGTCACGAAACCAAGGGTCGCGGGTTCGAATCCCGCTAGGGGCAAATATTTCGTGTGATGATCATGGATATTTGTACTCGAGTCATGGATGTTTATAAACGTATAAACGTATTTAAGTATGTCTATCCGTTCACCTACTAGCCATAGCACAAGCTTATAAGCTTAGTTTGGGACTAGGGAATTGGTGTCAGTCTGAAGAATTTAAATTTTTTAAAGGGACTCCTCTCTGCAACCCTCAAGACTTAGTACCAATGTCATCAGCAGCAGTCTCATCTTGTGGTACCGCAGACGATACGCATGAACATTAGCTTCTTTAAGGCTAATTTGTGAAAGAGAGCCTATGCCAATTACATTACGAGCACACCCGCGCTTTGAAGAAAAAGAAGAATGTCCCCAACGGGTATATTGCTAGGCACTTGGCAGTACTCAGCGGCATCTCCTAGCGTGGTTGCGTCTATGACCCCTCTAGCAGTCACCAGCAACTCCTCCTCTTACGTGGCGCAACACTGCTTAAATCCTGAAAAATGGTCCCTTAATATGTACGCTAATAGACATTAACTTTATAGGGGCCATTTTCCAAAGAGAGCCTAAACAAAGACAAATTAAATAAATATCCCTATTAACTTAATTTTTCTGATAATAATTTCACAAGGATCCCTGTACCCAGGTGTTGGCAAAGCTCCTCCTTCGGCTACATGTGTTACGTGTACCTAAAGACTAGATTCCTAGACCGGTACATTGCTAGGCGTTTGGTAGTATTGCGGGGCATCATCCAGCGTGGTCGCACCAATAACTCCTCCACCAGTGACCAGCAGTAATCTCCTCTTCTTATGGTGACGTAGGAGCGAGGGTATGCTGCTGAAGCTTCTCTCGCCGCGGCGCGCGTAGCCGAGCGCGAGTCGTCCGTCGCTGCGCCGGCGCACGCCTACGTTGTGCACCGCGTTGGCGCAGGACACTGTTAGTGTGTAAGCGTGGTTTGGCTGCAAAGACAAGTTATAGATAATTAAAAAAAAACCCTTCAAGGATTAAATTATAAACAAAATACGGAAGGGTACCCGCTCTCAACTAAACGGATTTTGGGCAGTCTCAGTCTCGCGGAATTTGTGATCAAACGTTAACGAACTAATGAGAATAATAATGATTTTGAATTTCCTTTATTTTATTATAGTGGTTTAGTTGCGACCACGCCACAAAATAGTCAAAGATAGCTCCAATAATAAGTCCACCGATGGCGTTCATCGAACATGCAGAAACGCCATACATTCCTACATCGCGCTGACGAAGTTATCCTCGCCACTAAGTATTTATACAATACACCGAGACGGTTAGTTGGACTTAGGTCCCCGAACAAGCAACACCTAGCTCGGCGGAAGTACTTCCACCTTTAGTGCGAGCGCGTAGTTCGCACAGTTTAGTTATAATTCGATAGATTGGTCATCAATTTAAAATCTTTATATTCGTCTTTCAGCCTAAGAATGTGAATAAAATGCAAAATGGACTTGTTACCCGTTCCCATATCTTGAAAACTCACCTGGCTCGAAGGTCTCAATACAAAAGTACCATCGGGCTGTCCCCTCAGCAAGTTCTCAGCCTCAGCCCGATCAATGTTCATATAATACGGCTCATTCTCCACCGGCACCGGAAGCGGCCTGTCCGCCATATTGCGGCACCTCCGCTCGTTCTCAATCCCGCGGATGTTCCCATCGCCATTCTCAGTCGTGCGGATCTTCTCGGTTTCACGGATCTTGTCCTCGGAGTCCGACTCTTCGGATTGGTTCGCGTCACTCGTTTCTGCGAAAAGAGCTGATTATGTATGCTAGACTGATTTGAATATTTAGGGCTGATGCTCGATATTATAATAATAATGAGCGGTACGGCAATTCGCAGTAGAAATTACTGGAGAAATTTACTTAAATTAATGAGATGAAATTAAATGCTTTGCACATAATGAAGCGTTACGTGCTGAGACCATTTTGCGTAGTTATTTTTAGTCAAATTAAAGTGAATTAAAATTTGTACACAGTTTTGTCTCCGTCTTATGTCTGTTATTACAAGTAGTCTCAAAACGAAATGAGATAGTTTAAATTATATTATACATTAAGTATTTATTATACAATTGTGTCTACAATAATTCTGAAAAAAAAAAACATCCTTAAGGCAACAACTCTAATAAAATTAATAACTATATAAGTATTATTATGACTATTCATAAGTGCTTTGTGGAGCCTACATGAATAATGATATTTCTATTTCTTGCACTAAATATTAAAGTGTTTGTTTGTAATGCCAAAATAACAGCTTTTAGTACATTATATAAAAGTATGTACTAATTATGTAGGTACAAATGAACGAAGAGCATTTTTTTTTAACTTAAGTTATTTGTCTTTTAGACCCGGCTTAACGTTATTTTTTCCCATGAAGAAATAACAACGTCTGGATCAATTGATAGGACACTGACTCTGGCGAGATTTTAGTTGCTATAACTATAAAAATAACTTATTCTGCTATTGTTTTAGATAAATTTGGGTTCTCCCGTTATTCTTTACCTAATAATACTGCGATATCAACTAATATATTTTTGTTAAATTCCGCGCCGAGCATGTCCCAGGCGACAGTTAATCACTCTACTAAATTATCATGAGCAGACGCAAATGATCACTAGTTTCATATGGTATTTACATGCGTAGGTTTAATAGGTACCCATTACTGCTTAGTATATTTCAAACTACGCGGTGTCACCCGCATATATGGTTAATGTAGCCTTCCTCAATAAACAGGCTATCTAACACCGAAAGAATTTTTCAAATCGGACTAGTAGTTCTTAAAATTAGTGCGTTTAAGCAAACAAATAAACTAATAATAATAAATAATACCTAATAATAAATTCTCCAGACTGACACACCATTCCCTAGTCCCAAACTAAGCGTAAGCTTGTGCTATGGATACTAGGTGAACGGATAGACATACTTAAATATGTTTATAAACATCCATGACGAGTACAAATGTCCGCGATTATCACACGAAACATTTGCCCCTAGCGGGATTCGAACCCGCGACCCTTGGTTTCGTAGCCAGGGTCTCCGACCACTTGACCAACGGGCCAGTCAACTCTTCAGCTTTATAATATTAGTATAGTAAAGATACTTTAAATAAAAGTTAAGCCCGTTTAGGCACACTGGATATTCCGTAATTTCTCTTGCTCAATGTAAACCGCCTACACGTTCAATGTCGGAGAAAAGACAAACATTATTTTCTTCAAAATCTTACACGTGGGTAGTATTTCAGGCGGGTAAATATTTGCGGTATAAATTACATTACTTTTTGCCTATGAATAAAGGGTGCAAATTTATCCTGGAGCGATTGTCCCTTTTTTAAGTTAAAACGTGTATTGACTGGTTGGAATAAAACTGAAGTTGGATCCAAAATTTGTGGGTACATTTCTTAGTTGTTTTATTTATTAAATCAATTCAATTGAAATAATTTAAATGTGGTTAAAGGGGCCTGCTGCCCCTTTGACCCTGTCTACCCCGTCAGGTTTATGGGCGTGATGTTATGTATGTATGTATGTGTATTTTATTAAGCAGGTAACAATCAAACAGTGTTTTTTTCAACTTTTAATGTAGAAATTTAACTCCCACGAAAGCGAAGTGGAAAACAAAAGCTATTGACATAAATAAATACATATGTAACAATGCACACAGTCCCATGTTGGTCTGGGACTTAAAAAAATGTGACAAATGTGTATTTTGCAGTCCCATGTTGGTCTGTGACTTAAAAAAATGTGACAAATGTGTATCTTGCAGTCCCATGTTGGTCTGGGACTTAAAAAAATGTGACAAATGTGTATCTTGCAGACCCATGATGGTCTGGGACTAAAAAATGTGACAAATGTCTATCTTGCCCTGCATGTCGTAAAAGGCGATTAATGGTATATCGGGTTTTGGGTATGTGATTGTGTAAGCGACGAGCTAGCCACTTGTCACTACTTTTTCACAACTTTCCATCTTACTAGCCCAGTTTTATTTTTGGCTGAATGTGGTTAAGAGAGCTAGTTGCACTTTTGACTCTGCCTACCCCTTCGGGGATTGTGGGCGTAATATTATGTATATAATGTATATATATGTAAACTGAGTGATTTCAGCTCAATAGCTGCCACCGCTCTTCGCACACAATATCGCACTACAGAAGTCATCTTTGGTTTATTACCTGTCACAACATCAGTAAAGCAATGCAGCAATGTATACACGAAGTCCACCACATTGTCCCCAATCCTCACTCCCAAGTTAAACAGCAGTGGAACACTCACTTTCAGCCACCAGCACATTTTGACTCACTTATGACGTCATCATTGTCCACGCATTGTACTGATTGTGAAATTAATGGTCCAAATATCACATCACTTTAACTGCCACTTAATAATATTTGCTTGTAAATAAACTATACAACGTTATTTTTGTACTACTAGCGGCGTGCCCCGACTTCGTCCGGGTACATTGTAAAGTTCTATGTCGTTAATCCCATTTTTTTGCCTTTAACCTATAAACTAAAAAACTAAAAACCTGCAAACAATAGGTAATTTATTTTTTCATACAAACTTCGTGATGCCGTTAATCTCGTGCAAAAATGGTCCTGACATTTACAAAACAATATGAAAGAATTATAGGTTTAAAGAATTTATTCTCATAAAAATATTACAAACATCCGTTCGTTAATTAACCAATTTGTTGCCGTCGTTCTAGAGTTATGCGCGTACATACATTTCGACGATTCATTTTTATTTATATATGTATATAGATTTGCAAAAACCAAAACACGGATCCAATATGTATTATAATTTAAAGACTCAGTATAAAAAAGTATATGGTCTGTAAAAAATTACAAAATTACAAGCTTTTTTGTTGACTCGATGTCATCGCGCGAGTAAGCAAACAATACAGACGGCACTTGTGCTTAATATAAATAATACTACGGGACTAAACGACCTTGTGACAAGTACACGCGCCATACAGTTTTCGGTATGGTGTAACTTTATTTAGGTTTTAACAATATTTTTTCATCAAAGTATAGCATGGTATAAAAACTATTGCAGTCGATTCTATTAACGATTCTGAATATTCCAGGATTCGTTTATACTATAAATAAAGTTTTACCTACTAACATAAACAGAGCTACTTGTATTTATTTAGTAAATATAATTATGTTTATATGAAAAAGGTCGCCAAAGCTCCTAGCCAGAAAGTATTTTTGGACTTTCCTAGAATTAAACCTAGTCACATAATTTTCTCAAAGGATTACTGTCCCGAAATAACACTCAGGAGAAAGGTTTAGTCAAGAGTACTAGATTAATGAAAGATTATAATTATGTTATATTTATTATAGTAGGTATAGAAGATCATAATTAGAGCGGTGGTAGCTCAATGGTAAGGACACGCGCCTCTTAACCGAGGTGTGCGGGTTCAAACCTTTTCAACTTTTTGCATCGCTATATCTCCGAAATGGTGACTCTTGGGAAAAAAGAGTTTAAATAAATTTTATAGATAATTTCATGATAAATAATTTTTATCCACCTATTTTTATGATACAACTTTCCGTTTAGCTAAAAAATACAACATTTAACCTTGAATATTCTTTTTCCACACGTCGGATCGATGGGGAATTTTGACAAATTGTTTGTAATAGTGTTCCCAACATTCATGCCAATTTTCAGCTTGTTGCGAATTAATGTAGCCTTGAATGTCTAATTTGACCGGGCTATTAAGTTCTCTCTGCCTACTCCGCTAGGGAAATAGTGAAGCAATATTTTTTTTTATTTTTTAAAAAACTAACTAACTAAACTTCACGCCACTTCCCTAACGGGGTAGGCAGAGAGAACCGAACGCTATTTTTTATAAACATCCATTAATTATTATCAATACTAACTTTTTCGTGTTTTTGATAAATAAAAACTACCTGTTAAATTATTTTTAATTATTTTATTCACAAGCTACCAATAAAATCAACGTTATTTTTTACCTAGGACTTTTCTGCTAATATTTTATAAATATCAATCCATTCATCCACCAGTCGCGCGATAAAATTTGAACCGAACCGTACAGTATCGATCAATTAGAGAAAACTGCTGTTCGTCAGCGAATGTAACTCACTTACTCATCGTAATTATCGCTCAAATTACGAGCTATGAGTCAGTCGTGACTCACAATTAGTGGAGACAGCGCCAATCAACCGTAATGAAAGACTGTATCTGGGATGAGTTGGAGCCGAGATGGGCGATGCTATGAAACGATTTGATGTAAGTATCGTATTCCCTACATCTATGTATAACGTCTTGCGGCAGTGAAAACCTCGGAAGTAGCATTTGCTTAATATTATATTAATTTTTTTTGTCACATCAGAACTATTTAGCCACAAGATATTGGAATTCTTACGATTATGTACCATAGATAACAATAATTCTTAAAAAATAACAATAAACAGTACTATTCTGATACATTTTTTTTTTTCAGGATGCAGTTTTTACTTACTTCTGTAAGATGTTATCAAAAGCATTTACGAATTTACTTTATACTACTATATATTTTATGTGAGCAGGGGAGCTCATTGGTAAGAACGCGCTTCTCATATTCAAGTAGTGCTGGTTCAAACCCGGGCACGTACCTCTGGATTTTCCGACCTATAAACGTATTTATACCACTAGCTCGGCGATGAGGGACCAGATCGTGATGAAACGTGCACATTTAAATAACTATGAATGTATACCCTTGACCAAAATTGTCTGGTTCCCTATCTAAGAGTTACGAAGGTGAGATCAGCAATCGCTTCAATGTAATTAGAGTCGCTTAATCCTGGATCATGGTGTCAGCGAACCCTGGCTGACTAAGCACGGGACATAACGGTAGAAGAATGATAACTGTTTGCCATTGGACTAGCTTGATGGCACGTTCTATAGCGACACTGTCCTACGCACCAAGGTTGTAGGTTCGTTCCCCACCTAGGGTACGATCCCCGTCCACAAACATTCGTATGATAATTACTTCTACTTGTTCTATGTTAATATTAAATATTTAATTATAACAATATCAAAATTCATCAAATCAACAAAATTTAAATTATATGTATTTATTCGATTAATAAGTATTTTAGTTTATTACGCTCATAAAACAAATTACTAGTATTAAATTTTCAATTAAACATAAATGACTTGAGGCATTCTCTACGAGAAAATATCTGTTCAATTTATATTAACACTAAATACGCAAAGAAAAACTACAAAATTAATTTTGTATTTTGTTAAATCTGAATTAAGTAGTTCTCAATTTTGTCTTCAATATCAAACAAACTATGATTAAGAGACAGTCAGATTTTAAATAAATTTTATACATGACGTACTTGAAAAAAAAAAATATATATTTTTAATTTATAATGTCACTAAATTAGATATATAAGTAGGTACATAAGAACGTATTTAAAAAAAGGCCATCTGTTGAGTTTCTTGCGGCACCTCTTCTCAGCAGGCCATTCACGTCGAGGTGCTGGTAGTGCAAAAAAAAAAATGTTTGACGTGCAAAAGAATTTGTTATGAATCCACTTGCAGAATAAATTATTTCATTTCATTTCATTTCATTTCATTATTTCATTTCATTTCATTTCATTTCATTTCATTTCATTATTTCATTTCATTTCATTTCATTTCATTATTTCATTTCATTTCATTTCATTTCAACCATAGTAAGGAAATAACAAGAAGAATTGTTTTTATGTAGGTAATCAAATCTTAAGTACATTTTAAGTTATTAACCTACTTCAGTGCCTTTTGTAACAATTGTATTTCAAACTTCTTCAACTTTAGTACTTAGTTTAAACCCAGTCTAAAGAACAGCAGAATAATTTAAATTGTTCTAATAAAGTCGTACTTATGTTATAAAATTGTTGGAAATTCTTTGAACGGGAATTTAAAAACTTGTCTTTTTTTTAAATAACACAAATTTTAATGTTCGTTTTAAAACTCTTATGTGCCTCAAGTTAAGTCTCATTTAGTTTTAAACATTAACCGTCTTACCACAAAAACCTTAAACATCGTTTAACAGTTGTTTAACAATTTTTCTTCAATATTTGTTAAACAACTGCTAAACAAATGTTTAAGTTATTTGTGGTAAGACGGTTAGTCTTTAAAACACAATCGTTTTGAGATTCAAACACATTTTAAGTTATCTGCCAACCCCGCTAGGGAAGGTGCGTAAATATAATTAGTTTAAGACATAAAAATACTTAATATCTTACTAATATTATAAATACGAAAGTTTGTATGTACGGATGGATGTTTGTTACTCTTTCACAAAAAAACTAATAAATGTATTTTAATGAAATTTAAAAATAATATAGCTCATACACGAGAATAACATATAGGCTATGTTTCATCGATGTACCGGCAAGCAAAGCCGCAGGCAGAAGCTAGTTATAAATGATGTTAGCTCTACGTATAACATGTGTTCAACCACACTCGTAAACATTCCCTTTCATACTTCCCCAAGCAAAAGTCTTCGTTAAAAAATATACGCGTCGAGGGATCGTCCTCTTGTTCTGAGAGCACGAAATTACATTCGCTTTTGTTGAGCAAAGGTCATGCTGGCGTGCGGCTGACCCCTCGTTTTTACCATCATTATTTTTTGTGCTTTGTCGAATTAAAATCATAATACAAATATTGTAAGCTAAGACAAGGGCCGTGCATTGTTAGACACGCTAATTTATTTTTAATTGATTTTAAAATACAACTTTTCTCTGTTTTATTTTAACTGTCTATAAACTTGAGTTTGTGGTTATAACAGTTGGTAAATTGATGCAAAATAAATAAATAAATAATAAATTCTTCAGACTGGCTCACCAAATCCCTTGTCCCAAACTAAGGTCATAAGCTTGTGCTATGGATACTAGGTGAACGGATAAACATACTTAAATACGTTTATAAACATCCATGACTCGAGTACAAATATCCATGTTCATCACACGAAATGTTTGCCCCTAGCGGGATTCGAACCCGCGACCCTCGGTTTTGTGGCCAGGGTCTCTGACCACTCGACCAACGGGCCAATCAAAAATAGACCATCTTGCTTCGTAGGGCTTGTTCATAGTCAGTTGAACCACTAGATTTTCTTCTCGATAAGAGTCCACATATCGAACCGGTGGTACTATTATTTCTTATCTTTTTTCTTGTTTATTGACTATTTATAAGTGCTTTCTTGAAACCCATATAGATAAAGATATTTTGTATTTGAATTCGAATTTGAGTTTATCTTAGATTTAGCGAGTTTCCTAAACTTTACATTGAGGCGATGCCATATGACTGTCGTAACCCCTGAAATGGTGAACCAGTCAATTGGATAATAGCTTCATATTCGTAATTATTTTACTTTACTACCAAATTAGTGATACAAATACGTACCTATTTAAATTTAAAAAATCTAGCAGTCTTTGGCGTTGAACCAACGCCGCATGTCCTTACCACCACAGAATAATAATATACTACGTACAACAGAGGGTCACTGCCCATACTTGAAAAGTTACTGCTATAACTCACGCAAGAACAGCGACAGTAATGACTAATTGGAACTACAGCAAAGTACAGTATGTTTGTCAGGAATAATAAAAGATGCCGCTACAAGCACAGGTTAGTTGTTTCTTAGTAATAATACGCCATCTGTGTAAAATTCATGGTTTTAAAACAAAGATTATTTTGGTTTGCTTCTGAAGAAAATATTTTATATTCATGTTTTTCACCTAATTTAATAAATTATCTAAGAAATGACGTAAAAAACTTATTTTATGAAAAAAACATTTCTTAAAAGTGAAATCATCATCTTCCTAGCGTTATGTCCCGTGTTTAGACGGGGTCCGCTTAGACCATGATCCAGGATTTAGCGAGTCTGGTAATTACATTGAAGCGACTGCCGATCTGACCTTCGTAACCCTAAGATTGGGGAACCATAAAATTTTTGAATCATGGTTTTCAAATCCAAAGTTATTTGAATTTGCAGGTTTCATCACGATGTTTTCCTTCACCGTCGAGCTAGTGGTATAAATACGTACATAGACTTGAAAAATCCGAGGTACTTGCCCGGGTTTGAACCCGCACTCCTCGGTTAAGAGGCGGGTCCTTACCATTGAGCTACCACCGCTCCTTTTATTACAAGTATTTAATTTTTTTAAAGTGAAATAATAACGTTTTTATTCGGTTTTATCTCTCAATCAGTCTAAATGATGCCTGTAGCGACATATGTCTGTGTCAAGTCTATACGAAATCTAAAATGTATGTAACTGACCAGACATGTGACCACTAAGCTATTAGCGCTCTGATATCTATTATATAGCAAATGTTTGTATTATTAGTGCAAAATCAACTTTTTAAAGAGATATATATATATAAATGATAGAGACTGCTAGTTGTGTACAGACATGTATTTGTAAAGAGACTGATAGAAAAACAAAACTTCATATTAAAAAAAATAATTAGAATTTTAAACTTGAATACAAAAATATTAAAAAGTATTAATATAAAAAAAATGAGGCTAGCGTTGGCAACAAGTAGATAAAATCGTGTATATTTAATAATTGTTTTTTGACGGACTTTAACAAATGTTTGTCGAGTCGAAGAAGAGTCGAGAAAAGAGGTTTGTCTGACGGTGCAACAAACCAGAACAAAATAATTTAACGAAATATCATTAGCACCACACCACCACACATAGACCACAAAGACTGTTTAATAATTAATTTTGAGTTAATTACTTCACCTTAACACAAAATAACCAATTTGCTAATAAACACTTAATTTTACTTTTCACCGAAATTCAAGTTCATTGTCATTAAGTCACATTGAGACTTAAGTTCAAGTTGAGACGTTTTGATGCATAGTTCGTTATTTTAGGATTAAGTTATTGTTGTTAGAGCACGCCCGACCGTATTTGGTATTATACTGTGGTGAGCGAAGATGTGAAATGTATGGGCCACGCTGAAAACATTGTTTTGTTGTTTATTTTGAAAATATACTATTCATTAAAAGGTAGTGTTGTGTTCGCTCTGGCGTAAGTATCGAAAACTATACTGAGCGAGGTGAGAGTTCGGAGAGAACAGAAAGAATTGATAATGAATTGGAAATAAAAATATCTGTGTTTTTGTTTTAAATATTTGTGTGGATGTTTTTAACACAATTAAACAACAGAGTGAACTGGTTTAATGAATAAAGGGTTCCTTTCAATCTAGCTTAACAAGTAGTTAAAATTTTTCGTTAGAGAAATAGTTTGTCAGAATAAAATTAATCTTAACCTAAAAAATTGTGTGCACTGTAGGGATAAACAAGTTCTCACTGTATCTAAGGGCTAAATAGTCATCTGACTCGTTTACAAATCATGTTTATGTAGTACTTAATTAATTTTATTAGAATACAATGAAACGATTAGGGAAAACAATTTGGTGATTTGTTTTGATTCTAGTCCGTGATATCGTGAGACGAATACATCGATATATCGATAAACCGCCACGCCCCATCCCTCCACACGTGTCTGCCACATGACGTCCCATCGTCCGACAAAAAAATAACAACTTGTGAGAAAGTGGAAAGAACTTTCTTTCGTTTATTTCTTATGAGGAGTAAAATATAGTATTGTGTTATTCAGAGCTCCTTAAAGGAACGTGTAGGGTGAAGGGCATCGAAAAGTATTGTTTTAAAAAAAAGTCGAATTGAGAACCTCCTCCTTTTTTTGAAGTCGGTTAAAAAGTGGCGAATTTTTATTATTGTTTTATCCCGTGTTGGTCTGGGACTTGAAAAGAATTTGCCAACTGTGTTTCTTGCCTAGCATGTCGTAAAAGGTGACTAATGGTATATGGGGTTTTAGGTATGTGATTGTGTAGGCGGCGAGCAAGCCACTTGTCACTATATTTTCACAATTTTCCGTTTAACCCAGCCCAGTTAAATTTTTTGCTGAATGTGGTTAAATGGGGCTTGCTGTCCCTTTGACTCTGCCTACCCCTTCGGGGATTATAGGCGTGATGTTATCTATATATGTATGCATATAGAAACGTTGTGTTCGAAAATTTTTAAATACTCGTATTCACTATATATGTTGCAAAGAACAGTAAGCACTACGGCTGTCATAACTGCATACCATGGTTATGTTGCGCCCTTTTTACAGTACGGTGTCATGTTCTGGGGAAACTTAACTAATAAAAATGCTGTTTTTAGAGCGCAAAAGAAATGTATACGGACAATATGTAAAATCAAACAGACTGAAAGCTGTAGACCTCTATTCATAAGGCTGAAAGTGTTAACTCTGGCTTGTTTATACATTTTTGAGACTGTGGTGTTTGTAAAAAAATATTTAGACCAATTTTGAACATTCTCAAGCAGGAGGCACCAATTAAAATTATGTATCCCCTCAAACAAATCTGCACTTTTAAATAACAGCGTATTTTGTATGGCGGCTCGGATTTACAACCATCTACCAGAGTCACTTCTAAAGATAGCTGATGTAAATATATTTAAAAGTAAATTAAAGACGTTTTTATTACAAAAAGGATATTATTCTGTAATTGATTTTTTTTCTGACAATTTTTAAACCTTACCATGACATATCTGTACGAAAATGATTAATACTTGACATCTTTAATTTGCTCGAATTTGATTTTGACATATGTAATGTGTGTAAACTGTAATATTTATGCCGAAAGTAATTTGCATGACCTCTGAAAATTTTAATTTGCATGCTGAAAGGCTGAATGTGGCGATACATAACATATACCTACTTAGACCATCATTGTAAACCCATGTTTCGCAAATAAGTTATTTGAATTTGAATTTATAGCTTTACTTGATAAATGGGTTATCTAACGCTTAATTAGCGCGCTCAAGCAAACAAACAAACTCTTCAGCTTTATAATATTAGTATAGAAGGTTCTTGATAATAAGTAGATTGAGATTTTATCAGTCCTAACTTCTTGATTAGTAAACGCCACCATTAGCTTAAACGGATCCGATAACCTATTACCTATTACCGCTTTTAATTTATGTTATTCTTGCACGATTTCACATTTAACGCCATAAAATAAAATAAAGGCTCGTTTCTCGAGCGATTTATTAATGTTTAAACATTCACTCACTTAATTATTCAGATATCTTAGGGGTGGCACTTGCCACAGGGACCGGAAACTGGGAGAAATTTATATAGGTACGTTTTTTATGTATTTGGAAATAAATTTGTCCCGTGCTGGTCTGACTCGAAAATAATTTACCAACCGTGTTCCTTGCTAGCATGTCGCTAAAAGCAACTGATGCTGTATTAGATGTCGGGTTTGTGATTATGTACGAGACGAGCTAGCCACTTTTCACTACAATTTTCCGTCTACCGCGCCACAACGTAATCAAGAGTATAGCTCCAATAATATGTAAACAGATGACGTCGATCGAACATGCAGAAACGCCATACATCCTGCATCGCGCTGACGAAGTTATTCTCACCACTAAGTATACATTCGATACACCGAAACGGTTAGTCGGAACTAGGTCCCCGAGCAAGCAACACCTAGCTCGGCGGAAGTACTTACACTATTAGTGCGAGCGCGTAGTTCGCACAGTACCTGTTCGGAATTACATTTTATTATAATTTATTTATTTATATTTATTTATTTATATTAGGTACACAAACAGATTACAGTCTATACATGAACATATTTCTTAACAATACACATTTGGCTAGATAGCAATCCAAAAACAGTGCACACATCATGCTTATGTATTAGCCTAAAAGAAAAAAAAACATATATAGATAACTAAACACTATAAGTACATATACTAATATCTCCCTTGCAAGGTCGAGGATACCTCGGCCTTTAGGATATCTGAAATATTTTTCTTGTATTTAGAAAAACTGATGAAAATGTCTACCTCCTTACCGCTGCGAGCCAAATCATTGTAGGAACGACACATTCTAACAATGGGGTTGTAAAATGACGTATTATTTTTATACGCCTGCATTGCGAAAATATTCGGTAAGCGAGTCCTATACCGGATGTTAATACTAAGCGATGAGAGTAGCTCTGGAGCGTCAATAGAAGAATGCAATATTTTATGAAGGTATAGTAAGTCATATCGTTTACGTCGAATATATAAGGGAGTCACACCAAATTCATCCGTCATATCCTTGTAATTGCCAAGAGAACGACCCCGATTATGTTTGCGAGTAAGATACTTTAAGCAACGTTTTTGAACTTGCTCTATATTATCACTATGAGTGTTATAGTAGGGCTTCCTAGCGTTATGTCCCGTGCTTAGACAGGGTCCGCTTAGACCATGATCCAGGATTTAGCGAGTCTGGTAATTACATTGAAGCGACTGCCGATCTGACCTTCGTAACCCTAAGATAGGGGAACCAGACAATTTTTGGATCATGGTTACAAATTCAAAGTTGTTTGAATTTGTAGGTTTCATCACGATGTTTTCCCTCACCGTCGAGCTAGTGGTATAAATATGTACATAGATTTTTTAAAATCTAGAGGTACATGCCGGGGTTTGAACCCGCACTCCTCGGTTTAGAGGCGCGTGTCCTTACCATTGAGCTACCACCGCTATAAGTATACATCGCAAGTGTAAGTATTAATTATATTAGTCAAATAAGAACGCAGACCTCGTATTACCCGACCTTAAATGTGTTAATTGTTTGAAGGAAAATATTCTTTCAAACCATTAACATTATTAATTGCTAACTGCAAATATTGTATTTGGGATTGATACTTGATACTTGACAACTACCTATTCTTTGGTTTACAATTTTCTATTTTTTTTTCCTAAATGTGCTTTAAAAAGTTTATTGTTCCTTGGACTTTGCTTACGCCTTCGAGGTATTCGGGCGAACGTACGTAAATAACAATAGAGCACCATGACGTCATATCACGCTAGTACCTCACAAACTAGAAAACTACCCTGTTCGTGTCCATTGGCGTTGCTCCTCTCGTAGCAACCCTGAATGATCTGGCGGCTAAGCGCCCCGTCAGCACCCCATCTCCGATGTAAATGATCGTTTGTTATCGCCGCGCCTTTAAATAAGATCTGCCATCGATCCCTTGGATCCCCCTCTTTGTGCAGATCTACGCTGTTGACTGGGAGATGATCCTGTGACGTTGACGAGTAGGTTTAACACGCAAGTGCTCAAGAAAACCTAGGAGATTTTAGAGCAAACCCCGCGAATACATTCGTTATGTTCTTGCCGCAATAAAAAAAAAGCGAGACTTCATCAGATGATTGACCGACATCTGCTGAAGTCTCGATTGGCATGCGGCTTGGCTGCGTAGAGTGTGGTCAACTACATTCCCATTGGGCAGCGATATCTTGATAGGGATTTAAACATTTCTGTAAATTACAGAAGAGTTGAAATTAAATATTGGAAGGTTAATTAGTTGATATTTCTATAGTATTGCAAATGTGTATCGAAAATTGTGAAAAAAATATATTGGCTCGTCGGCTGCTCAATTACAAATCCAATATCTGAGACTACATTAATATTTTTTCGATATGCCACTATGCAAAGATCACAGTGGTTTTTTAAGTCTCAAATTGACATGGAACAAAATACGTGTGTTTTATGAGGCGTGCCTTAAACATTGTCGCTAGAGACAGATTATGATTATGCGTATGAACCTCTTCACCTTTAACATCTAAAACCAACCACACCACTACATTTACCTCCTACATCCACCGCCCCCTACAGCACATGCGGGCAGTAAATCACGCCTAAGGCCAGCCCGATGCGGGCGGCCGCAGACCGCACCACTCCGCACTGCCGACCGCGCGGGAGTGCATTATAGATGATAATTGATGTCACGTGACTCGAGTGCACGCATTTTACAAACACTTCATATTATCACAATTTTCGAAGCGGTAGTTCAGGAAAACCAACTCTGATTAGAAACTTTTTTTTTTTATTGAAAAAATAAAGTACCTCTTGTCACTACTTTTTCACGATTTTCCATCTCACCCAACCCAGTTATATTTTATGGCTAACTAGCTGTCCCGGCGAACTTCGTATCGCCCAGTAAATGAAAATTGACATTGATTTGTCGATTGACATTTAACATTGACAGATACGAATCCCACCGTTTTATATGAAAAAATACTTTTGCTTTTATTTTGTTTTATCGTCAATTTTTCAATGTTTTTAATAGTTATTCTGTTATTCTGGACGAAGACAAATCCAACAAATCAAAAACAACGTAAATCGGTTCAGCCGTTCTCGACTTATAAGTGGTGTAACAAACACGACTTTGTTTTATTTATATAGATTCTAGTTAAGAGGTTTGTCTCTGCCTATCTCTCTGGGGATTACGGGCATAATGTATGTATGTATGTATGTATGTATGTATGTAATTAATTAGCTTAATGTTTAGCTGCACTGTTGAACATTGTGTTCAGTGGTTTAGTTGTATTGCTTGTAATAAAAATTTCTTCAAAAAAGATACCTTTTTGAAGAAATTTTTTTACAAGCATTAGTCACAATTTTCTGTACAAGAAAAATAACAATCAAAGTGATAAAATGGTTCTTTTGCGTGTCTTTCCTCAGAAAAATATTTATTTTTAAATAAAAACACAATATTTGCGACTGCGGTCTCTGAAACCACTTTTGCCGTGAATTATGTTACGTACTATATCTTGAAATTGCCATAAATATAGAAAAACACAGAGAGAAAACCACGATAAAAAGCAATGGCCCTTTGTAAAGCAATCAAACTTCGCCAAACGTAAAATAAGTTTACCGAATTAAGTTCCAGAACAAATATAATTTGAGCAGAAATATGGGGACGCCTGGGAAATATGACATACTAACTTTCGCGAGTGGCTTCGCCCGCGAGGAGTTCGATAACTGCACATCCCGAAAATCGTGGAGCTATCGACAGCTCTGTGCAGCTAAGACCCAATTTGTATTTTAACCTATAATCATCATCTTCCTAGCGTTATGTTCCGTGTTTAGACGGGGTCCACTTAGACCATGATCCAGGATTTAGCGAGTCTGGTAATTACATTGAAGCGACTGCCGATCTGACCTTCGTAACTCTAAGATAAGGGAACCAGACAATTTTTGGATCATGGTTACAAATCCAAAGTTGTTTGAATTTGCCGGTTTCATCACGATGTTTTCCTTCACCGTCGAGCTAGTGGTATAAATACGAACATAAATTTGAAAAATCCAGAGGTACGTGCCCGGGTTTGAACCCGCCCTCCTCGGTTAAGAGGCGCGTGTCTTCATTATTGAGCTACCACCGCTCTCGTATTTTAACCTACGTAAGGTCTATAAAAGTAAATGAAATAAGCAGACCCTTCAATGTAATTACTAGACTTGCTAAATCCAGAATCATGTTCTACGACCTCGTCTAGGCACGGGACGTAACGCTAGAAAGATAGCAGCAATATTCGACAGGCCCGTTGGTCAAGTAGTCAGAGACCCTGGCCACGAAACCAAGTGTCGCAGGCTTGAATCCCGCTAGAAGTAAATGTTTCGAGTGATGAACATGGACATTTGTACTCGAGTCATGTTTATAAACGTATTTAAGTATGTCTATCCGTTCACCTAGTATCCATAGCACAAGCATAAGCTTATTTTCGAACTAAGGTATTGGCGTGTTAGTCTGGAGATTTATAAATAAATTATTGTTGTTACTAAATAAATGCATTGAATTTATTAGCATATTAATTAATTCCCTATATTCCTGACGATTTAGTTAAGCTATCTACACAATAGTTTTACGTGTAAGGATCGTGCCATATGGCGTTCGGTTCTCTCTGCCTACCCCGCTAGGGAAGTGGCTTGAAGTTTAGTTAGTTAGTTTAGTTTTACGTGAATGAGTTACGAACATCTAAACTTTCGTATTTTTAATATTAGTACGGATTAAGAAATAAACAATAATCGATAAACCATAGCCGAGGCTATATTCATTTTGACAGCAGAAAATATTACTATTGCTCTAACAATAAGATACGTTCGGCTTATTTATTTATTTTTTGTTTTTCTCTGAAAACAATTCCACAAGGCATATAAAATATATTAACTGTCTAGACAACAAATTATGTAGACAGATTATACATAGTCCCACGTCGGTCTAAACAAATGCGGCAACTGTGTGTGTATAATTATGTAGGCGAGGAGCTAACCACTTGTTACTACTTTTCCACAATTTGCCATCTAACCCAGTCCAGTTTTATTTTTGGCTGAATGTGGTCAGAGGCTTTCTGTCCCTTTGACTCTGCCTATTCCTACGGGGATTAAAGCGTGATGTTATGTATGTATTTATGTAAATAATATATTTAAAGGATAATGTTTTCGTCTTATAAAAATCGTTTAAATTAGATGTTGTATTTTATTACCCTTTTTAATATGAGTGCATCTGTGTGCATTTTCAACTGCGTATTTCTTTGAAATAAAAACCACCTATAATGTTATTTATTATAAAACATACTGAAACGTTGCTGAAATACCATGAGAATAAAATGATATGTGTCTGTCTGTCGCAGCCAGACTGATTCGCCTGTAGGCACACGCTACAAATGTTAAAAATTGAATGAAAAAATATGGGATCGCCATATTTGTGATTACATTGCAAAATATTTCATCGCATTTCCTTCGACTAGGAATATTGCACTATGTATAAATATGTGTTTAAGAGAAACGGTGGTAGGTCAATAGTCACACGCCTCTTAACTAAGAGACGCGGGTTCAAACCCGGACATGTACCAGTGATGAGGGAAAACATCCTGATGAAACCTGCACATTCAAACAATTATCGATGTGTAACCATGATCCAAAATTGTCTGGTCCCCTATCTAAAAGGGTTACGAGGGTCAGATCGGCAATCGCTTCAACCAGTAATTACCAGACTCGCGAATTCCTGGACCATGGTCGCAGCATGGGACATAACGCTAGGATAATGGTGACGTTCACAGCAGACCAGATCCCTGTTGTTAACGAACAAATATTTATCTATCTACCTCTTCTGAAGCCAAAGCGCTGATCGAAGATGCTCATGATGTACCCCAGGAGCGAGTCATCGCGACGAGGTGCCACGTCGCAGTAGTCCTTGCTGACCGCCACCGGCTCCAGGTAGTCTTCCACAGGGAGGGTGCTCTAGAACCGTAGATACATTATGTATCGTCAAGCCTGTACTAAATATATGCTATAATAGGTTATACAGTGTTTATGTAGCTGTTTAATAGTAAAGCCACGTGTTTCACATGCAAGGAGTGCTGGTTCAAACTACGCAGAATTGAAGTTTGGATTTTTCTTTATCATCATCATAACATCACGCCCATAATCCCTGAAGGGCAGAGTTAAAGGGGCAGCAGGCCCCTTTAAACGCATTCAGCCAAAAATAAAACTGGGCTGGTTTAGATGGAAAATTGAAAGTAGTGACAGATGGCCAGCTTGTCGCCTACACAAACACATACCCAAAACCCCATATACTATTAGTCGCATTTTACGTCATGCTAGGCAAGAAACATAGTTGGCATATTATTTTTAAGTCCAACCAACATGGGACAAAGTTTGGATTTTCCAAATTAAAATATTGATTTATACCACGTTCTCAGAGGTCGACTAGGCTATACAGTAGCCTAAGTTACTCATAAGACCAGGTATCCGTCAGTGAAAGTTTTGTCAAAATCGGTTTTATCGAACCCACTATATCGGAGATTAATAGTCTTTTAGACAGACAGACAAAAGCCTTTTATATAAAAATACTAAATACACTGTAATATGCATTTTATGAGAAACCCTTATTTTGATATTACTAAGACACTTCAATCATATTCATCTGTCTCAGATATAGTACTTAAACATGTTTAGGTAATTCGAAACAACTTTTGTAACTTACTTTCTTTGTCTCTTTATCGTCAGCTCCGCAGGGTTGCCTCACATGCACAGAATCGTACATATTAGCAGCACACTCTTCATTCTCATAAAAGCTTCCCTCTTTTTCCTTCTCTGCAGTTTTCGTATTTCTGTCCTTTTCTTCCTCTAAAACTTCATGCTTCTTGAAAAATGGCATCCTAAATGTGTTGAATAATTCTTGCAATTTAACTAAGCAGGGTTTGACATTAGCAACTTGGTTGAGACTATGTGCTTTATTTTGTTCATCTTTTGTCATGTCATTGTAACACAAATCTTCGTAGAAGTGATCCTCAGGTAGTCTCTCACATAATTCTTCAGGCGTTTGCAAAGATTTGTATTTATTTCTAGAGTCTTGTCGTTTGTACGACTTCTGAATGTAGTATCGATTGTTAGTTTTGACCGAATAATATCTATCTTCGACATTTTCTTGCTTCGAAAATATTGATAGGAAATCGAAATTTGGATAATCGTAGGAGCTCAGTCGAAAGAATTTTCTTGGTTTCTTCGAGTCCATTGGCAAGTATGAAGGGGCTGACTTGTCTTGTCTCCTTGGTTGGTTTCTGTAAAGAAAACTCTTCGCTGGTACTAACTTCTTCAACAACTCTTCCACATTAGAAATATTATTTGCAGGCTCACTTCTAACCTTCTTAACTGTTTGATACTGACTTTCTATCGACTCGATCATGGAATCAGAAGCTTTCATCTCTTTTTCTCCATTTGTTGTTTTGTCCTTTAGATACTTCTCAGGATTGAGTTTCAAATTTTCAATGAATAATATGAATTTCTTCGCGTTTACTTTGTGCCGCCATAATTTAACCATTCCCTCTGTGACATCCTGTGAATTACAACGTAAATAAATTTTCGGTTCAGCTAAATATTCACAAAGTTTGAATTGATTGTACAAAGGAATTTGGACTTTACTATGTAAGGATGAAGTTGGTTTCCGTGTGGCTTCACATTTAGGTTCTTGGAAAACTAATGGGTTAAATTAAAAAAGTTTGTTTGTAGACCGTTTCAAGTAGTTTTATTGGGGTTTCGTAGAAACTAGCCCGGCCTGGAGTTATCGGCGTTACTATGAGCAGACCAGTGTTGTTTGAAATTGGTTATTGGTGAAGTAACTTTGGCATTTGACAATTATTCCTATTGTAAAATTATTTAAAATAATAAAGTCTTTACAATCACAGATCAATTAATTTAGAGCTAGGGGAGTTATATAATCTATGGTAGGGGCTCCAAACTAAGTATTAATATGTGAGCTATGGATATTGGACAGCGGATAGACATTTACACTATTTATATTTAAGTGACTAAGTATAGTGTAGTAAACTTCAATAAGAACTTAGTTTGCTACACTATAATTTGAATCCGATTTACTTTATTTCATATTAGAGACCCGCCCTGGCTTCGCACGATGGTCTCAAAACAATATAAAACTATACGTATAAACCTTTCTCATAAATCACTTTATGTATTGGTGAAAACCACATCAACATGCCTTGCGTAGTTTAAACGATCTAAGCGAACAGACAGAAGCGACAACTTTGTTTTATACAATGCAAGTACTTTAGGTAGCAATACTATGAGGGTAGTAGATATACAAAGATATACTTTAAGGAAGGGCGACTCGAGCCCTTTAGCTCCCATCCTGAATCCGCTACTGACTGAACTTATAACGAAGGGCCTGTTCGTCTTGGCGATTTTATCGCTAACATTGTCGGCCCGTGTCAGACATTAAGCGCTTGTCGGACAAGTTTCGAGCAGAGGTCATTTGTGTAGGGTCCTGGATAAATGAACTTGTGTTTACATTGGGGACAAGTGATGGAAGTACGTGATCATTATTTTGGGTAGATGTTGCGAAATGTTGATGGAAAGTTAATTTCTTGTAGAATGAGGTAGATGATGCCGCCAAAATCTTTACTCTATGATGACTTATCAAAAAGCAATACTGGGAACACAACGTTTTGTATTCTGTTTCAAGATAGACTCAATTTTCTGGAACGTTTAGGCACACTCAAATGACTAACTATTAAATGTTGTCAAAAGAGTCTAAAAATTGCATTTATCTATCTATTTTAAGAGGATAATATGTAATTTACCAAACCATCATCAAATTTAACTAGTGAAATTTGCACAAATCTGAGCACACCACAAGAGCAGACTAAGTGTAATTCTGTTAAATCGAAATTATTATCAAACAAGCTTAATCAAAACCATCAGGTTACTAATTAAATGGTTAATAGTTAATAAACTGAATTTGCATGAAAAAAATGTCTAGAGACCAGTAACCAATTTCCTTAACTTTTCACCTACATTCCCTAACGAGTTCTACCTACAAAGTAACAAACAATACTCACCGCCAATTTCCGTCCGTCTATCCGTCTGTCTGCCACGAACTCGCTGAACTCCGCCAGGTCCCACGTCACCAGTAGATCGATTACACCATTCACATCCAAGTCCTCAAGTTTCGCGCACTTTCCTGTTCTTTCCATGGTTTTTGATCGATGTTCAATATTTGTTCACTGTATTATTAGAAACTAACACAAAGTCTCACTGTAAAAGATATTTCTCTTCTATAAGCTACATAACTACATTAACTACACTAGCAGAAAGAACCGAACGCCATATGACACGATCCTTACACACCTCACTTGCTTCTTCAACATTATTATTGTGTTAACCGTATTTCTTGATTAGCATGTCATAAAAAGTGACTAATATTATATCGGTGGTTGAGTTTGTGATTAATTATTTAGGCGACAAGCTAGCCAGCCATATAGCCACCATCACATTCGGGTCACAGATTAAAGTAGCCACTTTACACAATTTTTTTTTATTTTCTATTTTACCAAAGATTTTCTTTTTGGCTGTTTATGTTTTAAGGAGTTCATTGAACTCTGCCTACCCTTTTAGGATAGCAGGCATAATAAAATATCTATGTATATGTGTTTGAAATATGTCAGCTGCGACTGTTGACACAGCGCGTCGCGTTGTGACGGCGGTCGTTAGTCGTGGGGCTGGGCGACTCGCTCGCAACTCTAATGATAACAGATTCGCGCCCCGACCTTTAGACAAATAGTACAAACCTTATTTTTAACCTTATTTTAGTATACACGAATACCGAAACGCGGGTCAAATATTTTTATTTAAGGAATCGGAAATATTTTCAAATAATTTTATTTAAGGAATTTATGTGTTTAAAAAACTCACGACGTGACCAGTTTTTTGTGTTGCCTCATTTATTATTATATATTATTTTAATTATTTTTATTATAGGGTATTTTGATTTTAATTATTAATCTGTGAATTGTGAAATTATAATTATTATTTTAAACTCTGTAATGTGATATGGCCAGTCGCTGAAATAAATAAATTGAATTGAATTGAATTGGGATGTTGACACCAATTATATTTAATTTTGAAATATCAATTCTGAAAAAGAATGTACCGTAGTATGCTGGTAACCCTTATAGATTTTGTATCATATTGAGTCTAAGACTTTTAATTATACAAAAATTGCTTAATATTAAGTCAGTTGACTATACAAAGTTGAGTAGGCGACGAGCTAGCCACTTGTCACTCCTTTTTCACAGCTTTCCATCCAACCCAGCCCACTGTCCCATGTTGGTCTGGGACTTAAAAAGAATATGCCAACTGTGGTTCTTGCCTAGCATGTCATAAAAGGCGACTAATGGTATATCGGGTTTTGGGTGTGTGATTGTGTAGGCGACAGGTTAGCCGCTTGTCACTGCTTTTTCACAATTGTCCATCTGACCCAGCCCGGCTTTATTTTTGGCTGAATGTGGTTGAAGGGGCTTGCTGCCCCTTCGACTCTGCCTACCCTTTCGGGGATCGTGGGCGTGATGTTATGTATGTATGTATGTACCAAAAAATAAACCTCGTACTTATATCACACCACTCGAGATGACGTCATCTTCAAACGATTACCATTTACCCAAACCGTTATTCTAAGTTACTAAGTTCATTTCGACTGGCCCGTTGGTTGAGTGGTCAGAGACCCTGGCCACGAAACCTAGGGTCGCAGGTTCCAATCCCGCTAGGGGCAAATGTTTCGTGTGATGAACATGGACATTTGTACCCGAGTCATGGATGTTTATAAACGTATTTAAGTATGTCTATCCGCTCGCCTAGTATCCATAGTACAAGCATAAGCTTAGTTTGGAACTAGCGAATTGGTGTGTCAGTCTGGAGAATTTATTATTTATTATTATCATTTGGGAAAATCTTATAAGAAACCGTTTAGTATTTTAGAGTTAGCGCATCCAGAAAGATCGATTCGGGGGGGAAGAGCTTTGCTCTGTAATATTTGGTGGCGTAATGACTTAAATCTATACTTACTTATATTATAAAGCTGAAGAATTAGTTTTTTTGCTTGTGCACGCTTATCTCAGAGTTTACTGGTCCGATTTAAAAAAATATTTCAGAGTTAGATAGCCCATTTATCGAGTAAGGCTATAGGCTATATACTAATATAAATCGAAACGTGGGTGAAACTGTGGGCACAACTAATTATTTATGATACTAATTATACCTTTGACACGAACTTGGTTAGATTGAAAATTTTGAAAAAGCATAGACAAAAAGGTTACGAACAATAACCTAAATATTCACAACTCCAATATCCGATACACCAATAGTAGCTTTATCGATACGCAAGATACACAACTGATTCATTTTTTAAGACCCAGACCAACAAGGGCAGTTATGGCACATTCTTTTAATCCGAGACTAACAACGTATAATTTTAATATGGTTAGTGCCATATTATATATATACATATATATATGCTGTTATTTTTTTTTTCAACGAACTGACTCTAAGTCACCAAACTATTGGATGAAAAAGATCGAAATTTACTATATTTTAGAGTTAAGATATATTATATGTATATATTTTTTGACGAACTAAAACTAAGTCACCGAAAGGTTTCATGAAAAAGATCAATAATTACTATAGTTTAAAGTAAGCGCTGCGCACAAACCTGCGCTAACCGACTGCGCGACTGACTGTCATTCGCAGAGGACTGCGCTAATTGGCTTAATTGTTTGCCGGCACTATACCAGCAAATTGTCCTCGTAGAAGTCATGGTTGTGGAATCTTTGTGCAACTGGGTATAGGCTTAATACCTATATGATTTTCTTAAAAGGAAACTTCTAACGCGATTCGCTTTGAATGATGTAAACACTTAGATACTATCTTTAATATCATGAATGCGTAAATAACCCTTCCGCAAGTTAAGTTGTAATTATTGCTACTGTGATACGCCAATATTCTAAGAGACGATGCTCTTGCATCATTCTCTTAACGGTATTTCCAGTGCTTAGACGGGGTCCGCTTAGACCATGATCCAGGATTTAGCGAGTCTGGTGGACATCGAAGCGGACTGATCTGACCTTCAGAACCCTTAGATAGGGGAAGCAGATAATATGAATATCTACACATCCACAGTTAATTAGATAAAAATGCTAATTTGAATGGAGAAAGGCAGAGTCAAAGGGGCAGCAGGCCCCTTTTACAACATTCAGCCAAAAGTAAAAACTGGGCTGGGTTAGATGGAAAATTGTGAAAAAGTATTGACAAGTGGCTAGCTCGTCGCCTACACAATCACATATTCAAAATATACCATTTGTCGCCTTTTACGACATGCTAGGCAAGAAACACAGTTGGTAATTTTTTTAAGTCCCAGACCAACATGAGTCAAATACATATGATCCGCCCACCACGTTCATAACTTGGTTTCACGAGAAGACCCGTCAAAAAACTGCCCTCAATTGCTTGTAAGAAAAAGGAATCTACTATGGAAAGTACCTTACATCCAAAATAAAAGTGCTTATCCTAAAATAATATTAAAATTTAAAAGGTCGACTACGATAATATCAACAATGGCTCGATGGCACATTCGGTAGTGACCCTGCCCCATGCGCCAAGAGTTGTGGGTACGATCCCCACCCAGGACAAACATTCGTGTGATGAATACTTGTGTGTCTGGGTGTTAATATCCGATATTTAAGTATATATTTGTAATACCACTGTTGATGCTGATATCCGTAACACAAGTGCTTAAGCTACTTAGTCGGATATATTTATTACTAGCTGTGCCAGCGGTGTCACCCGCGTTTATGGTTAATATTATATAGACTATTTCCGTCATACATGATTTCTATGTAACTTTAACCATTAAGGCTGCACACGCGACGGAAGCTTAAAAATGGAGTAACTTCTCCCGTTTTCCCAACATTTCCCTTCACTACTCTGCTCCTATTGATTGTAGCGCGATGAAAAGTATACTATAACCTGCCCAGGAGTATGAAGAATAATTGTACCAAGTTTCGTTAAAATCCGTCGAGTAGTTTTTGTTTCTTTAAGGAACATACAGACAGACAGACAGACAGACAAAAATTTTACTGATTGCATTTTTGGCATCAGTATCGATCACTAATCACCCCTGATAGTTATTTTGAAAATATATTTCATGTACAGAATTGACCTCTCTACAGATTTATTATAGGTAAATATTTAATCAGCAAAATCTACACTCTTGCGGAAGAATCAGACTTTTGTCTGCTAGTAATAATATCAAAGCATACACTTTCCTTTTTCCCGTCCTTTTATAAAAGGCCTTGTATAATCGTTTATAAAGTCTCTTATCTCGTCTAACCAAATTTTCATCTCAATGACTGGACTGAATTTAATCAAGTTCCCAATTACAAAATAACAGCGCAAATTAACGCGAGCTAACGACATTATTGGTCGCTGCGACTCGACGATCGTAACAGTAGTATGGTTAGTGGCAGGTTAACGACTGATCACTGGGGTCTAACGGACCGGAGACTATATTTTTTGTTGTTTGAATGTAGGGTTAAGCTTTAAAATTATGTGCCTACATATATTTAAGTTTCTAAAAGAAATGACTCTCTAGAGCGTCCTAAACAAATTTGTTACATACCTACTAACGAGTTATGTGATGTTATGTATGTATGTATGTATGTACTAACGAGTAACTATAATTTTTTTTCGTCGTAGAACACACGACACTTTTTCACAATTTTCCATCTAACCCAGCCCAATTTTGTTTCTGGCTGAATGTGGTTAAAAGGGCCTGCTGCCTCTTTGACTCTGCCTACCCCTTCGGGGATTATGGGCGTGATGTTATGTATGTATGTTCTTTCGCAAATATCTGTCGAATTTAAAAATACCAGCGGCCATCCAGCAGTCAAAATTCAACCAGAATTCATTTTAGTTTTAAGACCGAAACAAGAGCAACAAAATACGAATATTTCATCAACACATGATTATGTTTGACATTTAATAAGAACATATTAATCTGTATTGGGTCCTCGCTAACGATATTACTAGTCGCCGCAGCCCGGGCGATCGCATGCTGCAGAATCGCTTTATGGTTAGTGAATGGTTAACCTCTATTTTCTATAGGTCTAACAGACCGGAGATTGTATTTTTGATTTTAGTTTTTTTTAAATTATTAGGTTAACAGAAATACAACGTAGTTACGTACATATATATATAGGTATATATACATCAATTTCTTAAGCACGCTCTATGGAAAATTACGTGTTACAGCCTTAACGACTTGATTGGTTCAAAATAATTAAAGCGTCATTGTATATTTTTCAATTGTGTAAGATAAAAGATGATATATTTTTATGTGGCTTCTGAGAATGAAAAACTCAGTCTAACAATATTTTCAAGTAAATATCATATCATGAAGGTTTTTTTATTTGAGTTATATATTGGCACATAGCCGAGTATTGACACAAATCTCTTCATGCCATATTTCACACTTCTATGATTTTGTATTAACTATACCTAAAAGCCCAATTTTATTACATAAAACATCAGTCTCGCAATATTTTTAGTAAATAAATTATTCGCCATGATAGGGATTTAAATGCACATAATTAAAAAGAAGTTTGTCTGTTATTACCAGCACTGCATTGGCTCTTAGGTCATTGCCTCTTGAGCTGAGGTTGGGACCTGGTTGGCTACTCACTCTTTTTTTCTTTATTAGCTGTCTCTTGTTCTGTTTTTTTTTTCGCTTTTTTTATGTAATTTTTTCTTTTTTTTTTATATATTTTTTATATAATGTACCTTTTTTATTTTTGTGTGGTCAATAAATGTTTTTCTTTCTTTCTTTCTTTTTTTCTGTTAAAACCCTCGTGCGACTTGACATCTTTACGTGTCCCAATAGAATTCTTATGTTTTTTTTTATTTAAAACATATTTCTAATGTAATTTCTGGCACACATTCAAACTGATGAACTTAGTGCACAATGAAATTAAGGTTTGACTATCCTATTTTATAATAACAGGTTAAATGTCAAGTAAGGTACTTGCTCCGGCACCGACAATTTCTTACCTCGCATTTCTCATGGACCCTTGAGACCCGCTCTCATAATACTACTGTTTCAATTAAGTCTACTGTTTCAACTTAGTGACCGCCGTCCCAGCGCACTTAACTTTAAGACAGGAATTAAGACCGAACAACTGCGCCCAAGCTTACCGCGTGTTTTGATCAACATATATACTTACTTACTTGGTATGCTTGCATAAAGTAAAGTGGATGTGATGCAAGATTAGGTACGGAAGAGTTGTAGATAATAAGTGTATTACCTAAAAAAGAACAGGAAAAGGTTCAAATCAATTTGGATTCAAAAACCTGAACTAAACTGTTGATATTTTTAAATCACCCATCCATGTGAATCATGCAGGAGTTGTTTGCCTTGGCAATCAAATATCGAATATACTCAAGATTAGTATCATATAATACCAAAGACTTTATAATTAGAGAAGTGCAAAAATATATTTCAGATAAGCCATTGGCATAAATGACCACTAGTTACTTTTATCTAATGAAAATGCAGAACGTCGGTTTACCAAGTGAACTTATATTTCACAGATTAAAAATAATATGTGTGCATACAGATATTGTGAAAAAAAAAAAAAAAAATGAATAATATTTATTTACAATAAGGTTTGTTCCTATTTTACAATAATTGCTTACTTGCTAAATTTAAAATTAAAATTTAATTTAAAATTAAATTAAAATTATATTTAAAAAGAATAATGTAGGAACCACGAGATTTGAACAGCGGCCGCTGCACTAGACTCTAGGCCTGTATCGCAGGAAATAAAAAAGAAATTGTATATTTATAGTTTTACATCAAACCGTGCTAGGTGGCGCTGACATCTATCATCTATTTCGATATCAATATCTAACACTATCTCATAAGTTTTCGTATCAGCCGTCAGCGAGTAATGACGGATCCTATAGCACAGCTTCTAAAGCATCGTGGGGAATTTATGGGTATGTAAAATATGTTGTTAAAAAGAGTAACTACCGAGTTTCTTGCCGGTTTTTTCACGGTAGAAGCAACATTCCGAACTGGTGGTAGATTAATATTATTACTTGATTTTGCTGTTGAATTGACGATTTATAAGTGTTTGTTTCAAACCTTGAGAAATTAAAATATTCCGTAATTCTCTCCAACTTCACTTTTCTTCTAGTACAAACGCCATGACGTATATAATTCTTAAATATGTATAAATTAATCTCTAATCAAAAACATTGTAACACTTTGAACTTCTAAAACTTTCATCGAAGGGTCTTTCATACCCCCAGTAGCCAGCGAAGGGTTAACGCCGCCCATAACAGAACTAATCTCATTAATTCGAACTATCGGTGCATCGCGTTAACACGAGGGTTATTAATTAGCAGCTAAGCATCGGCGTTTGAACTGAAAACCTTGTGATTTGTTCACTTATTAAGTAAATTACTTTGATTTCAGAGTTAGAGCTCCGCACAATGGTAAGGACACACGAGTCATATTGGAAAGGTGCGGGTTCAAACCCGGGCACGTTCATTAGAGTATTTATATCTTTGCTATAGATAACATTAAGATAGAACTTAATATTATAAAGCTGAAGAGTTTGTTTGTTTGTTTGAACGCGCTAATCTCAGGAACTACTGGTCCGATTTGAAAAAGTATTTCAGTGTTAGATAGCCCATTTATCGAGGAAGGCTATAGGCTATATAACATTAACCATAAAAGCGGGTGAAACCGCGGGCAAAGCTAGTTCAGTAATAACAAGTGGCTAGCAGGTCACCTAAATAATCACAAATCCAACACCTACGTCTAAAAACGACTAGACCGATTTGTATAAGGTGTCGCTTGATTTGTTTCAATTGTTAAGATTACCTGTGTCAGGCTACAGTACCCCTTTGTTGGTTGGATGGCCTACCCCTTCGGAGATTGTAGCGTGATGGTATATCACGCTACAATCTCCGAAGGGGTAGGCCAATTCCAAGGGGCAAAACACTCCCTACACTACATTTAGCCAAAATCGAGTTGGGTTATATGAAAAAATTTAAAAAAAGTGGCTCGCCTACATTGTCATTTTTCGACCAGCTAGGCAAGGATCTTAGTTGGTATCTACATTATTTTTGAGTCTTAAACCAACATGGGACTAACATGGGTCACGTTAGTTTATTATTAAATGTGGCGCCTGCGCATAATAAACAGAAGAATACAAGACTAAGTATTTCTTATCATAACAGTAAGCACAGCCTTTGAACTCAAAACCTTGTAATTTGCTCGCTAATTAAGTCAATTACTTATATTTGAGAGTTTCGCAATTAACATAATGATAAAGTGCTGATTTTGACTAAATATTCTTAGAAAGTTAAGCGCATCGGGTTTTAACTTAGTGTCAATATTGGTAGGCCATCCCAACAAATATTATAAATGCTAAAGTAAGTCTGTTTGTTTCTCATTAACTTTTTGATTACACAAGATTATCAATTTTGCATAATAATATCGTGGATACGTTTTTAGGGATCCAGATTTTTTATAAAGTATGTTTCCGACGTAGAAGAAATTCACTCATACGCGAAATTATGAGTCTAGCGAGATTCGAACACACTACTAGCATATAACATATATAACATCACGCCCCTAATCCCCGAAGGGGTAGGCAGAATCAATGGAACAGCAAGCACCTTTAACGAGATTTAGCAAAAAATAATACTAACCCATAGTAGACGGAAAATTGTGGAAAAGTAGTAAAAAGTAGTTAGCTCGTCGCCTACACAATCACATACCCAATACCTGATATACCATGAGTCGCCTTTTACGACATGCTAGGCAACAAAACACAGTTTGTACATTCTCTTTGAGTCCCAGACCAACATGGGAAGGGTACGAAGTAGTGACATGTAAGATTGAAATGCCCACCAAAACCATATCATGATCTACCTTAACCTGTGATCATGGTCTAAGCGGCCCCAATCCCGTTCAATGTTAAGGATAAAACGGGACATAACGCCACAAAGATATTAAACCTAACATAATATATAACAATCCGATTAAGAACGGTACATAACGCAACACAGAACATTGCGTTCAACACAAGCCAATGTACGCTTAACAGATAACCTTGTAAGAGTAAGTTAGTTGATTAAGGGAGGTGTTAATGTTAGTGAAGCAATTTCGGCCAATTTGGGTGTTTGCCTCGGGGCCATGCGGGCGCTGCTGAGCAAAGGATTATCCCTCGGTAGGCCGGCACCGACGAAGGAATCGTTCGATTATTAGAAAGTAATCATAACGTTAAACTAGACTGGACCCTATGAAATGATGATATAGTTTTAGTACGCATGACTACGTCACAAGTTCACAACTTTGAAAGAATGTTCTACATATTAAGAGGATCGACGATAGCTCAACGATTTCTTATCCAAGGAGTATTGTTTCAAATCTGTAGTGGCATACTGCTGGATTTGTATACTACGAGGAAACCTACTATTTCTTATATTTCATAAATTCCTATGTAATCGTAGGATAGAGATTATGAAAATGTTTTAAATTGAACAAAATGACATGGTCATTTGAAAAAAGCGGTTTTCGACATCATTTACACGCTTTTTCACTTGAACTATTTTATAATAGGCTACAGCGAAGCAAACACATGAGATTATCATACCAGTGCAAGTAAGATTAGCGTGTGTGTTAAATTTTCTTACATCATTCATCGCTTCATCGCTACCGATGCCGAAATAGTGTCCGGCTAAAATGACGCATAGTGAAACGGGAGTCCATTAGGTACGGGAGTTTGCTCAGGCGACACGCGGATCACACGATATTACAAGCTAATTAACTGGGACAAACAAAAATACAACATGAGATTTGTTTCGGGGGCCAGGTTGACGCCCTGCAAAGAAAAAAGAGTATATCTGCATCCTAGGATGGATCGTTGGTAAATGTTTACCATTAGACTTATTACGTAACCTGAAACTCCCTTGAGGCTATGGTTAAGCGGGGATATTGTTTCATTTGTGGTGGAGGTTGATATTAAATATATACATATATCATGACGCCTGTAATCCCCGAAGGGTAGGGAGGGTCAAAGGGGCAAGTAGCCCCCTTTAACGGACTTTAACCCATGTTGTTCTGGGACTAAAATGTGCCAACTGTGTCTCTTGCCTAGCATATCGTAAAAGGCGACTAATGGTATATGGGGATTTAAGTATGTGATTGTGTAGGCAACGAGGTAGCCACTTGTCACTACCTTTTCACAATTTTCCATGTAACCCAGGCCAGTTTTGTTTTTGACAGAATGTGGTTAAAGGGACCAGCTGCCCCTTTGACTCCCCTTCGGGGATTATGGGCGTGATGTTATGTAGGTATGTATAACATTTTATTTTCGTAGAAAAGACAGAGTTTACTTGGTAGCCACCGGGGTCATAGCTTCTACACGTATGAAATGTTTTTGTGAACTAATCGTTCAATGAATGCTTCTTAACCTGTTTCTTAAAATACATAAACGTCGATTCTATATTTTAGATTTGGGGATGGTAAGTATTGTATAATTTTTTTTCATTCAATATTGAAATTATTCAGTTACAGTCCGGAGTCAGGAAGTTGGCGATGTAATCACTCCCGTGCCTCGGAAAGCACGTTAAGCCGTTAGTCCTGCGCCTGACCTCTTGCCGTCTCATCGAATTATGAGAGTGAAGGAATAGAGAGTGCACCTGTGTTTGCGCACACACTTGTGCAATATCTCCTGCGCAGATTGCTAATCCTCGTTAAGATTGACCGCCGTGACCGATATCGGAAACATATCAATAATATTGTATCCCCTGGATAAAAAATATATTATAACGGCCCTCCCGCATGGGTTTTTTATATATCAATGCCCTCCCGATAATAATTTTACTTATAAATATTAGTTAGAATAACTTGCTCCAATAGGATTCTATAGCGAATATACCTTACCGTCATCTTGCGACACTCAATATCCAGTCCAGAGGTCAAATGCATCATTAACAGCATACCTACCTTTTGACTAGGTACCACTTAGTATAGGTGGACCTTATCACCAGAAGACACAGTCGATAATCGCTCGGCAGCTGCGCGTGCGCCGGGAACGAGAGACAATTGGCGAAGTGATGTCATTTAGAATTGTACCTTGTGTTTATTAACTGACTACAACACGGAATACTTTGTTGCAGCAGTTGGTAGCTTGATGAAGGGTCATTTGTGGAGAGTATTAGTTCGAACCCGAGCACGTAACTGGAGTTTAAATCTATATACCTATCACTAGCTTTGTCAGTGTGGGAAACATCGTGGACGCATTTAGCAAGGTTCTTCACTATGTTTTCTCTCATCACCGGCCAGTAATATCAACTTGTGATGCGGGGAGCGAACCCGCGCCCTTTGTGCTCAAAGTCTGAACCATGCACCAAGGGGACCGTAAAATCAACATATTATTACTTATAACGTTGCTGTCATCAGATAGTCATGGTACAAAGTCAAAGTCAAAATCAAAATATTATTTATTTATATAGGTTTCGAAGAAACACTTATAAATCGCAAGGGAAAGTCTACCTCAATACCGGCTATTTTCAGCAAAAGAATATTGGTTTCTAAATTATTTAATGGCCCACAATCATGGAGTTTTTTAATAAGAAAAAACTGAAAGGTTTAAAACAAAATTTAGTATTAACCTTGACATGAATTACATATATAAGAGGAAGTATGAAAGTGGCACCAGTGGTAGATAAGATGAGAGGAAACCGTTTATCTTGGTATGGGCATGTGATGAGAAGAGAGGAAGAACACGTGACAAAGAGAGTGATGAGTATGAATGTTAGTGGATGGAGAGGAAGAGGAAGGCCAAATAAGAGATGGATGGATTGTGTGAAAGATGATATGAGAGAAATGGGAGTGGATAGCTTGATGACGGCTGACCGAGACGTATGGAAAATGAAGACATGCTGCGCCGACCCCAGATGAACTGGGAGAAGGGCAAGAGGATGATGATGAACCTTGACATGAATTAAATCTGGTGTCAGGAATCCAACCTCGGCCGTGTACACCCATTTACTCTTACAAATTTGTACTTGTATTAAAAAAATGCTTGTAAGATCATGAATATTAAAGAGGCAAGTGAGGTGTGTAAGGATCGTGCCATATCGTTCGGTTCTCTCTGCCTACCCCGCTAGGTAAGTGGCGTGAAGTTTAGTTAGTTAGTATTAGTTATATTATCAAGAGGAGCGGTGGTAGCTCAATGGTAAAGAAGAACAAGCGCCTCTTAACCGAGAAGAGCGAGTTCAAACCCGGGCACGTACCTCTAGATATTTCAAATGTATGTACATATTTATACCACTAGCTCGACGGTGAGGGAAAACATCGTGTAAAACCTGTAAATTCAAACAACCTTAAATTTAACCTTGACCCAAAAATTGTCTTGTTCCCCTATCTTAGGTTTAAGAAGGTGAGATCGGCAGTCGCTCCAATGTAATTACCAGACTCGCTAAATCCTGGATCATGGTCTAAACAGACCCCTCTAATCACGGGACATAACGTTAGGAAGATGATGATAGTAATATTATCAAAAGGTATTTTTAAATAAAAAAAAACTAACACATCAATCCTGAATACAAAATAGCTATATATCGTGTTTGGATATTGTATAGGAAATATATTATGTAATATAATATGTAAGTAATACAATGGGTAAATAATAAATATTCTCGGTATTGCAGCTATCTTTATTATCGGCTTTGTTTCAATTTTATCAATACGTGCGTAGTTGATAAACTGAGTCTTTTGATAAGTAACATCATTGAAAATTCTGAAATTCCGGTATCGATAAATTGACATTTTATAATTAGCTACGAGCATTTATAAGAACAAAAGAAATGCAGAGTTAACTTGAGAATGTTAACACTAAATTGATACATTCAATTAATTAAGTTCTTTTCACTTATTATTTTACTTTTTGGTTTTTAATATATTAAATTTTAAACATAGATAGCATCTTTGTAACATTTTAACAGCCAGTGTTTGAGCCAAAAAAATGTAATTATTATTTTTTAACATCTTTCTCATTGCATTTACCATAAATGTTATGAACTTATGAACAAAGAATCAATCATATATTGTTCACGGACATTTAATTTAAACCAAATTTAATATAATTTCAGCTAAGTTCATTTAATTATAACCTTGCATAATTTTATAGGTATGTCGCTATAGAAGTAGGTACATAATAACATAATTATATACATTTCCTTTTCAGACTTGGCTAAAGTGTGTCAAATCAGTCCATTACATAACACAGTTCGATCGTATCACTAGTCCATCAAGTCCAAATTATTTAACTGATCCTGGACAGCACATCGTAGACCCTATGAGAAATCTCCGCACCTCCAAATCCTATGTAGCAACACTTGTGACTCGGATGCACTTTTCCAGGAGTAATCGACAGCTGGTACCTCGCTCTTCCAACGTAAAGCGTCTCCCCAGTAGACGTTCTACCTCCTGGAATAGCTCCGGGGGGTATGTTTCCATTAGATGCTGGAACCCATCTTAAGTTTTCTGGCTTAGCGCAAAGAACTTCAATGTTTTGCACTGGTATTTCTTTGCCATTGTACATGACTGATGCTGCGTTATGCCTCACTGATAGCTTCCCAGGCAGCAGGTCTCCGCCATGCCACGCTCTGATGACCCATAAAGGACTTCCATCCCAACCCTCATGTCCTCCTACGACAGCTTTCCCTTGAAGACTTGAAGCACTGGTAGACGTTGTTGGCATCCAGTCGAAATCGCCTGGAGAATCCACGAAGTTTACCAACTCTCCTTGATTTGTGTTGGATGATTCTCCGTGGTAGATGTAGTTGGTGATGTAAGTGGGGTTCGTAGGTTGGTCCGTTGTGGGGGGAGGCATAGGAACCGCGGGAATAGCTGGAATGGGAACCATCATGGCTCCTGGCACGTAGTAGGGGTACGCTGGGACGCCTGGGGGGTAGGTGTGCGGCTGGTCTGATGGGGGCGGGTGGGGTGGATGCGAATATGGTGGGGGCAAAGGGGGATGTGGCCAATGAGGTGGCGGCGCCCCAAAATAGGGTGGTGGATTATTTCCTCCGGAGTAGTGACTCATTTCTGACTGAATTCACAAAATTTCTCACACAGCCACAGTCTTAGACTTTTCAATGTAGACCGTTCTGGTATTTTTTCTGATGAAGAAACAACACGTTCAAAATTAACTTCAGGCAATGACAGGTTACCTAGCACAAATACTAAAACACAGACTGCAGTATCACACTGGTCAGCAAGCACTAAATATTGGAATACGTGTAACACTTTATAACTGGGTTGGAGTAATCTTATCAGTTACAGATAATAATAAAGTTATTTGTTCGTGAATCATGTTCCGTAGCGCGTTTGAAGAAGCAAATTTATTGCGAAATCGATAGAGTCATTGCTCCAATGATATCTACTAATATATTGATAAGAAAAAAGAACAACATGGATTTACATATTTGTAACTGATAATAAAAAGAGGTGTTCTCAATTAGATTTGCGGCAAAAGTAATCTTTATGAATGGGTTTTAACAAAAATTAACGATTTTGTGGAAGTCCCACAGATTATTATGTCATGTAACTAACTAACTAAACTTCACGCCACTTCCCTAGCGGGGTAGGCAGAGAGAACCGAACGCCATATGGCACGATCCTTACACACCTCACTCGCCTCTTTAACATTCATGATCCTTTTTAGACAAGCTCTACTGTTTGTTTAAATATCATGTATCTAGCATAATATTTATTTTATCTAATATTTATTTTATAGAAATAACGACATAGGACCTAAGCTTGCCTTGCCTTGTCTTGCTTGCTTATCGCTTTCTTCTTAAGGGACAAGAGACCTTTAACGCGGTGAATCCATAAGGAAACCTTTTAATGTTCGTCACCGAGCGATTGACACCATGAGACATGGGTTTATGGGTACAGCGAATATTTACTACCAGAACTTGTTACCATTTTCATGGCATTAAAAAAATTTTAAATAAAAAAATATATTTATTAATAACCACGTGTTTTTACAAACTAAATATTATAAAAATGAATAAATTAATAAGAATTAATAGAATACATACAATTTTACGTATGTGCAAGAATATATATTAAAAAATATATTCTTATAATATCTAAACAAAAATCTTACAAACAAAAAATGTTATACATACTTCTATTTATATAATAAATGTATATATTACAATTCGTAGACTGGATAATGTGAATATATAACTATTACACATTTACTACCAAATTTTTAATCTAACTTATTTGTAAAGTATCATACAATTCGTATAATTATTGCAAAATATACAAATGTGAATATAAATGTATCGTTATACCATTCACTAGAACTTTTTTCAAAATTCAGCGTTATCTTACATCTATACTGTTTTTTTAATACATCTTTTAATGGTGATATGTGAAAAAATTCACTAAATCTACACATACAATAATATTGACTGGCATATAACTACAACTTTTCAAAAACTATTAAGGGCTGATTTTATAACAGTCAGATAAAAGATAACAATCGAATAGATCACAATCCGGGTGATTGCAAAATGTCATTGCCTGTTTGTTTAGTAAAATAAAATATGACATCCGCAAATTGGTGACTTTATACTTTATCAGTCGGTTAATTCTTATCTGGCCATTAAAAAATCGGCCCTAAAATGATTACATCATACATTTTTGGGTATATTAGTTACATTTGACGTTATAATATTATGACATGTCACTTTGACAAATAATTATCAGATACATACATATATTCGGACCGCCACATCGTCCGCGTATATTTCAAATTAAGCCAAAAAGGATATTGACTTTTAGTATTATCCTACACGAATCTGTAAAAAGTTAAATCAAGTGAATAGATATCAATATGTGTGCCTTTCAGCTGAATCCTGAAAGTGTGATTAAATGACAATAGCTGTCTGGCGGATTTACCCTAAGGCCCAGTAGGCCCGGGCCTAGAGCGGCCAGATATTAGAGGCGGCCAATCGTGTTAAAAATTAAGTGACGACTCTTTAGTTCTGAGAATTATGGCCTGGGGCCTAGGGCGGCCAAGATTGTAAATCCGCTACTCCGCCACTGGCTGTCATCAATCATCATCAACATGCAGCATCAAATTGTTTACATTTTACATTTAAGTAGGATGTCAACATATTATTGAAATGTTAATGTACTTTAATAACTATTTGGTAGAAAAGTCGAGATACATTTAGCCTAATCGCTTGAGCCTCATATCGTATCTGGTGAGAGTAAAACATTCGAAAATGTATCATCGATTTATAAGTTGTTGTATTACAGCGATGATTCATCAGCGGATATTAATCACTCACTAGTATTAAAAATTATTTATGGTTAAAATATCGATACAATCATGAGCGGTGGTAGCTCAATGGTAAGGACACGCGCCTCTTAACCGAGGAGTGCGGGTTCAAACCCCGACACGTACCTTTAGATTTTAAAAAATCTATGTACATATTTATACCACTAGCTCGACGGTGAGGGAAAACATCGTGATGAAACCTGCAAATTCAAACAACTTTGAATTTGTAACCATGATCCAAAAATTGTCTGGTTCCCCTATCTTAGGGTTACGAAGGTCAGATCGGCAGTCGCTTCAATGTAATTACCAGACTCGCTAAATCCTGGATCATGGTCTAAGCGGACCCCGTCTAAGCACGGGACATAACGCTAGGAAGATGATGAAACTATCGATACAATCAAGACTACTATGTCAATCGAGCAGTCGAAGAGACTATTATTGAATTCGACTATGACAGTATTGATAGTTTTATCGTAACATCTACTAGACGTGGTGTAAAATATTGTTAATTACATTAAAAAAACTATTCGACGCTATTAATCTAGCCGCTTGTCGCTGTTGTTTCACAATTTTCCATCTAACCCAGCCCGGCTTTATTTTTGGCTAAACGTAGTTGAAGTGGCAGCATGCCCCTTTGACTCTGCTTACCCCTTCGGGGATTATGGGCATGATGTTATGTTTGTATGTATTCTTATCAACAGCTTCACTGGCGCACCAGTTTAATATTGTCGAAAATATTGACAGTTTTTTCAGTGCTATCCTAATTGCTTAAATCACCAATAGTCTCACTGATAAACGAGATATTCAAATTACAAAGTCTCACTAGTGCAACTATTCGACGATTTTAAAACTATACAAAGTTCCACCAATACATCTGCTCCCTGTCTCCGACAGTACCAATATCCCACTGTAGCCTCCTCACGTGAGCGCTTAGATCGATATCGTCAATAATGCAACTATTCGACTATGTTAAAACTATTAATAGTACCAACAGTTTCCACAAATTCGACTACATGTCTTCGACAGTACTGATAGTCCCCAACAACCCGACTACTGGATGTTACCGACGGCACCGATAGCCTCGCCACCGACGATACTAACACCAGCCTCCTCACGTGAGCACCACGGCGCGGAAGACACATCGGTTCCCGTCCATGAGCGCCGGCCACACGAACGACTTGATCAGGTCCGAGCGGCGCTCCCGGGCCTCGCCCAGGGAGTACCGGACGTGCTTCTCCGGGTTCATCACCACTGGAATGTTGAACATGTTGGAGAATTAGAACAAATGCATACACATGGCATATATAGACAACTTGTTTATACATAGGAGTGGTTAACTACGACAGTAGGGAGCTAGATTTCAACCTATGACCTAAAGTTACTTTTTGTTTAGGATATAGGTCATACCTAATTTTAAATAGAGGTGAATTATAGGACTTAAGAAATACTAGCTAGTGGTCGCGACTTCGTCTGAATTAACCAAGACATACGTATTTATTTACCCTTGTTGGGTTAATTTATCAAATTTCTTGTTCTAAAATAATAATAATTTGTATTAGTTTTTGTTACATCAGCTATCAGTCAGTGAAAGTTCCGTGACAATCGGTTCAGCTGTATTTTGACTGGCTCGATGGTGCATTTGGTAGTGATTCTGCCCCATTCGGCAAGAGTTGTGGGTTCGATCCCCACCCAGGACAAACATTCGTGTGATGAATACTTGTGTTTGTTTTGTGTCTAGGTGTTAATATCCAATCTTCGGACCTAGGGCGGCCAAGATTGTAAATCTGCCACTTCGTGCCTCCAATGTACAGCTTGGGCAGAACGCTCAACACCTGCAACCTGAACTGTGTCCCACCTGGAGTGAAGTCCGTGTCGATGCGCAGCGGCGGCGAGTGCAGGCTGACGGTCCAGGCGGCGCGGCACGCGGCCGCCACCAGCGCGTGCAGAGCCGCGCACCCGCCCAGGCACGGGTACTCGCGCAGCGTGCTCAGCACCTGGAACACGGCGGACAAAATGGTTACGACAAGACAATAGCAATTAAATTTTGTACAAGAAGCGGCAGATTAACTGTCAGTAACCTGATGGTCCACAATCACCATAGAGTATAGGCTAGGCTATCGCCAGAGGTATAGGCTAGTTTGCCAGTCTTTAACACCTCAAAGGCTCCTTAGGCCTATAGCACTGAGAATGTAACTAGCACATTATTCTTTGACAAGCTCGATGTCGCATGCGGTAGTGACCCTGCCCCATGCGCCAAGCGTTGTGGGTTCGATCCCCACCCAGGACAAACATTCGTGTGATGAATACTTGTGTTTGATCTATGTCTGGGTGTTAATATCCAATATTTAAGTATATATTTGTGGTACCACCGTTGATTCTGATATCCGTAACACAAGTGCTCAAGCTACTAACCTCGGAGTCAGATCAATGTATGTGATGTAGTCGGATATTTATTTTATTTATTCTTACCGACATCGGCGCTGAGAGCAGAGTGTGAAATTCCAGTTCTCTCAGTCACCGAACGAAACGCAGAAGCTTGTAAACCGCTTCTTAACGCCTGTCACTCTGATAATGGTACTTCTATCGTGTCGTTCAAATCATACAGCGTGTATCTACGCCGAGTCTTGCTCGATCTCACCTGGTTGACGACAGTCCGCTCGGCTTCCCCCAGCGGGAAGCTGTGCGCTGTCTCGTGCAGCACGCGCGTGGCGGCGGTCACCAGCCGAGCGACGCTCGGCTCGGCGACGCTCGACTCGTCCACGCCCAGCAGCGCCTTCACCTCGCTCAGTCGCCGGTCGCGCAGACTGATCGCAGCGCGGAACGACAGCTGGGGATGTGGGAAGAAGGGGTTTCAAGTCCAAATCTAAATAACACAAAACTAATATATTTGCTAAGTGACTCATAATATCTAATCAAATAAGTGCGAATAGGATTCACGCAAGAAGCCTTCCGCATTACATACTTTGTGGACATTTCCAACGTCTACATTATTTCTATTGTTTTACTTTATTTGGTTATTTATTATTTATAATGGAAAGCTCCATCATATTATTCTACGAGAAAACAAAATATTTTACATACATACATTAACATCACGCCCACAATCACTAAACGGGTAGGCAGAGACAAAGGGGCAACAGGCCCCTTTAACCACATTCAGCCAAAAACAAAACTGGGCTGGGTTAGACGGAAAATTATGAAAATGTAGTAACAAATGGCTAGCTTGTCATCTACACAATTACATATCCAAAACCCCATATACTATTAGTCGCCTTTAAGACATGCTAGGATTGCTAGGCAAGAAACACAGTTAGCACATTATTTTTAAGTCCCAGACCAACATGAGACCAAATCTTTTAGGGGTCATATAATAAGGATGATCTGATGATAGCTCCCAGCTTCAACTTTCAAGTTGGCAAATAAGCTGATCTATACTCACAACGACGACGGAGAAGACGATCTTATACTTGAGATGCGGCGTGTGGCGCAGCGGCTCCAGCGCGGAGAGGGCCGGCAGCGCCTCGTCCGCCGCGCGCGCCCACACCGCCGCGTACTGGGAGACCAGCTTGCTCCTGGAAGTTGACAAAGGCATATCTTTTAGTTGCAGATATAACGTAAGGGCCCTCACTCACCCAGTCGCCATGGCGACGTCGCCGGCTACGTATCCAAACAATTCATATTACAATGTATGACAGTTAACTCACTAGGCGACGGTTTGGCAACGTCGCCAATTTGGAAGCGTAGCCACGACTGTCGATTCGCTGTGTGGAGTCTGGAGACCGTGGCGACCAGGCGACGTCGCCAGTAAGATGTATAAGAAGCAAGCTGCGTCTCACTCACTCAGTGTCCAACCGGCCGCCAAGACGGACGCATAATGAGTTTAGATACAGAAAGATTTATTGTAGAAATTCAAAATGACGACCATGTTTATTATATGGGATTTCGCAACAAAAGATTATACCGATCGTAATTTCAAAATAAAATGTTGGGACGTAATAGTAATAGTGGACCCAGAACTTCTTAGGTTTCTTCTTTTTAAAGTTTTTGCGACGCACATAATAAAAAAAAAAAATTCAGTCGAATTGAGAACCTCCTCCTTTTTTTGAAGTCGGTTAATAAGTGCGATTTCTTCTAAGCACGAAGCGTCCATTCTCGATATGAGAGAGAACTGAACTGACATGGTCGCCACTGGCTACTCCATTTGGCAACCGTAGGTAGCCATAGGTAACCTTGCCTACGTAGTCAGCGATGTCGCCATTGCAACTCGGTGAGTGACGGCCCTAACTGCACTCACTAATCATACTAATATTATAAAGAAGAAATATTTTATTGTTTGTTTGTATTGAATAGGCTCCGAAACTACTGGACAGATTTGAAAAATTCTTTCACTAATAGAAAGCTACTTTATCAGGGAGTAACATAGACTATATTTTATCCCCATATTCCTGCGGAAACAGGAACTACATGGGTGAACCGCAACTACCGCGCGGCACTGCTATCAAGAGATAGCAGTGCCCCGCGTATATAGACAAGGGTAGACTAAAGCCAAGGAGGTTGCTTGCTGAGTAAGGAAAGCAGTTGGGATATTGTTATTAAGTCTCAAATTAACATGGCATATAACTAGTGTCAGCCATAAGATTGCCACATCTTCTCTTGAACAATCAGGCCTTCAGATCCAAAAGTATCTATCTTGAACAATCAGGCCTTCAGATCCATAAATATCCTCTTGCTGCTTATTAAGCATATTTTTACGTCACGGCGCAGGACACATCAAAATTTTATCACACTCTTACTAAAATCTAGCCTTATATTTGATAGAGATAAATAGAGATGACTTCAGCAAGAAACGTGGACAGATTTTAAAATAAATATACCAATGATTGCATAAACTTTTACCTTTGGTAAAAAACGTCAAAATATTTCTTTTGCTTAGGAGAAAGGGGAATGACCAGGTACTGTTGAGCAGATTCATACATTGGCTGGTGGGAAGATTGTGTATTTTATGAGGTACATTAAAGGTACATTCGTCTTGTAAATATTATATGACTCAAAGTTATCTAGTACATTAATTATCAGCATACATCCGCTATTCAGACCATCAGAACCGCGGCTCACTTTATTATTATAATTGTTTCCGTTTTATCGAGGTACATTGAAATTAATTCAAGGTACATAATAGTACATTCCTGGTACATTCCTTTCATGTATAACTTAATCAATTATGCAACAGTACACCCGCCATTCTGACTCACACGCTCTATCTCCTATTACTCACCTATCGGGCAACTGCGGCGAATCGTCGCTGTCCGAGTGGTACCCGTCGCTGGCGGAATCGGTGGGCGAGCGCGGCGTCGCGTGCGCCGGCTCGCCGTCAGACATCTGGGACAGCACCGCCGCGCAGCCGCGGGAGTAGCTCATCAGCACGCCGGCTACCGGTCTGGAAAAGAGGACAAGGGGCATTTAAATATTTGCAAGAAACATTGTTACCTGTGTCACCTATGGGAATGGGCCTGCAAGTGGGTGAGAGAGGCAACATTGTGGCGAAAGGCGATACCTAAATGTGTCAATGTTTCAAAGTCAAAGTCAAAATATTCTTTATTTATATAGGCTTCAAGGAACCACTTATAAATAGTCAAATACAGGTGAAGCTATATGATTCTACCACCGGTTCGGAATGTTGTGTCTACTGAAAAAAATACATTCACGTAAAGCCACGTTGGTTTTTCGGTGGCTATATAGGCTGGACATAATCCTGGTCAGAGACGGAAGACCATTGAGACACCAGGAAACATTGACAAGTAGCTTACCAGAAAACATTACGACATTTTGGCGTGTTAGAACTATTTAGTCAGCATTTATAGGTAGGTTTACGTACCCCCTTCAAATGGGCTGGCTGGGCTTTCAGATCTGATTATCGTTGTAGAACCATAAATTTAGTTTACCATAGCTCAAGTTAAACCTTCGTATGATAACGTTAAAAACCTAATGAGACGCTGAATTCTTCAACTGATCGTCCATAACGGTTATAACAATTTCCTTTTGTGCATTATATTCCAAGAATATTATTAAAATATCAACTACGATTGTGAAAAACATTCTGCATTATAACAATATGCAAAGCTAAACAATAAACGTCAATAATTATCCATTTTACTTGGTATAAATTGCAAAACTATTCATGTATTATGTTATGTTTTGATAACGATAAAGGAAATTAACGTTTTAAAGAACAAGGTATCTGAAAACGTCTATGGTTTATTAGAATCCTTTATCCCCAAACTCAGTGTTGGATAGTATTCTTAACATTTCTTGGCCTTCGATCAGATTTTGGATCTTAGTAGTTCGTCTTTAGAGCGTGAGCACGAACGTACTGTGTTTAAGAAAGAAAGAAAGAAAAAACATTTATTACATTTGGACATCACAACACAACCAGGATAGTACATCAGTACAAATACATACAGCAACAAAAAAAGGAGTAACACAACTTATTACGACAAGTTAGACAGAGATAGAAGAGAAAAAAATATTAAAGATTTTACGATAACCAGACACGGGTTTGCAATGTCCAAAGGAAAAGGGCCTCACTCAGCATTTAAGCCTGACCTGCATGGCAAGCCATGGCGCTGGTTTTCAGTGCGCCCTGCCGAGTGATGCCCACGGACGAGTGCCCTGATTTTTTATACATCTACATATACATAATACTAATAAGGGTTTAACTAGGGTTGCCATCCGGGTTTCCCCGGATTTGCCCTAGTTTAGAAGGCACCCGGGGAGCGACCGGGCGGGGCTCCATTTGTAGTCCGGGTTTAAAAAAATTAAGTCTTGCGCCGCCCGCGACACGCACCATGCCCGCACGCCGCGATCAACCGACGAACCGACTCGCTAAATTCACCATCATGTTCAACCGTGTTTTATTACAAAAACCTGTTGACATTTCCGGGTTTTTGGGATCTAAAATCCGGGGTTTTCACGCTTTTTGTCCTGGTTGCCAAATGTTAGAGATGGCAACCCTATGTTAAACACAAGTTTTCTACAAACAAATCTCATTTACAATGCGCAGGCCATTTCATCTGCAGCACCTTCACACGCCGTCCAAAAGTGTCAGAAACTACGTAAGACCCCATTGCGATCAATTAAACAGCAATTAACAATTTGTCTCACTGTCTCCGCTCCGGCTTTCCAGACTGGGAACGAACTACAATACGGTCCCGTCGGCGCCATTGCGATCACAATTAAAGCAACAGTATAATAATTACACTGTTATATTTCTTATGAAACGCCACGCCATATTCCTTATTACAATGATTCTCACGACATTTGCAGCCATTTCTCCGTTAGTTCGCCAGGGTTGGCAGTGGGAGCTGAACTTAGATAGTGAGGTGCCCGTTATATCACCTCATAACCTAATAATCTTTCTGTTATCTAAATACAATAAGTCTAACTTGCCTGATGACTAACTAATGTTTCCCACCTTCGGCCGCATTCATACAGTCTTCATATTTCTTGACAACAGTACTTTTTTTTTAAATCTGAGGTAATTTTCTGTACACATTTCATTACAATTAATTGAGTAGATAAGGTGTAAAATAATAATAAAACCGTGTATAAAAAACATTTTTAGCAGAAGGCAGAGACCATAGAATAAACGCCTTAAGCAAAATTTAGCTATAAAAGTGCTAATATTTATTACCTACTCGAGTTTATTTTCTAGTTTCTGAAATTCTGTCAAAAGCCGCTTACCTTTTCAATATTCAAATACAGTGCTGTAAAGTCGAGGGTTAGTAATTTTTGCATAAGAGTACCTAACTTTAAAAGATACATAATAGTCACCCCAGAAGAGGTAGGCGAGTCAAAGGGAAGCTAATCATATTAAACCAAAAAATAAAACTAGGCCGGGTTAGACGGAAAATTGTGAAAATCTAGCGACAAGTGGCTAGCTCGTCGCCTACACAATCACATATCCAAACCGATATACCATTAGTCGCCTTTTACGACATGCTAGGCAAAGAACACAGTTGGCACAACGGACTTGTAAAAAAAGAAGGACTCCACGCTAACATACTATATCGTGAAGCCACGTTTATGCATGTGTGTGAGATACTTAAGGATACCAGATATCGGATATCTGTCATTTGGAGCACTTATTATGTCTATGTGTGACGTAAGTTGCGTGTCAAGGTGGAGCACCTGAAGAGGTTCAATGTCTAGTTAGTGGCGCGGAGTCCTTTCTTTACTAGTCCGTCGTTGGCACATTCTTTTTAGGTCCGAGACTAACATTAGGCCTTATAAGATAATGACTTTTATATTCATAACTATAGTGGCACCCCTCACGAAATACTCGTATTTGCCCATTGAAAGGTGTTGCGTCAGTTTTTGCGGCGGCGTTACAGCTCCCATCATTGTTAGCTTCGATTAATTATAGCTGCTAATTGTTTTTATGAAAGCCTTTCGCTGCGAACACCGGATTACATAATTTTTTGTAAGCAAGGAACTTCCATCCGTGTTAAACATTATACTGACTAATGTAATGAAAATTGGAATAACAATTTTTTGTTTTGTGTTCAGGGATAATTAAAGTAGGTATTTTGAGCATACTAAGGATGGTAGCTTAATGGTAAGTACAACGCATCTCAACCTAGGGGCGCGGGTTCAAACCCGGGCACGTACCTCTGGTTTTTTCAAATCTATGAACGTATTTTACCACTAGCTCAGCGGTGAGGAAAAACATCATGATGGAACCTGCACATTCCAACAAGGGATGTGAAACCATGATCCGGATTTGTCTGATTTCCTTAAATAAGGGTTACGAAGGTCGACAGTCGCTTTAATGTAATTACCAGGCTCGCTAAATCCTGGATCATGGTCTAAGCGGACCCTGAATGCCCTGAATGTAGGTAACGCTAGAAGAATGATTTTGAGCTTACTAAGCTGCTATTTATTTCATTAACATCTAATTACATGCGAGTACCATGACGCCGCGAAGGTAAACAGAATCCAAGAAGAACAAGCTTCCTAAACCACATACTACAGTTAAAGAAAATAAGCTGGGTTAGATGGAAAATTGTGATTAAGAAATGACAAGTGGCTAGCTCTTCGCTACTTAATCGAAAACTAAATACCCAATACACCATTAAGTTGCCTTTTACGACATGCTAATCGAGAAACGCAGTTAGTAGGTAGGTACATTCCATTTCAGATAAGCCACTGGCAACTAAATTGATTCGTTAGTTTCTACATTTGTTCGTCCCTATGAAAACAAATGAACAAATCCATTTAGAAAGTGCATTGACCTTTTCACTTTTACATCCAACTTTGATTAAAACGCTGCACAGAGATTACTCAGCCAATAAAGCGATTCGAAAACAACTTTCCATACATTTCCGATCTTAACAATGCGCCATATATTCATAAATCTATCACTCCGAGCCATTGTCTTTGCGAACAAATCGACAAGCAAATTGCGCGTTTAAGTCCACATTCGTTCAACGCAATAAAGCTCATAATCGCTCGTCCAAAACATTGATTTGCTTAGTTTAGAAAATTTACTACGCGTGTTAAGATAACATGTGCAAATGTTTGACTTTACGCTTTTAAAGCGAAGTTGACTTTCGCTTTCAAAAGGAAATGTTAGCTTTGAACGATCGCCGGCCACGTTCGAAAGCATGGAAAAGTCAAGAAAACCGCTTGTTTAAAGGGAAACTGTGATAATTTCCTGCCATTAACATCTCGCGCTGATAAATTGCATCATATTCCCATTAGAGCCTCGTTATCTTTTATGTCAACATGATAATCAATTTAAATGAATTGGTTATATCTGCATAATGTTAGATAACGCTATAATGTAATGACTGACTCGATACCGTATTAGATAGACCCTGCCCTATGCGCCAAGAGTTGTGGGTTCGATCTCCACTCAGGACAAACATTCGTGTGATGAATACTTGTATTTGTTCTGTGTCTGGGTGTTAATATCTAATATTTAAGTATATATTTGTAATACCACTGTTGATTCTGATGTCCGTAACACAAGAGTCAGATCAATGTATGTGATGTTGTCGGGTATTTATTATTTAATGGCAAATAAAAAGTATAACATGTGAAACTATGGAGATTTTCATTATAAACTACCATCCATGGTTGGGGAACGATGCCGCGGTGGTAGCTCAATGGTAACGACACGCGCCTCATAACCGAGAGGTGCGGGTTCACCAGAGCACGTACCTCTGGATTTTTCAAATCTATATACGTATTTATACCACTAGCTCGACGGTGAGGGAAAACATCGTGAGACACACACTTCTAAAGTTAATTATGCGCCCATTATTTCTTTGTTCAGTAAATACGAGCGCAAATTCAATTGAACCAGTCAATACAATACGTAACGGCTTCGTATAATCAAATTTATTTTTTACATTTCGTTCGCCAAAAACTCTAGACTTTATTAGATGTTACATAACATAGGTGATCGAGCGAAGTTTTCAGTGAAAGCTTGGCGGTCAATACCGGTCGTCCGTCAGACTGGTCGCTAATCGATTGGTTTGTACCAGTGTTGTGACTAGAGATTATGACTTATCGATAGCTTTGTTATGTAATAGACTGGTCGTACGCATATTGGACATGAGCAATGACCAACCATATGAAATTGACAGCAACTATATATATATTATAATGTACTCCTGCAAATGCTTAATGTATGTGTTGTTAGTGAGACTTAACAAATAAATAAATAAAATAAACTTTATTCATCTTCACTTAGTAGAACTAATATATAAATCATCAGAAAATACTTTGTTTTGGTTTCAACATTAAAACAATCTGTAAAACCTAATGGTTTTACTATATACCACATATGTGTTTTATCTGTTAGTGTATCCGTAAACCTAAATGCAGATAATGGAATAATGATTTTTATTTTTATTTATTTATTTAGAAAAGTTCACCAACAGTGAAATTGTTGTTGAAAACATATCAACATTATTGTAAACAGTACTTATATATAAATGAGATCTTATATGTATACCAATAAGAGAGTTTTTAAAGAAAAACCTTAAATATAGGCTTTTTAATGAAATATAAGTATTATGAGATTGAAGGATTAAATATAAATAAAAGATGACTGGCCCGTTGGTCGAGTGGTCACAGACCCTGGCCACGAAACCAAGGGTTTTGGGTTCAAATCCCGCTTGCGGCAAATGTTTTATGTGGTGAACACGGACATTTGTCCTCGAGTCATGGATGTTTATAAACGTATTTAAGTATGTCTATCTGTTTTCCTAGCATCCATAGCACAAGTAAATAAGATTAGTTTGAACTAGCTGTGTCAGTCTGAATTTTAATTTATTGAGATAATTTTATATTCAAATTACGTCTTATCTATCAAAATGCAGTCGATAGAAAGATTATCGACGATTCGTCAACACTAATTTCCATAAGTTACATAAGGCGCATTCAGTTAATGAGTTTTTATAATATTATATGAGGTTGTTTGATGACTATGATATAACTTGATTTATGTGATAGCATCGAGCCGAATAGTGACAGATTGGAAGAAGTAAAAGTGATTGTAAATCAAATAAAAAAAACGGGTTTGGCAACAGTTAATTTCCTGTTTCCTGTCTCAAAACACTCAGATATTGGTTAGGTATTTTTCGGATGTAAGAGAAGTACATATTAGGTTCGATCCTGTAGCGTTATTTAAGTATAATTATGGACTTTGTCGGTTTGAGAAAAATATTGAACTCAATAGTAAGGACACGTGCCTCATAAGCGAGGGAGGAGTTTGTTTGTTTACTTGAATGCGCTAATCTCAGGAACTACTGGTCTAATAAAAAAAATCTTTTAGTGTTAGATAGCCTATTTATTGAGGAAGGCGTACTTATAGGCTTTATAACATTAACCATAAACGCGGGTTAAACCATGGGCACAGCTAGTGTAATATATGAGCAAAGTCATACATGGCTTTGCTGACTATTATTTAATAATCAATGACTCAGATATATCTCCTAGACCGTAATTACCGGACCGTTACGACTACAACGCGTCAATTACGCTAAACGCGTGGTTAAATAACGATAACGTCCCGTTATTAACGATAATAACGGCTATTTGCACGACGATTTAACGATTAGGTTTTTTGAATTGAATTTCTTTTAGCCGAGTGTGCTGTGGCAGTTTTGTGAATGAGAGGCTTTTGTGGGTGAGGTGTGGGCTATATAGGTAGCAAGCAGTATGTTGCCTATTTACTAATTGTATAATTCAAAAGCCTTAACTTACTTAGCAATTCACTTTTCTCTCAATAATCCTGATTGACATGATAAATTAATAGGGACACTTTTCACAATTTTCCATTAACCCAGCTCAATAAAAAAGTGGTTGGAAGAGGTTATACTTACTGCTTCTTGGACTCTGTTTACCCCTTCGGAAATGGCAAGCGAGATACATACAAACCAGTAATCCCCGTATGGGGTAGGCAGAGTCATTAGGACAGCAAGCCTCTTTAACCACATTCCGACAAAAATGAAACTTGGCTGAGTTAAATGGTTTTTTTTATTAGTGACAAGTGGCTATCTTGTCGCCTACACAATCACATACCTAAAACCCCTTAAACCAGTAAATACAAAGTTACATCTACGGCTTTGTTTTATTAAGTGCAAATCCTAAGAAGGAAGCAACACCTACCAAAAACGATGAGTTTAATAAAATACATGTATGATGAGTTTAATATAAACATTACGTGAGAAATAACTGGCGCTTCCCTTTCCTCTAGCGATACGTATCGCATCCTGCGTTAGGAAAATAACGAGTAAATAACGTTAGCTAGCTAAAGTAACCATAATTACGTTTTGGACGGGACTGTCCCGTTATACTGTTATATGTCACGGAACAGTGGAAATTTGATTCAAAAAAACCTTATCGTTCTTGAGGGCCACCCAAGAAATCTTCGGGAGCTGAATTGTCCCGTTTTGAGAATCCAACAAAAGACCCATTGATTTGGGCATTGACAATTACAAATACAAAATATACTTTTTTATTAAAATAAAATTTTTATAGAAGGTTGTCTGTGGGATACAGCTATGGCGTGGAATGTTCCATAATCTTATTTAATAAGGCAGTTGATTTCACGTGCTTTACATCTTCTAGATTGAGGGGTGTAGTATGATAATGTCCCGTTTCGGTCGAACATAATAATAGTCACTTCAGTCATAGCACTTTTGAGTTTTATTAACAGCGAAATTGTTTCACGGCCCACCTCGAGATTGTTTTGTATTGAATAATTTATGTGGAGCAGGGTTGGCGAGTATATATTTGTTGTTTAACTTTTACTTATATGGTGTGAAATGCAAGTTTACAGAAATTTAATTCTATTTCACTTCATGCCATGGTACGCACAGTTCACCTAATTGCTTCTAATCGTTGTGGGTCTGGTTTTGTTTCGGCTAAATGAGATTAAAGAAACTTATCGCTCTTCGGCCTCTACCCTTTCAGGGATTACGGCTTATTGATATGTGCATCTGAAGGTGATGTTAGGAGCTAGATGAAGAAGGAATATAGATAGACCGCGTGGTCTGCTTTGAGACCCAAGCTAGTAGTAATAGTACTATTATGTACTATTGTATAGTAATTTTTTTATTAAAATTGACTGGCCCGTTGGTCGAGTACTCAGAGACCCTGGCCACGAATCTAAGGGTCGCGGGTTCGAATCCCACTAGGGGCAAATGTTTCGTGATGATAATGGGCATTTGTACTCGATTCATGGATGTTTATTAACGTATTTAAGTATGTCTATCCGTTCACCTAGAATCCATAGCGCAAGCATAAGCTTAGTTTGGAGCTAGGAAATTGGTGTGTCAGTCTCAAGAATTATATTATTATTTATATTATTAAATTATGATCTCTTACAAATATTCTTGCAATTTTAATCGACAGCCCTCACGCAAACAATTTTAACTCTACTGCGCGTGTTGGTAGTAATTAGCGTTTATGTAAGCAAATGTAATTAATTATGTCCAAGATACGTTTTTCTTTTGTAATTTTGTCATAATTTTTTGGTGCGTGACAATATTATCTTTTAATTATGATTTACGGTGTGAAAATTACAGGTATGTGGGTTTTACGTCGCCACCTCGTAAGCTTTTATTTATAGTTTTTACATTGTACTAACTGAATAGCATATATCAATGTATTTGGGTATGTGATTGTGTAGGCGACGAGGCACGAACGACTAACCCAGCCCATTGTCCCGTGTTGGTCTGGGACTTAAAAAGAATGTGTCATCTGTGTTTCTTGCCTAGCATGTCGTAAAAGGCGACTAATGGTACATCGAGATTTGGGTGTGTGATTGTGTAGGCGACAAGCTAGCCACTTGTCACTACTTTTTCACAATGTTCCATCTAACCCAGCCCAGTTTTATTTTTGGCTGAATATGGTTAAAGTGACCTGCTGTCCCTTTGACACTGCCTACCCCTTCGGGTATTATGGGCGTGATGTTATGTGTGTATGTATGTATATCATTACGCCCGCAATCCCCGAAGGGGTAGGCAGAGTCAAGTTAAGTAAATATCTTTTATAACTTATAACAAAACACGTTACGGCCTGCCTGATGGGAACTAATTACTGCAGCCAGCAGATATTTATAATATCAAAGACGAATACGTTGGGTTGGGCATCTAGAACTCTCCCTCGACGTTTGGAGTGGCGTGGCATTTGGATGGTGTTAGCTGTTACCATGGCGGCAGCAGTTGAGGACCCACCTGCTGTCGTTGAGGTCCAGCGCCGGGTCGCTACGCTTGACCTGCCCGACGCACGCCAGCACCGCCTTGTCGCTCTCCACACGCGCTGCTAGTGCTGACACCAACGTCGGCAGCTGACGCAGCGCTGGTTTGTCCACGATCGTCAGAAGGGACTTGTTATCGATGAGACGTCGTTCGACGTCGGAGTGGGAGAGAGCCAGGAGCCGCTGGTGCGATGACGAAGCGGGGTCTTGGTTGACGGTGACTGGGGACTGGGAACAAAATCGATGTTGAAATGGTTTATCTACTAAAACTAGTGAGTATGTTAATCGATTATCCAAATTCAAGATATCACAAGCTGTTAAAGTTCAAAATTAAAATAGTTTTCTGAAATTAAATTTATACTTTGGCACCACGGAGTATTTCTGTGGTCTGTGATTGGCACTATCTCACAAAGCTTCACGTCAAGGCAGCATCACATAATGGTCACATTAAACTCACGTATCTAAGGTATATTATTATCTAAATTAAAATGTTATGCTCCCCTCATGATCAAATGTATTACGTATTGTATTGTACGGATTTAATTCGGTACTTGCAAATTGTCAACTAAACAAATCGGGAGAGCGAACATGAGGTCAGTGTTCAATCATTAGATCGCCACACATAGAATCCATAGTTAGATTTCAGATTCTAAGTAGACAAAACTTCAACCAGCAATTTTGCACTGGCCTCCCAGACCGATTGTGTTAGTCTCTAGAAAAATAAAATCTTATAAATCTCATCGTACCAGCTCATCAAGCTTGTGCAGTGCCTGCTTGTACACATCCACGTGGCGCTGCAGCTCATTCTTCATGGCGACGTGCAGCGAGATCAGCGCGCCCGACGCGTCCGCCGTCAGACCATGCGTGCCCAGCCCTGAGGGAGATAGCAGTTAGGTAATGAGTCAGGATGGTTGGTTGTATTTTTGGATTGATCCGGCTCGACGGACCATTCAGTCAAAATGCGGTCCTTCGAGCCGGATTGATACAAATGTAAAGTACGATACAATTAAAAGTCTAGTTCGGTCAAACACAAAAATAAGTCTGCTAATGGTTGCCTACACAAAAGTTATAATAATAAATATCTGACAACATCACATACATTGATCTGACGCAGAGCTGCTTGAGCACTTGTGTTACAAATATCAGAGTCAACACTGGTTCCGTAAATGTACCAACTTAAATATTTATTATATTAACACCTGTTTCAAATACTAATATCTAACTGTCAGTTCAGTCACTTGCTGCATCAACATGGCTCTTAGACATAAAAAAGTCTATTATCTCCTTGATCAAAAACTTCACAAATATACCGAAGTCTATAGAATTTTAAAACAGTGAACATTAAAATTAATTGTTATTCCGTATTAACATATACCAACCGGAGAAAGTTATGTCACCTTTCTAATGCGTTTGTTACGATCCGCTATCAAGCGAAGACAGGTGCGAGGCGAAGTCGTCTCGGAATTATCGCTACGAATCATTTGCTTCTACATTTATATTGCGGAATTAATGAAAACGTAATTATATACAAGTCATTACATCTTTATTACATGTCATTTACATTTAGTTAAATGAAATCTAAGTGAAAACAGCAGTAAAAACTTTATAATATGAGTCAAATTCAAATTCAAATTCAAAATATCTTTATTTATATGGGCTTCAAGAAAGCACTTATAAATAGTCAATATACATAAAAAAAAGGATAAGAACTAATACTACCACCGCATCATTTATCTATCGGTTTACGAAAATCTAAGTATAAATCCCTGTTGGTTGGATATAAAATAATTTTCAGAAGTGCAGCCAGCTTGTGATTATGACAAATCGATTAAAACGATTGAAATAATTAATAACTATTAAATTAAGAACTTTTCTTCTAAAACCTATAAAAAACTTGGATCTTTTTCCAATTTAAAAAAGGCATGTCACTGTCCAAACTATGAATGTGAATAAAATCTCAATGCCAAATGTCACATTAACTCTCTTCTCCATTGCTACAAGAATGAGGGATATACAAACACACGTTCTCTATGAAGTATCATTCACTCCACTTAGATAAGGTTATATTAAAATATTATCTTTCATCCACTCATTATAATCATTAACTGATGAACTTGACTTATCCGATACCATAATTACTTTTGCACCTTCGTAATCCAGATCCCAATCGACAAAGGAAATCATTGGAATCATCATCAGCACATCCCTCATCTCACTTACACTCAATGTTTATTCGTATATATTTAGAGTTCAGACTCCTCCAGCAAATTTTCTTTATCATTAGCCCTCAAGTTTTATCACTGCGCTTTGTGATTTATTTCGCTATGTTTAGGGCTTAAATTCGCTCAGCAAGATTCGATTACGGTAATTTATGTAAGGAAATAAGACATTACGTCTGTTTCCACGTCACTCCTGCGTATCAGATGCCCTGATGGGTTTTTAAGCTGCGACCTTTATGGTGGGAGCCTTCATGGTTCCCGTGGTTGCCTCACGTCATGGTGGTCTGGTTTTGTAATTAAAATTCGATAAGGTGAAAGGAACTATTTTTATCGAGTTTCAATGAAAACTGGGAACACGGAATCTATGCAAAACAAATGGCTATATATTGCAGAGATCTGCAATTTCATAATAATATTTCACAATTATCGGAGACCTTACTGATACTAATTTGCACTTAACGTATTTCGGAAAAAGATAGCTAACTTCTTGGCAGATAAATTGGAAGTTTTAATCTTGAGTTTTGCATAATTGTGGTGTCTTTACAAAGCCCAAGGCATTCAAGAACCCTAATCACTTACCCTGAACTGCAGCATCAAGTTGGCGCCTCCTCGCGTCAATAGCATCCCGCGCCTCCGGCGTGTAGTTGACGAGCGCGCCGGCCAGCCTGGCGGTGCGCGCGCGCAATCCCGAACCCTGGTCGGTGCCCAGCAGGCCGACCAAGCGCCATGCTACCGCCTCACATTGCACTTCTGGACGAGGGGTGATCTCCAACGATATTAGTCTGGAAATAATGAAATGGGTTAGTGAAATTATTTTCCTTACTTACTAAGGTGATCTCCAGAGGTATAAGTCGGAGGAGAAGGGAATGAGCTAGAGAATTATTTATATTCTTACGATTTGTATCTATATTTCTGAAAAAAGTTATACAATTTTATCAGTTTCTGTAAACTACAACAGCGTGATAAACTTTAGACCATTTACCACCATTGACTATTGACCATTTTAAGCGTGATAATGCGAGATTCATACAATATTTACTCCACAGGGTGTTCTTACAACTGATCTCAACTAAAAGCTATTTCTATAATTTATCAACCGTAATCCTAGTTAACCGTTACACTATGTTCAAGATTTCTTCTTTTAATATTTAAAAAAGTAAACATTTTGATAAAACAAGTGAAGCCAGTTATTCACTTGTTTGATAAAAGTTTTTGGTCAGTTCATGTTACACAAGATTTAGCTAAAATACTTCACGTCTTAAATAACATGAGATAAATGAAAATGACTCATATAAATAAAAAGAAACTGCGATTACCAGTCCAATGTTCCAAGACACGCAAAAACCTTAACCTTCCAACGTCTCACTTCAAAGTATAACAAAACGCGACTTATCACCGTAACCTCATGCATCACCCAAACATTCCGTATCTCGTCTGACATCGTAATTAAACCTTACTAAAACAGAAACAATCCCATGCTTGAGCACAGCGTTCACACTATTGTCTGTCCGCTATAAACTGGGACATTTTTTTGCTGAACAGATGCAAGTAAGTTAGTGTGTTTTGGATTCCGTTTTAACGGAAAAAATTCAAGATGGAGAGCGATAAAACTGGAGGTTTGAGCGATCATAGCAAATCCGGGTGCTATTAAGAATGTGGTTTCATGGAAATAGCGAATTACTTTTTTGTACTGACTAAACATTTTATATGAGTGCTAGCTGACACGATAAAATTTGGACCGCAACGTTCTCGAATTTTATATTCTCTAAGATTGTCTCAATTATTTATCATATGAAATAACGGAGATGGTATATACTTACTTTCTATGTCATCATCCTCTTGCCCCTCTCATAGTTCACCTGGGGGTCGGCGCAGCATGTCTTCCTTTTCCATACGTCCCGGTCAGCCGTCATCAAGCTATCCCTCCCATTTCTCTCATATCATCTTTCACACAATCCATCTTCTCTTATCTTCCTCTCTATCCACTAACATTCATACTTTCTATGTAATTCTTGCATTTGATTATAAGTCTTTCTTAAAAAAAGTCAATATACCTACTTATTTATCAGACATCTATTTTAATTACGTCTGAGTAAATTACTACATTAAATAAAAATAAGCGGAGACTTGTCATTAAATAAAGTCCCGTGTTGGTCTGGGACTCATAAAGAACGTATTAACTGTGTTCTGTGCACTTGTCACTACTTTTTCAAAATGTTCCATATAACCATTTCGATTTTATTTTGGCTAAATGTAATTTAGGAAACATTTTTCCCTTTGGAATCTACCTAGCCCTTCGGGGATAGTGGGCATGATGGTATGAATGTAAGAAAATACTTTTTATTTAATGATGCAGACCTAACCTTTGTGTCAATGGCATTAAACTTATCTAACTGAAAGAAATAAGATGAATTGCTTAATAATTCAGATAGCATAGAGGCTACGGAGAAATTCGCTCTCACGCGAACTGATAAAGAAATTAAAAGGAAAATTACGCCTATCACAGATGTCGATCGAACTTGATAGACAGACAGACAGACAATAAAGATGTTTCACTGTTATGCGTGCCTATGGGAACTACATTTAACGTAAGACAATCACATACATTGATCTGATTCTAATGTGAGCACTTGTGTTATGGAAATTTAAATCAATGATAATGCCACAACAAGTGAATGATTAAAACACACATCTAGATATTTCAAATCCATGTAGGGTGAGAAAACCTGCACATTTAAATAACTATGGAAGTGTTACCATGATTCAAATTGTCTGCTTCCTCTATAACCCATAAGGTAATAAAGGTCAGATCGGCAGTCGCTTAAATGTAATTACCAGACTCGCTCATCCTTTATTTATTTATTTATAAAAAATGGATCATGGTCTAAGCGGGCCCTAATTAAGCACATTCGCTGAAACATTCATTAATATATTTTTGAACATAAGTATTCAAGAAACTAAACTTAACACAATAGGCTGATCGCTTAACGATAAAATGCAAGTTACAACTCAAAACGCAAGGTCGTTTCAGCTTCATTTTCGCAATAAATGATAACTATGTCAATTGCCTACTAGAGCAGCTTCTTAATTCCCCAAATCGCATATCTTTTATGTCACAGTCACGAATTGTGAATGGGTCTCGTATTCGCGTGCGCACACGCCGTATCGTTACATCACTGCGTCGGTAGGCGTGAACATTCGAATAACAGGCATATTAACAACGATATTTTCACGGACAATATGACTGTTAGATGATTGGTTAGCCATTGTGTTTGGTGCCAGGGATTTAATTAATGGAGTCAAAGTAATATTTTTTTTGAGGCCGATTGATAGATTTTGATTGGAGGGGGAATTTTCTGTCTGTACTTTGGAGATCAATATCTTCGTTAAGATTAATACTTATCGATTTCACTAGTGTAACTTATGTACTTCATTTTAAAAAACAATTACAATTCCAATAACCAGACAATTTAATGATTAAAAAAAATCCACAAACAACTGAAAACATCGGATATTCGCTGTAGGGACACGTCTTGGTTTAATGATTTAGGTTTAATTATTCACCCTTATTGCATATTACTTTTCTTCAGCAAATAAACACTAAAGAAATGTTTTTTTTTTTCATAAATTTTAAATTCGAATATAGGTCTAATTTGCCATAGTTTGACATCTCGTCCATTTCCGTAATACCTATAATTCTATCACATTAGAATAGCCTTTTAAAAGAAATATATTTTCCTTTTATGAATAGACTCAGATAAAGCGGCAATCCACGAAAAATATCCGTTTCATGCGAACGCTGCTTCAACGTTCAAGAAAACCTCACACGACCAAAACCTAATCAAATACACCAAAACATTAACAGCCTAATAGCTCGTTTATCATCCACTTCGTGAATCTTCCCAGGAACATGTCACGCCCAAACGCGCGAGGTTGAACCCGGACTGAGGTATCGCGCTCGGAGAAAGTGTCCCAACCGGTCGCCCCCGCCGCGCAGCTGAGAGAAGCCCAAAATATTGTAATGCGACTGTCGGAACATCTGTGGTAGCTAAGTAGGTAGGTAAGAGAATATTCGTTTATTATGTAAGAATAAAAAAAGGCGAAAACCCTTCTTGAAACTCCCTGCCCTCATGAAACACCGCCTAAGATTTTTCGGTTGACGAAGGTCATATCAGATTTTTTTTTGACTGGCTTGTTGGTCGAGTGGGGTTTGAATCCCGCTAGGGGCAAATGTTCAATGTGATGAACATAGACATTTGTACTAGAGTCATTGATGTTTATTAACGTATTTAAGTATGTGTATCCGTTCGCCTCGTATCCATAGTACAAGCATAAGCTTAGTTTGGAACTGGGGAATTGGTGTGTCAGTCTGGAGAATTTATTATTTATTACCTTCTTCTTCTTCTTCATCTATCAAATTTCCAGACTCGCAAAATCCTGGATCATTGTCCAAGCGGACCCCGGGATATAATGCTAGGAGGATGATGATTTTGATTTATAATATAATACGACAAATTGTGTTTTTCCCCCTTTTTACCAAAATAAGAGCATGTAGAGATTTTTATAATTTTTTTTTTTAGCGCTGTCCCACTGTTGGGCAAAGACCTCCCCAAATTTTTTTCCACAGCACTCGATCGATTGCCTATACTTTATTTAATCTCGGAAAAAAATAAGTGTCGTAAAACTCCAACGTCTCTGCAACTCACCGAATTCCTATCGTATCTCCATATGTATGTATATAGATAGAATCTGTATTACATACGCGAAAAAAAAACACGTTTTATCATTAGGTACACGCTAATATCTCAAAATAACCACCAATGTAACAAAGCATCAAAACATTAATTTAATAACCACAGAAGATGAAACACCTCACGTAAGCGCAATTTCATTAAACGTTCGTACAATTTATTTTCAACACCCACTATTAGCCGCCATTATATTTGATAGATCACATTAAACACTTATCAAGAGCAAAGTAAATAGTCAGACACACATAATAATTTAAATGCAATTACAGTTATGTAATACTTTTAAAGGAATTCGCTTAAGAAGAGCAAGCTATTATGTACTGAATTAATATGCGTGAGATTTTATTTTTAGCTGTTTCTTTGAGTATTTTCTTAACTAGGATGTGAGGAATGGGAAAGAACTAATCGAGCTACAAACCAAGCAATTATACATGATCTAACTATAGAGACTAGACAATGGATGGATAGACATATTGTAATACATTTATTAATATACATAATTATAGGACGTGTACATCACACGAACATTTGCCGCTAGCTGGATTTGAATCCGCCTTTGGTTTCGAATGCCATTTTCTCTATCGCGGCTTGGTAAGAAAGCTAATGTCAGTAAAACGTCTTCGTAAAATTTCCACCCATTATGATACAAAACACGGAAAATTATTTCTTCTCTTTATTTATTCAATCAAAATCTCTTTATTTATATAGGCTTCAAAAAAGCACTTATAAATAGTCAATTTAAACAGAAAAAAGGATTACCACCGGTTCGGAAGGTAGAATCTATCGAGAAGAAACCGGCAAGAAACTCGATAGTTACTCTTTTAAATGCAAAGATTTACAATTTCGTGCTTAATATTCTATAGGTACTTATTAGGTAACAACACTGCAGGTGAACACTTCATTATGAAGTTAAACCTAAATGCTTATCATTTAGGAAGTCTTCAAACTTATAATAGCCCTTTTTCATTAAGAACGCTTTAATGCACAATTTGAACTTATGTGAAGGTAATGCTAGTAGACTTTCTGGAAGTTTATTAAATATTTTAATACTAAGACCAATAAATGAATTACCACTCTTCTGGAGTCTATGGTTTGGAACAGCAAGTTTGTGTTTATTTCTAGTATTAAAACTATGAGTGTTTGACTTCTTAGGAAATTGGTCAATGTTTTTATATATATACATAATACAATCTAAAATAAATTGTGATGCAATTGTTAAAATGTTAATTTCTTTAAAAATATCTCTAAGAGAGTCACGTGGTCTAAGGCCGTATATGGCTCTAACGGCCCTTTTCTGCAATACAAAAATAGTTTGTATATTAGCCGCAGATCCCCACAGCAGCAGACCATATGACATTACGCTATGAAAATAACTGAAATACACCAATCTTGCTGTTTCAACATCTGTTAATTGTCGTATTTGTATTTTTATTGTTCATATAACCCAGCCCGGTTTTATTATTCGCTAAATGTGGGTAAAGGTGCTTGTTGCCCCTTAGACTGCGTACCCTTCAGGGATTACGGACGTGATGTTGTGTACCTATGTATGTATTTATATGTTGTAGAAGATACAATGGGCTGTCATATCCATGTGGATAAAAGCCCCAAATTAGATTAAGAATTAAAAAAAATCTTCTCTTCTACATCCAATGGACGGTTTTAATTACAGACTTATAAAAAATTTTTTTAGTCCGTAAGTTAGATTATTACAAAATATTGAATACGTATTTTTTGCTGTACCTAATAATCTAAAAATTACAAAGATACAGCTTCAAAAGATCTGAAATTTAGCGCTTTACGTCACTTGGACGGTAAAATTTTACATACCTAGTCACGTCACGTAGTACTTTAACGCGGTGTATCTTCATCATTTTTAGTTTGTTAAAGAAAAGAAAAAATACGTATGCAATATTTTTTTGTGATCTTAATAGTAGACTATTTTTATCGTGTAAAATAGCCAATTAGTCTTAGCCCAAGGCCCTATTAACGGCCCTGGTGTATATCTATTTCTAGCACCTTACAGATCTACTTCGAAGTACTTGAAGGGCGGACGTCACACGTATGAATATGACACAAATAACATGATGTGCGATGTTACATAAATGTTTAACATCTCGTAACCCAGGAAGAGCGAAACCGAGCGAGTCAATATCAAAAGAAGCGTTTGTCATGTTAACTTGTGTAATGAGCCTGTAACTCTTTCACGTTATGTCATGGAACAAGTATTTATTGTGGGTTAGGTTTTGAAACTTGTTTCCGTTGTTTATTGATAAATCGGTGAAAATTTTGCGTCATAGTACATACACATTTTTAGGTATGTGCGTTGCTGCGTATTGGGCCCACAACACTTTCATCCCAATGGGACGAAACACTTTGCACTGTCTGGTGGTAAGCAATATATGTATGAAGCTACAATATGTTTTTAAGACTTGATATAAAACGATTATTTTTTTCCAGATTAACACATCATTTACCTAGTTCCAACGTAAGCTTATAAGCTTGTACTATGGATACTAGGTAAACGAATAGACATACTTAACTATGTTTTATAAACATCCATGAGTCGAGTACAAATGTCCATGTTCATCACACGAAACATTTGCCCCTAGCAACCTGGTGTCGCGGCCAGGGTCTCTGACCACTCGACCAACAGGCCTTTAATATATGACTTTAATTCAAAGCTAATTACTGTATAAGGACTTGTACCTCTTTACACCCAGACTAGAAATAATTTTGTACAACTCTCTATTGTTGATGATACCAATCAACACAGGAATCGCACCGACGCTGCTTACTCTTAATAGACTATCTAACCACTGTGCTACTTTATTCATTGAAGTTTTGCATTAGGAGCCCCTAGTTAAATTACTATCATATTTGAATAGACTTTTAACTCTTTTATAACTATGTTTTATTTTTTCTTATCTTCTCGTAGCATGTGGTCAACCACATGTAGTAATTATTGCGAATTTCTAAACTGCCATTATTTCTCCGTCATTTCTACCCGACCTTGTAAATTTGCGAATGTATCATAAAACAAAACTATGTTATATTTAACAGATAGATAAGGACCAGCCCAAGAACCTTGGAGACTGTCATAGGTTGAGTCTCTGTTATTGCTCGCAGGAAGCGATGCTGCAATGGCTCATACTTGGGCACTTACTTCGTACATACATAACATCACACCCATAACCCCGAAGGGGTAGGCAGGAGTCAAAGGGGCAGCATGCCCCTTCAACAATATTCAGCCAAAAATAAAGCCGGGCTGGGTTAAATGGAAAATTGTGAAAAAGGAATGACAAGTGGCTAGCTGGTCGCCTACTCAGTCACATACCCAAAAGCCCGTAAACAATTAGTCGCCTTTTACGACATGCTAGGCAAGAACCACAGTTGACATATTCTTTTTTTTGTCCCAAATCAACATGGGCCAAGTCCCAGACCAACATAGGACAACTTACTTCGTGATTTCGAAAAGCCTAAAAATTTATTTATCAGCTCAGCGAGCAACAAAAGTCAGACATTACTCACTCAATGTATTACGATCATGGTCCAAAAAATCGCAGTTAAAAACGAGTCATAATAACACTAAGAATATGAAGATTGAATATAAAAGTGCTCTACTAACCCGTTTCCAAAAAAGTCCATTGAACGAGATTGACAAAAGACTGAACTAGACAATAGATATCCAGTTCGGTCTTTTGTCTCACCAAAAAGTATTTACTCACCGCTTAAGCAGGTTGTAAATGAGTGAACGAGCGAATGGTAACTCAACTATTACGTTAATAACATTAACGAATTGTTATTACTTAACATCGGCATAACACTTGTCATTCTGTTATGTTATTCATTAGCACAAAGAAGAAATCAGTTGTAAACTGACACAAGTTGCGAGCTTGTTTACATGACAGGCATTTTAGGTAATAATTGATTTATCACTTGACGAGACGTTTAATATAAGTGGTGATTTGTGAACATTAAGTTATCGATTGTGTAACTATCGATAAATTAATGTTGACAAATCATAAATACGATAACAATATTTTCTACTTGTTATAGACTAGTCAAATCTTATCGATTTAAAACTGCATTTTTTATATAAGCTTTTGCAAATTGCAAAACATCTCTAAGTATTTTTTTTATTTTATTAGAGATGTTTTACAAACAAAAGCAAAATAAATACCTGAAAAACCACAGATCTTTGGACAAATTGGTGATTCAAATTTACACTACGCTGACTATTGACATTAGTTGCTATTATGATTTTGAAAGTATACAATTCAATTTATAAAAACACTAGCTGTGCCCGCGGTTTCACCCGCTTTTATGGTTAATGTTATATAGCCTTCCATGATAAATGGGCTATCTAACACTGAAAGATTTTATCAAATCGGACCAGTAGTTCCTGAAATTAGCGTGTTCAAGCAAACAAACAAACTCTTCAGTTTTATAATATTAGCAAGTAAGTAAAGTATAGATTTGAACCTTACTAACTCAGCTCGTCTTGCCAAAAAGTCTCGGTATATTTCATTTCAAAGGCTGTTTGGCCGCAATTCCATGTACGGGCTGTAATCCCTGCTCGCCCGTACTGGCCGCTTAGACGACACTCATCGCAAAAAAAAAAAATGCAGCTGTCACCGGTGAAAAAATTAGCGAAGTTTTAATTTTTTGCCATTGCATAAGTGTTGCCACGGAGAACCTCTCCCGAAGGACTTGCTCGTGAATAATTGAATTACCATCGAAGATTCCTTCGAACTAGTCGTGAAATTGTGTCAAAACTGTTAATGTTTTTTTTTCTGATTGACATATTGAGCTGTGAACATACCATGCGGTAGTGTTAGATACAACGGCGTTGAGGTTAGGAGAAGGGCGGTTCATCCGGGGTGAGTGACTTACTATTTTTCTGAGGGGATCTTTACTCAAAAGAAAGTATTTGATTTAAAAAATGGTTTTAACATTTTTCCCACTCAGTCCCATGTTGGTCTGGGACTGAAAAAGAATGTACCAACTGTGTTCCTTAGGAGCGGTGGTAGCTCAATGGTAAGGACACGCGCCTCTTACACGAGGAGTACGGGTTCAAACCCAGACACGTACCTATGGATTTTTCAAATCTATATACGTATTCATTCCACTAGGTCGACGGTGAAGGAAAACATCATGATGAAACCTGCAAATTCAAACAACTTTGAATTTGTAACCATGATCCAATGGTTCCCTTAATCTTAGAGTCACGAAGGTCAAATCGGTAGTCGATTCAATGTAATTACCAGACTCGCTAAATCCTGGATCATGGTCTAAGCGGACCCCGTCTAAACACGGGACATAACGCTAGAAGATGATGTAACATCTGTGTTCCTTGCCTAGCATGTTGTAAAAGGCGACTAATGGTGTTGAGTGTGTGATAGTTGACTCTGTCTAACCCTCCCGGGAACGCGAGCGTGGTTATAATATAGTATGTTCATCTTCTTCTCTATTCCCTCTTTGACGAGTTAGGTTTCCTGATTCGACTGGCCCGTTGGCCGAGTGGTTAGAGACCCTGGCCACGAAACCAAGAGTCGCGGGTTCGAATCCCGCTAAGGGCAAATGTTTCGTGTGATGAACATGGACATTTGTTTTCGAGCAGAGTATTTAAGTATGTCTATCCGTTCACCTAGTATCCATAGCACAAGCATAAGCTTAGTTTGGAACTAGGGAATTGGTGTGTCAGTTTGGAGGGAATTTATTTATTATTATTTTCTGATTGGTGGGTTTCTTTACATGCTTCGGCAAACGGAATCTATCATACAAAGTATATATATGTAGTTAGTATAGCTAAAAAAAACATAGACTTTTAAAATCATAACCATCCTTTGCCTACACGTAATCAAGTTAGGGAAAAGTCCTCATGTTAGCGGTCAAGTTACCGCAAGCAATCAGCATTAGACATCTAACCCACAATTTGGGCTCGGAGGCGCTGGTTACCTCGGCCGTGCAATCTTCCTCACGTACTAATTGAGAGGTGACTTTCACTATAACAGGCAAAGGTTAGGTCCAAGGTTATTTTCGAACAGCATTTGGTAAAAGTATTCGAGTCTTTTTGAGAATTTTTGACATAACAAGCCTGCTATTCCCGTAGGAGTAGGCAGGACTAAAAGGAGGAATGAGCTCGTAACGCTACTAATCAGAACATATCAGCCTTAGAACATTTTTTTTTTTTTCTGTACCTATTAGGAAGTCTAAAGTGAAAGATTGGTGGTGTGAACATAGATCACAGAATATAAATTAACCATATCAACAATATGAAAATGAATCGCTGAATGTGTTGCTAAGCGCAAATCTCGAGAAGAGCTGAACCGATTTCGCTAGTTCTTTTTCGTTGTGTTTGTCATTGTCAGGTGAAGGTTCTTATGAAAAAAAAAAAAAATTGCGCGGAAAATTATAAGTAATGGGTATTGAAATCCGAGAACGGGGCGTTACGAAGTACGCTGGGTCAGCTAGTTTATTATAAGTATACAAAATGTATCACCAAGTAAGCTCTATGAAAGAATATACTTATGTACCTAAATTACACACATTATATTGTTAGAACTGTGTCTGTTCAAATGCTTCCAATGCTGTTCAGTTCAGACTAAGAAATTCGTGAACGAATTGTTCAGTTTAAAAAGAAATGTTAAATAAAATTCCGCAATGTAAAAAGTATTTGGAATCCGAGAATACATCGACAAAAGCAATAATTGTTTGCTTTGCATAATGAGAAACCTCTTTACAACGAAAAGGTAATAAAGATAATCGCATTCACATTTCATAACTTGTTATGCTAATACCTACATATATCACGATCATGTCTATCGAAATAATTTGAATATAAGTATTCAACAACAGAAAATCTGAAGAGTTTTAAGAATTACAAGTATGTATGTTAAATTAAATGCGGAGATGCGTAAAATCTTTTGAAAACAACGATTACCTCGGCAAATGAAATGCCATAAATATTCGCTTTGCAAATGAAACCTCATTACCGCGAATCGTTTATACAAACACTCGCATACACATTTCATAACGTACATAGCATAACATCGCTATCATACCTGTGACCACGCGAAATAACATGCCACCATACGATCTTCACATTACATACGTTATTTTATAATCTGGGTAATGCCAGCCACTTGGATATTGAGTTGTTCAATCCGAGTTAAATTAAACTGGTGTCAAGACTGCAACGCGATTAAATCAGTGGTTCCCGATGACAAAATAAATAAAAATAAGAGGCTGTAACAGTATTTATAACTGTGGATAAGATTTAAGTTTAGTTATAAGTGTAGTATTAGTTAGTTAGTTAGTTAGTTAGGATAAGATTAAAGTATCTGTTTATAATGTTAAAATGCAGCTTTGTAAAAAAAAAGTGGATAAATATAGAGAATACCACATAAAAAAATGTTTAAGGATTTCCTTTGGATTTTCACTTTAATAAAAACTGCCTCATTAATACTGGAAAACTTCTAAAATAATTAAATAAAGAGTTGTGTTCCTCACCTAGCATATCCTAAAAAGCGACTAATGGTGTATTTCATTACATTTTTAATGATGTAAACGCTTGTCACCACTTTTTCCAATTCTCCATCTAACCAAACTCAATTATACATTTGACAAAAAGCGGTCAACGAATGTGTTTCTGCGTTGGTTGTACCTACTCTTTCGAGCATTGCGGGTATGTCTGTAGAATGTATGTCTCAGAAAATACAGATTAAAAAGAAAACATCAAACTGGTAACACTTTACGGAACTCTAGAAATAAAGCGATTCGCGTGAGTGAAATCTCTTAACCAGGCGGGCAGACGCCTTTGCGAATTCACGAAAGGAATATTTATGACCGACCAGGGCTGGAGCCGCACTGTCTGGTTTCAACAAACAATAAATAAACTATTAAGTAAAATTATTTATTATAAACAATAATTCATTTTCAATGCTTTATTTTATTATACATGTTATTATCTTTTAGTAACCTTTACATTTTTACGGTCTATTAAAAATTAGAAAGGGTTTAAATTAGGAAAGTAGTTTGATTTATAATACGTGTGTGTCGGTTTTGTGTATGACTAGCACCCGCCTGTGACTTTGCCTGTTTAAATGAGTAGCCAAAAGGTGTCCGACGTAAACTCTCTAATACACAAATATGTTTTAATTACCTCTTATAATTAATATAAATTGTTCTATCGTATTTCAATCTCTACGTTAAGACGAAAAAAAACATATCCAATTTATTTCACTTTCAGAAAGGTGCATTATACAGGCGACAAGTTAGCCACTTGTCACTACTTTTTCACAATTTTCCATCCAATCCAGCCTAGTTTTATTTTTGGCTGAATGTGGTTGAGGGGGCCTCCCTTTGACTCTGCCTACCCCTTCGAGGACTATAGGTGTGATATAAATAGTATGAATTGGACAATCTGAAAAAATTACAACTATTAATTGCTCTCGTGCTATGCCAGTAAGTACATTTATAAACGCAATATACTGAGGCCCGTTGGTCTAGTGGTCAGAGACCCTGGCCACGAAACCAAGGGTCGAGGGTTCGAATCCCAGGGTACTCTAGGGATACAGATATTTTATTTTATCTGTATCCCTTGTGTGTGTGTTAAATTAAGTTTTTCTATTTCTTATGGTTGGCCATATGCAATTTCCTTGGACACGAAACGTCAGGCCCCTTTGATGTGTAAAAGTATATTTAAAATATATTAAAGGCACTTGGGATATATTCTATTTAAAAATTCCGATCCCACATGGAATACAACTCCCAATTGCATTCGTCTTCATTTAAATGTAGGTATGTACTCAATTCCAATATAGCGAGTAAACTAACTAACTAACTAAACTTCACGCCACTTCCCTAGCGGGGTAGGCAGAGAGAACCGAACGCCGTATGGCACGATCCTCACACACCTCACTCGCCTCTTCAACATTCATAATCCTTTTCATACAAGCTCTACGGTTTTTATGACTCCTAAAATACCTAGTAAACTACTTAATAAATAATTTAAGTAAGCTATTAACAAAAAAATAACATGTCCTTATTGTTTTGTAACAAGCAATCACTCTTTTATTGAACACTGTTAAACAACTTTATATATTTGGTTCATTGAATACGAAAGCAATCCATTAAATATCGGTCCGTATTTCTTTTATATCAGATCGTAAAATTTGTGCTTTAAATTTTTTACTGTTTTTCAATACTTCACAAATTACGTAAGGAGAAGGTTTCAACGTTTTATTAGCTTCACTTGTAGGCTTTATTACGTAATTAATATTGGAAGTGGATTTAAATCTGCTTTTTTGGATTAAATTTTTATGTGTATAAAATATTCATATATTTTATGAGATGAGTTTTTGGCTGAATGTGGTTATAGGGGCGTGCTGCCCCTTTGACTCTGCCTACCCCTTCGGGGATTATACTATGCATAAGTATATAAATAACAGGGTTGATACATCACAATGTCATAGCTCAAGTTTACATATGTGAACGCATCAGAAAGAGACAGAATTACTTTCGCATTTTGAATACTGAATAACAATTAAACAGATCCACCCCTGAATGACGTCACATCCGTAATATTCTCGGCTAATTGCAGCCGTACATTCTATAAATCTATTAATCATCTTAGCCGATAGATTAGTATCAGCCACTTTCCCGCACGGCTGTATGCATATGCATTCCTTTGCCGGTGGCGGAACGACTTGGGATATATTTTTTAAGTATCAAGATTTGGAATCTTTTTGAGATTCCAAAATTAACTACATCTATACTAATATTATAAATAGGAAACTTGTATGTTTGCAACGAATAAATTCAAAAACTACTGAATCGATTTCAAATATTATTTCACTATTAAAATGCGACATTATCCTACGGTATGCTGTAAATTATTATTAACATAGGATATAAATTATCCCAAAATGTTTAAATTATAAATGTACACCCGTGCGAATCCGGGACCGGCCCCAGGAATTACTAAGATGATATTATTAATGATAGACATATTTATGATAAAAATTTTGTAAAATTGCAAAACAAAATAATGTTATAGAAAATTCATTACACTAAGTGTTCATATTAGATCAAACGGCCGTATCTTTTGGTTTGACTAGAAGTTTAATTTTCACAGCTCTAAGAGATTGCAAATCTGATTATCTAATATTAATTTACACTTGATACCTTAACGGACTCCATTGAAAAAAGCTTAACAGACCGACAGATAGAAAGACAGACGAACAAATTACTTCTATAAGTACTTCTCATATACGGAACCTTAAAAATAAACAAGATATTGTTCAAATACACGAGGCGTAGAGAGCTCAAATTTGACGTTGTACTCACAGAACACCAAGCCATTTGTAATAGCGTTAAATAATCATGCAGAGTCATGCAAAAAGCGATGCTTTTGAGAAAAAGTTAAGCAATGTTACGTAATAGACAATGAGCGGTGACCGGCATGCTCGGTGCGGTCATAAGTCATGTATTGTAAGTGATGGGTGTGCGACAGTGCTGATAAGAGCATACTTGCTAGATGACAACTGCTTACATATATCGATAATAGAATTATGACATCGATATTTTTTATTATTAACTTTCTCCTTAGTCTAAACATATTTATTTGTCTCTGTAACTAAACACAATCAGCTAGCCACTTGTCACTGCTTTTACACAATTTTCTATCTAACCCAGCCCAGTTTTATTTTTGGTTAAAGGGGATTGCTGCCCCTTTGACTCTGCTTACCCTTTCGGGGATTACGGGCGTGAAAGTTATGTAGGTATGTATGTATGTCATATCAAAAAAAACTACTGAATGGATTTTAATGAAACTTTAGAATAATATAGCTCTTAGCTAGCTAAACATATAGGCTATATTTGATCGATGTACCACGCGAGCGAAGCCGCGGGCAGAAGCTAGTTAATGCTATAATACCATGATGTACCAGCAATAAACTAGCTTAATGTAAACAAGAAAGTTTTTCTAACCGGTCCTCTCATTGTTGCCCACACCATGTTGGTGAACATAAAAATACCGCACCTGACCCCGGCTCAGTGTCACACCACACGCGTGTAAATCACTCGAGAAAGCCGGAGGAACCTGATCTGCTGTACCCCTATAATACCCCCATAATACCTAAGATTTTCTTCAAACCATCCACTCTCAAACAAAATTAAACCTTAATTGAAAGGGGAAAAGTTGATTATAGTCTGACTACGTTTTATTGATATTCGAGCACACGGATGTTGCGGGCCAAGTTCTGAGATTAGTAATTAATTTGTAACATTAAACAAGTTAGCACTTACCGTTTTATGTGTTCCTTATATTATCGCTATAGTAAGATTTATCTGTTAATAACCTTTTGATGCAATATATAAAAATATATATAAGTACATTGCTTTATTCGTATTTATCTAGTTTTAATTTTTATAATTTTCAAAATTTTACCAATATATAAACTTACTGAATAAATTTACGTAACTAACATGGTATTTTCAGTTAAGCAAATGCATATTAGTGCATATATTTTTTTCGTGCAATCATAATAGATTCAAGAATTACTATGACAAACCTATAAATTTGTACAATCGTTTGCATAAAGAAGCAACAGCTTTGGCGTCTACATGTAATGATTGGTGGAATATATCGTTTCAGACCACAAAAGTCATTGAAAATGCTTTTTTTTATTTTTATTTTTAGGTTTGAAAATAGAAAAAAAATCACTTCAAAATAACTTGGCTCTTTTTACTGAGTTTGTATTTAACGCACGAAGCTTCGGTAGCTAATCGCTTTTTTTGCATTTATATTAAGGCATATAATTGAATGCATCTATTCATCAACTAACGTGATTAATATGTCAGCTCTTAATGCTAATATAAATAAGAGCTATATTCCAACAAATGCGTTTTTAATGTACTGTTAAGAGGAAGTGGTTCTTCAATCGAGTTGAAGTTAGAACATTAATCATTGCTTTAGGATGTTATTAAGGCGGCGTGTACGAAACCACTAGCGCTACTTCTCTTTAAAATTAATGACTGTATTAATTAAATGTACTTTTTAATGAGTGAGTGGTGTTGCCTGTCATTCCGTTCAGGATGCAAACTCTGTGCCAGATGTTCGGGATTTTTTATGAATAAAAGTAATATTAGTCCGTCAGTTGATACCTATTATTACTTTAACTTAAAATTATAAGAATATATGTTTAATTTAATTTAATTGAATAACTTAAGAATTGACGGTTTTTTATTAATCGATTTAATTTGAGCGGCAGTATCACTTTTTTGTATTGAGAGCTTTCAAGTATCTTAAAAAGCTTTTACAATTTAAAAAAAAAATATCAGTTTTTATGATAAAATATTGAATCATACACATTACATTAATTGCAGATTTTTTATTGATAGCGACACATAAAAATTAACAAAACGGTAAAGTAAAAGAGTGACCTACAATTTTGTATCCTGGTGGATTATTGACTTACGAAGAAGGCGATACGTTTAAAGCTATCCGTAACGTAATATGTCAGACTGTTACTTTCTACCGAATGTTAAAAAAAACTTACGGGGACGGTGGTATTCGGCGTTACACTTTTCGAAGTCAGGTGTCAGGTGTGGAAGGATGTAGGAGCCGCGGAAGGCCCAGGCTCACCTACCACGACCAGATTGGTCGTGTATTAAAAGAAGGTGATGTTAGGAGTCATAAAAACCGTAGAGCTTGTATGAAAAGGATTATGAATGTTGAAGAGGCGAGTGAGGTGTGTAAGGATCGTGCCATATGGCGTTCGGTTCTCTCTGCCTACCCCGCTAGGGAAGTGGCGTGAAGTTTAGTTAGTTAGTTAGGTGTAACACTCCAGCTCTGAATTGTTTAATTTTACAGTGAAGGGCTAGATGACTAAAACAGAGACTTCAGGTCAAGACCCTACTTATATTATAAATGCGAAAATCAAAGTCAAAGTCAAAATATCTTTATTTATATAGGTTTCAAAGAAACACTTATAAATCGTCAAAAACAGTTGAAAGAGATATGATTCTACCATCGGTTCGGAATGTTGCATTTACCGAGAAGAATCCGGCAAGAAACTCGGTAGTTACTCTTTTCAACAACAGTATTAACAAAATTGTAAGAATCATATTTAACTTCGAACCATGTTTCAAAGTGGGCCTGGTGTGAAATAAGATAATAAAATTCGAAAGTTTATATGTATGGATGGATGTTTGTTACTCTTTCACAAAAAACTAGTGAATGGATTTTAATTAAACTTTAGAATAATATAGTTCATACACCTGAATAACATAAAGGCTATGTTAATGTTTTATCGATATACCACGCGAGCGAAGCCGCGGGCAGAAGCTAGTATGCCATAATATAAGATTAACTTGACACTTTCCTTCACAACGTCGTGAGGAGGGTAATGGCCTCTCTCTCATTTACACACTCCGTGCACGTGGTTCACATCCATTATGTTACTCAAACTCAAACTCAAAATATCTTTATTTACGTAGGCCTCAAAAAAGCACTTGTAAATCGTCAAGTAATAGTTTTACAATATAGAACAACTTGAATCTACCACCGGTTCGGAATGTCGCATCTACCGAGAAGAAACCGGCAAGAAACTCGGTATTTACACTTTTCAATACCAGATTGAATATAAAAATTTAAATTTACAGATATATTAATAGATATTTATACCAAGTCATACAATTAATGTTCGTCGAAGATTCAGGCCTGTATTATTACAAGTTGAGTATATGTCCTACTGGTCCTAATTGAATATATTTGTTTAGTTTAATTGGGTTTTTCACCAATTTGACACAAGAGACTGGACACTTGTGTGCCTAGTTGGTGAAATTGAAAATTACTATAACTTATTATTTCGTCACCTGGACACGCTAAGATTTTTACGTGTCTCCACATAGTGAAACTGAAATTAAATCACTTTTATGTTTTCACCAACTGGACACACATTTGCATTTTCCGGGGAAAATGCAAATGTGTGTCCAGTTGGTGAAAAAGTAATTCGGGAATTAACGACAAAGTACAGTCACCTAGATAAATGTTTTGTGTCACAGAATTATCAAGGAAGTTTATAGGCTTAAAATATTAACCATAACCGCGGGTGAATCCGCTGGCACATCTAGTTATATAATGCGGTCCGCTCCCAGACAAGGCCAGCTTGTACCATGATCTAAGTTAAGATTAATAAATTAATTAATTAATTATACCTGACACAAATAACGAGACCTACCTCAATATGTAGAGATATCGGTGATCTCGCTCATTCATATGAAAATAATTAACTATCTCAACCATACCAAGATACGATTACCGTTTTCGGAATATAATACAGAGCGAATGGACGACTTGGTTAATTAGGGAGCTGGACGCAAGTCGCTTTAGACCGGTTCATCTGGACACCGGGGGAAACGGTTGGGGCTGTGCCCAACAGCTGATTTTGACAATCTAGGAAATTTCACCTGACTGATTAAAAATGATTTCTCGGAGAACAGTACTTTTTTTTATTAAACGTACCACCCTATATCCTTATCTAACACTAGAAGCCTGTGCCAAACAGCTGATTTTGGCAATCTAAGTAGTTTCCCCTGATGACTGATTAAAGATATTTTTCTTTATCTCTCAAAAACAGTACTTTGTAGTAGATGAAACATACCTTCTAATACAAGAATAGAAGCATAAGAAAAATCTCATTTTGCTACTTTAAGTTTTCAGTAAGGACTAGCTATTATCCTATTTTTGACATTACATACACGAACTTAATTTATTCGGTTCTCTCTGCTTACCCCTAGGAAAGAGGCGTGGAGTTTAGTTAGTTAGTTAGTTTTTAGCTTAAATTATATTTTTCTATAGTAGGATAACAGCTTGAAAGAACTTTTTCATAGATCTCAAATAATAAAGACGCAAGTCGATGTTTACACAGGGTGGTACAGAACTAAGTGGAACAATGGTGTCGAATACCGATCTCGGCTGAAATACGATATGCTTGCGCCCGCGGTTGCGCTTGCAAGTACATACGAGTATGTTGGTACGTGCGACTGCGCTTTTACTTGCATGCTTTACTTGTGGGTTAGGTGCGACCTCCTTAAGCACTGGCTGTTATTTAAATGCAAAGGAACAGATGATTTAAAAAAGTTGTAAAAAAAATTACAAGTAAATAATAAAAAATATCCGACGACACCACATACATTGATCTGACACCGAGGTAAGTAGCTTATGCACTTGTGTTACGGATATCAGAAACAACAGTGGTATTACAAATATATACTTAAATATCGGATATTTACATACAGAAAAAAATAAGTACCTATTCATCATACGAATGTTTGTCCTCGGTGGGGATCGAACCCATAACTTTTGCGCATGGGGCAGGGTCACTACCGAATGCGCCATCGAGCCAGTCAATTTGACTGAGTAGTTTATGAAATAAGTGACTCCCAGTTATTCCATAAGACAAAAATAAACATATTTTTCATAGCCTTCATTCTCTGTTCGAACTACTATTCTATGCTAATTTTATTAAGTTTTTACATGTTGAGTCTGCTTAAATCTCTGCTTTACAAAAGTTAAAGGCATATTTAACCCACGTATCTATATCAAAATATCGTTTTTCGGTCTGTCGTTCATAATTATTTGTATCACGTTCTATGTGTATTAGATTTCTCCGTTGAACCAGTTTATTAAATTGGTCAAAACTCATGGAATTTAAGTAATTACATACATACTTACATAAGATCACGCCGATAATCCCCGAAGGGGTGGGCAGAGTCAAAGAGGCAGCAGGCCTCTTTAACCACATTCAGCCAACAATAAAACTGGGCTGGGTTAGATGGAAAATTTAAAAAAAATTGTGGTAAGTGGCTAGTTCCTCGCCTACACAATCACATACTTAAAACCCCAAATACTAAGTAATTCATACTTTTTAATCTCTGCTATAACTAACTAACAAACAGACAAAACATTTCACACACACATTATGATTACTTAGTGTAGAAACGGATATAGTAAATGGAAGGACTTAAGCGAAACCTAGTCAGGCAAGACGATAGACTCTACTTATTATACATACAGACAGACGTACGCACAGCTCGTGCTCTCATAAGCAACGCTCTACATACTACCGCCACGCCCTCTAATAACATACAGGTCTCAATCTAGATGTAAATGCATCTGCATTTGATGGTAAGTGCATTGCGCTATCTCTCTTTTGGTACAGCGTGGTAAAGCTGGAAATGTCGTAGTTTCGATTAGGCACAGTGAAAGATGAAGCAGTAATGCCGCTTATCGTACTAATGAAATAGCGAACAAGCCTATCCGATATTAGTCTACGTCATCTGTATTGTGTCCTGGCTGCTGGGAGTACAAGCGAGCCCCTCGAGAAATGGGATAGTTTATCCATGGTCCAGCTTGGACCATGATCCTGGATTCAGTGGGTTAACATAAATTGAATCGATAACATTGCTGATACACCATACGCAAAAATCTACAGCATTAGTTAATAAAAAAAACATATGGACGGATTCATTAATCGTTTTTACGATTTGCTTGTCTGAATTTTAATTAAACTTCATTATATAGTTAGTTAGTTTAGCATGCCATTCACATTCCACAGTAACGCCATGTAACATTTATGGAAACACTAGCTGTGCCCGCGGTTTCACCCGCGTTTATCGTTGATGTTATATAGCTTTCTCGATAAATAGGCTACCTAACACTGAAAGAATTTTTCTAATCGGACCAGTAGTTCCTTTAGTTAGCGCGTTCAAGCAAACAAACAAACTCTTCAGCTTTATAATATTAGTAATAGATTAAGTTTCGACACTTTATTTTATTAGTCCCATCTGGGACTTAGCCTATGTTGATCTGGGACAAAAAAAAGAATGTGCCAACTGTGGTTCTTGCCTAGCATGTCGTAAGAGGCGACTAATGGTATATCGGGTTTTGGATGTGTGATTGTGTAGGCGACAGGTTAACCGCTTGTCACTGCTTTTTCACAATTAACCCAGCCCGGCTTTATTTTTGTCTGAATGTGGTGGTCAGAGACGAAGGGGCTTGCTGCCCCTTCGTCTCTGCCTACCCCTTCGGAGATTATGCGTGATGTTATGTATGTTATGTATATACTTTATTTTTATGAGTTGTCAAAAATTTTGGTGTCTACTAATCTATTATAGAACCAACAGCAGTTTTCGTACTGTCCTTGTTCATGTTATAGCTCTGCCTAGAAATGAGCTGAGGTGTGAAACAGTTCTTTTAGCGAGATCGATTGTGATGCGAGGTGAATGGCTTAATGAGGGACTGGTGCATCGGCGCATGTCACAGAACATTCCGAAGTAATTGAAGTTATTTAAACATAGTTATGCTAGTATGTTTTATATGAAGACAGAATACGGCATTTGATCTATGTGTGGTTTCAGGATCTTCCACTTTTAGCTTTTATTTGTCCTATTATATTAGAGCTTTCCATCAAACAACAGGATAATATTAAAGTTTTCGGGTAAATATATTTATCCTTGGTAAAAAAAAAGGAATAAGTGGAAGATTAACCCATACACCCTAAGTCATCACAGACTCAAGATGTAAATAAATAAATAAAATAAATAAACTCTTCAGACTGACACACGAATTCCCTAGTTCTAAACTAAGCTAACGCTTGTACTATGGATACTAGGTGAACGGATAGATATAACTTAAATACGTTTATAAACATCCATGACTCGAGTACAAATGTCCATGTTCATCACACGAAATATTTGTCCCTAGCGGGATTCGAACCCGCTACCCTTGGTTTCATGGCCAGGGTCTCTGACCACTCGACCAGCAGGCCTGTGAAATAAATCTTGAGTCTGGGTCTCTCATTGTTCTCTCTTATGAGACGCAGAGAAGCTCCCAACCCAGTAGTCCCAGTCTCAAATTGAAGAGGCCCCTGTAAGACCCACACAAACATGACAAAGTGGTATGTGTACCGAATTTCTGCAGATTTAAAAACTTTCAACGTTCTTATTACGAATGTGATAAGGTCCGTTTCTACTAAGAAATCGAACTCACCTATTCAGAAGTGTCTCCAACAGATGAGCAGAGTGCGGCAAAGCTTCCACCAAGATGTCAGTCGGCAACTCCGTCGCCACTGACTGCAGGACACCAGGCCCCAGCCGGGACAAGATAGCCGCCGCCTCCCGGAACTGCCTGCCTTCTGCTAACAACAGCACCCGCCGCAGAGCGAGACGGGGCGAGGTGTAAGTGTTTTTCTCTCGCTCCCTCTCGCGCCGGATTCGCTCGCGACTTTCATTCATTTTGGTTGTTTTGTAGGAGTGCTAGCCCATGGCTTGGAGACTAGGTTAGGGTGAGCCGGTTGGCGTCTGTGGATGGAAAAATTGTGATTTAAATCATGTAGCAACATTACTAGTTAATAACCTGCAACTTAATGTAAAACGCTTTCTTATTCAATGTTTTCATATAATCCATCTCTTAAACTTCTAGCTTCATCAGGTGGCAAATAAAATTTTCAAAAGGATTTTTTAGCGGTAATTATTATTCCAAGCCTAGACGGAGACCGTGCAGGGAATATGGGGGCGTGAAACTAGCTAAATCAGAGACTCCTAAGTTTTCAAATCCACTATCTCGACGGTGAGGAGAAAAACCTTTTTGAGAAACTTGTCAAATAATTTTGGATATGTGACCTTGATCCAATTTATCTGGATCCTTTATCAAATGATTACGACAGTCGTCAGTGGCTTTCAATGTCATGAAGAGACTCCCTAAATCCAAGATCATCGACATAACTGATTCCGTCTAAGATCAGAGTACGTCTCTATAAAGATGATGACGAGAAAGTACAGACAATATTACTGATGATGAAAGTGTCACAGAAACGCCACCTCAATTACGTATCACGCTCAAATACACCATGTTATTCGTAATAGCGATGATGAGTGATATCTGTATCAATGGGACTAATGACTCGAGAGATCTGCCGTCGGTTCGTTTGTCATTTGCAGTAATAACAGATACTGTTACTGTATTTTAGTGGCAGTGAATAAGTGATGGGTTCAAAGCGATTTGATAATTTATTTATATACGATTCTGATCAGGCTGACTGTACTACCACATTTTGAATTGGTTCTAGGGATGAATCCTGCATGATGGCTACAAATATACATACATATACATACAATGTTTGCGGGGACTTCGCCATTCCCGAAAGGGATAGCAGAGCCAAAAGTGCATCGCTCCCATCACTACAATTAAGCCAAAAAATAAAACTGGGCTGAGTTAGATGGGAAATTGGAGATGAAAAATATACATAATTATTATTTATATAAATAAAACAATGGATGATATTTTTTATGATTACGAAAAAGCTTACATTTGCCATCTAACATCTCAATATCATTTCTTTACTCAAGTTATAAAACCTTTTGATAATTGATTGTTCTTATTGTTCACATCACATTCTTTGTTTAAAATAAATCCACAGACATGTTTTATGTACACATCTATAAATTTTGAATTCACAAGTTTCCTCGAAATTTATTCTCTCAATATGGAGCTATTGAAATAAAATTAAATTTGAGAACTAGAGCTACAAGCCAAAACTTTAGCCAAGACCCCACTACCACCGCTCTAGATAAAATGGTTCCAAAATCCACCGCTATCATCTGATCCCTTGGACCCCACACGACCGATGCCACCTGTCGCTCGCCATTAGCGAAGGTTCTTGACTCCCGTGAATCACGCACAGCGCAAAAACGCAATGCGTAAGCAGCTGCAAAAAGCGGCGACAACTAACGGCCTGCGATTAGTCTAAGAAAGTGCAAGGGTTAATGAACTTGGGGCTGATTGCTACTAATCGTCGGTCTCGTGTGATAGCTCGTACATGCAAAGTGACAAATTTAACAGGAGTGACAAAAACTTCGTTTAAAACTAACTGCAATACATAGCACCTGCCAACAATATTGACAGCTGCTGTTCGTGCAGGTGCTATTCAGGCGGGTGCTCTAAGTGGGCTACGTCAAAAAGTTATCCATTTGAGAATTTCATTCGGTACGTTACCTGGACATTTTAAAATCATCCCGACTTTTATAATTTTGATGATGATGATCGTGGCCTTGATGGCATAAACACTTTCGATATCTTGCCTTCGTAAAACATTTTTTTAATCCTGTAGAGTCTAGGAAAAATCCTATGGAGGGAACCTATACTTAGTTTGAGCATCCGTTGGAAGAAACTCCTATGGAAACGTGAAGTGCTTAGTACAGTGCTTACTACAGTCGAAACATTTTAGTAAAATACCAGTTCTATTAACCAACTTAATTGAAGACCTGATGATTGTTTACCAAGTCACAAATGTGAAACGGCATCATCACCAATAGCGGATGAGGACGCGTGACGCGTCGGAAATGCGATGTAGACCGTGTCGATGTCTTGATGCAAGTCATCACGTGTGCTGGATTGGGCTTGCGCTCGTTTACACTGAACGTTACTGTAATAATCTCGTATCTGACTATATTGTTTGTTTATCCCCGTTTTTTAGCTACATGCCACAGATAAATTCTACAGATTCTCCAGACTGACACACCAATTCCCTAGTCCCAAACTAAGCTTGTGTTTATGCTTTGGATACTAGGTGAACGGAAAGACATACTTAAATATGTTTATATACATCCATGACTTGAGTACAAATGTCCATGTACATCACATGAAACATTTGCCCCTAGCGGGATTCGAACCCGCGACTCTCGGTTTCGTGGTGGCCAGGGTCTCTGACCACTTGACCAACGGGCCAGTCAAAGGAACTCGGCCAGTTAAAGGAACTTGCCGAGTTCTATCCGGTGGGGTTTCCGCATTCTTCAGCTTGCACTGACGCGGGCTACCAAGTCCGTCCAACAGGAGGACTATGACGCCCTCTAGTTCCTAACGATGCGAATAGCAAAGAACTGATAGTCCTTCATCTACTAAATAAATCACTTATATAAATCATCGATTTGCTACTGTTGAAAATCGTCGTAGATTCAGGACTTTTTTAAGTCAGTGAAGATGTAAACTTTATTGGTCTTAAAGAATCGATTGCCGCTTCATTGGTAATTTAAGTATACGATAGAACATATTTATACACAAACATTCAGGCAATGCTAAAAATATATACCTTTTATCTCTTTCTTTTGGCATTGCCGTTTACTTCATAAATCAATAAGTACCATTTTGTACATTTCAGTCATCGGCTACTCATTACCCCGTCATGAGAACCTAACAATGACGCAGATGACTTACGAGTCATTACCGTTAACTAACTAACTACAGACGTTAACGGCGTCTGCCTGTTTGTCGAGACAACAGTCGCGGGCAGGTGCCAGCTGGGGTTAACGGTGGTGGTACCGTTTTGGTATCGATTGCGTTCGATTCCAATTCGAGTTTAAACGAGCACATTACTTTTTGTTGTCAAACAAAAGAAAACATCTTATTTCATTTCACATGTTGGTCTGCGACTTCAAATGAATGTGCGAACTGTGTTCGTTATGTATATATTGTATACGTAGTCTCTCGTTTATTCATATTTAGGTAATAATACCTACAAATACTGCCAGCGATTCTGTACGCGTGGAATAGGGATGATGACTGCATTAAAAAACAATAATTCTATTTAGTCCGTCAGTTAGATTATTCAAAAATACTAGACACTATTTTTCGCTTCATCAAATTAACAAAAAATCTCAAAGATAAAGGGCATCAAATTTTTGGAGTGTGGGCTTGCGACGTCACTATTTAGTTAAAAATTTACAAATGTGTGACGACACGCGCAACTTGAATGCATTGTATCTTCGTGAATATTTGTTTGATAAATAAATAAAAAAATACGTGTTTAATTTTTTTTATAATCAACTGACGGACTTAACAGATTTTTTTTGCCATATAGCCTATTTGGTCTGTTACCCTACGGTCACCCTATTTACTTACATTTTAAAAAAAATTAAATAAAAAAAAATATAATTTTCGCGATAGCGCTAAAATGTGGCCACAGGATAACAAAGTCATGAGTTCTGCGGGTTATAGTAATTCCACCAGATTAAAAAGCGTCATATAACCGTTCCAACTTTTGACATATCGAATTCATCACTCTATTATGTAGTTTATAAGTGAACAGACAGACTGACAGAGTTTCTTACGTATTTATAATACAATATTTGTTAAGTAATGGATTAGATGTAGTTCCCTTCAAAGAACTTTTTGAATGACATCTATCTTTGGCACGTAGTAAGTCAAATTTCATTATGATTGGTGAAGTAGTTACGACCTAACAGAGTAACAAACTAAATTTCCTTCTGATCTATAATATTAGTTAGGATGTATCTATATATTTTCAAGACGCTTTATCGCTACGGACAAATGTTTGTGTGATGGTCATTTGTGTTGTCGTCACAGATGTTTATAAACGCATTCGAGTAACTACCCATTATCTACAGCACAATCATAAATTCTTGAAGTGAATCAGGGAATGGTATGTTAGTCTGAATCGTATATTTATTATAAATATTGATATTTTACATAGCTTCGTCCACGTAGTCAATTGGGATGTTGACACCTTTTATATTTAATTTTGAAATATCAATTCTGAAAAAGAAAGTATCGTAGTATGCTGTTAAGCCTTATTGATTTTGTATCATATTGTGTCTAAGATTTTTAATTTTACAAAAACTGCTTAATATTAAGTCAGTTGACTATACAAACTAGTGACGTCACATGTTGACAAGCCCATACAAAGTCTATGAAGTGATTTCGTTTTGACAGCTCTTAAAAAGTATCTCAATTGACTAGCCAGTCAACATCCCTATTCAATTCCATGTTGTTACCAAGATAGCATAATAAATATGTACTTATTTGTCAGTTTTAATTATTTCGTGGACATCACAAAAAAATTAACCAACCCTGTTCCCTGCCTAGCATGTCGTAAAGAGCAACTAATAATATGTTGGACTTTGTGACTACACCAGCACAAAGCCTACACAGGCGACGAGCTAGCCACTTGCTTTTCACTGATCTTCTATTTCAATTCAGCTCAATTTTTATTTTTAGCTTAGAGTGGTTGAAGGATCGTACTTCTTCGGGAATTTACGATATTTATGTATGTAATCGACAATTACTTGATCATTCGATTGAGAACTCGCCAACTAACTGAGACATAGTTAAAGAATCGACCGTGTGGGAATATGGATTCCCAAAGAATCGATCTTTAACTCCAGAACAGAGAAGCGGCTCAAAGCTGCCCACCGTTGTTCATTCCTTTTTTGGGGAACGCGTGACGTCACCGTCATTCTGCTCAGGGAGACAGGGGAGACTACTTCCACGACCGGCCCGCACCAAATTTCTTTCCCGCACTTTCCCTGTCGCGCGCCATATGAGAGGCGCGCGCGCAGCCCGGCGGCGGCTCAAAGGAAATAACTCAAAACTCGTCGGCGCGCCCGCAACTCGCTACTCTGACAATTTCACCGCTCTACAGGGCGCTCTATTATACGCAAACACGTGGATCTCCTTAGCGAAATGTTACAGGCCAAAATGAAATGCTATAAGACAAGAAAAATTAAATTGAGAGTAATCATAATTAAAAACCGGAAAGATATGTACGCCATTATTTATTAAACGTAAATGACACTTTAAATCAGTATAAAATCCAGTATAAATCTACATGACAAACCAATTTCATCACCAGGACGAATTCACGAGCAAAAGCTTTGAAACTCGACTTTGGAAATCGATTTTAACCATTTTTAAACTATTTGCAGTTTTATATTTATTCATAAGCCTTCTTAGAATGAACTAACCGAGATATTTGTTGTTTTCTTATGCAAATTCGAAAAGAACAATTATCATATAATCATTTGATTATTCAGTCAATCTCATGACAACAATCAATATTTTAAAGCACTGCTTAATAATCCTGCCAAACACTGACAAACAATTTATACAAAACAAATTTTATTATGCAAATCTAGCTAGAACTCTCTAAGCTGAGTGCCTAGATTCTGTTACCTACTATTTGCGTAAACAGCTACATGAATATCTTAGGATCCATACTTATCTTTTTATGTATGCATAAATTTACATATCTTTAGGATCTAAAGTTACCCGTGCATAAAGTATTCGTTTAGACCAAGGTGCTTGACCACTGCCGTTGCTAAGTTTAACCCACACAGGATCGGGGAAATTTTAACATTCTTTAGAGAACTCACAACAGCTTACTTATTTAAACCATTTTGACTAATGTTATCCATGCGAAAGTATATCTGTCTACCTGCAACGACTTTAGCCTGAACCATAAATAACCTATCTCTTAATTTTAGACGGGAATGTACATCGTGAGGAAATTTTCATAATCGGATTTGCTTTTGAAAATCGGGACATAAATGTTCAGACTATGCTAGGGTTACGAAGGTCAGGAGCGTTGAAATCAGATATGTGATAATGTTTAAAACGACTGCGTCTTCTTGGCTATAATCAGATTTGTTTAACCTTGATTGTTTATAAATGTGAGTGACTTTTACACCTTTAAATACTACACAAGCGATGATCATGATATTTTGCATATACGTTTACAAAAAGTAAAAAATAGTATAAGTTACTTCAACAAAAATATAATGTACGTATTTAGTCACCTTAATATTATCTAAGGACAACTTCAATTAAAATTACCAAAAGTAACCAAAAACAAACCCCCTGTACACTCGTCTGGTCCGCGCTCACATTGAGTTATAAGGGAAACACTTGGTCAAGAATTCCGCGACTTTCTACATATGAGGCTGCGGAGAGATTGCCGACGCCTTTATAAATAGCCATTGGACATGAGAGTTACACCGACCGATATTATTCCTCATATGGCCAGTGAGCTAACCTGATTGTCTAGATTTTACTAGCCAATGCCACCTAGAGATATAAGAGTCGCAGTAAGTCTGAACAAGAAATCGATATGCCGATGTCACCAGAGACGACCGGTATTGGTTTCCTGTCTGTAACTTTCTTGGATACCAAATTATCTGATTCTGAGTCGGGAAGTACCCTATAGATTTTGATTCCATTGACTGTTGTTTTATGTGGGTAACATCAAAACCGAGCAATGAACAAATTGAACGAAACTTATTAGAATCTTGTGTTATTTAATTAATCTGGCTCGGCTCGGGTAGTCGATACAGCGTACCATCGATATGGTGTACTATCGATACAATTTTTATCCATATTTGACTTTTGATCCATGATTGACTGGCTCGATGGCGCATTCGGTAGTGATCCTGCCTCATGCCCCAAGAGTTGTGGTTTCGATCCCCACCCAGAACAAACATTCGTGTGATGAATACTTGTGTTTGTTCTGTGTCTGGGTATTAATATTCAATATTTAAGTATATATTTGTAATACCACTGTTGATTCTGATATCCGTAACACAAGTGCTCAAGCTACTTACCTCGGAGTCAGATCAATGTATGTGATGTCGTCGGATATTATTATATGGTACACTATCGATGCAGCGTTCTATCGATTTGGTGTACTGTCGATTTAACGTACCGTCCATCCGTGTAAAATATCCAAGTTCATGAGAAGACCTACACCGGTTACTTCAACTTACTACATCTTTATGTGCATTGTGCAATGAAAACACCGCCTCCATTAGAAGAAGGCAAGTCATTAAACATAAACAATAGCTTAAGTACGGGAATACTTGACGGCTAGACTAAGCTTGCAATCACTCCCACCTCAATTTCAAGGTCCAGTGATTCAGGTACCGGTCAGTGATCTCAAAGTCTAAGTGTATTTCCTGGGTCGAGAGACATTTTCCTCAAGTTTGTTGTTCCATAATCTACTTTTCCTTCTATTGTTTCGGCAACTTTTTGGTGATAACAGGCACTAATTAACCCTTGTGCATGAGCAATCACAGCTGAAGATCAACAGTCGCAAATGAATACCTGATTCATTTACAAAATGCACACTCTATGCACTTAGCTTAAACACAAAATTTATCGTAGTTACTTACCGCATGCGCATCTAATAATTATGAATGATTTTTACAGATGTTTCGTTTATCTTTGACCTTTGCCAAAAATTAGGCACAGGATCTTTGTGTACTTATTATATCTAGTGTAATATATATTGTCAAAGAACTCAATATTATTTAGTTAATTTTCCTTTGCTATCATTAGAGGCATTAAAACACAGTCTATTTTTTTTTTCTTAAACATATTTTTTTATCGTAAATATTTTAATATGATTGGAATAAGATCAGTGATAGCTCAATGGGAAGGACACGCGCCTCTTAACCGAGCAGTGCGGGTTCAAACCCGGGCTTGTACCTCTAAATTTTTTAAATCTATGTACATATTTATACCACTAGCTCGACGGTGAGGGAAAACATCGTGATGAAACCTGCAAATTCAAACAACTTTGAATTTGTAACCATGATCCAAAAATTGTCTGGTTCCCCTATCTTAGGGTTACGAAGGTCAGATCGGCAGTCGCTTCAATGTAATTACCAGACTCGCTAAATCCTGGATCATGGTCTAAGCGGACCCCGTCTAAGCACGGGACATAACGCTAGGGAGATGAAATATTTTAATATGATTAATTCTAACATTTAACTTACCACCATAGCTCTATCAATACAAATCCATAGGCAATTAACACATACACGTCACACAAAAATCTGTTCAAAATAATCCAAAACACAACACTGCACTCTACCGAACAGTTTCAATTTTCAAAATGTCACGTTCTACACTTCAAAATCAATCAGTTCAATCACACGATCGAAAATTAATAAACGATGTTCTGAATGCGAATTCGGTTTCAGGTGAGTTTCCGACGCGCGGATTGTTATCGTGCAAGCATAGATCGCGTGTTGATCGCATCCGATGCGCGGGCGCGAGGCGTGCGGAGCGTACGGCGCGTGGTCGCACTGTGCTGTGGGGATCGCGAGCATTGCTCACGCGTGAAAGCTCGGACGGCTTTATGTGCTAATAAAACATTTATTACTTGTTTATGGAGACAGTATGTAACAACAGTATGTAACGAAGTGATAAATTAGCGTTAAATTATTAGTTTATGTATCAGGACGTAAGTCAAATTTTTATAAATCTATCGGAACGCTGTTCGATTTTTAAAATATTATGAATTGTATAATTTCATCATTAGATTTATGTATATTGGTTATATTAACTTTAAGTAAGATTTAGTCTAACGTACTTCATTACAACTTTTTTACTAACTTACAAGCGTATATTTACCCATAACCCTCCTCTCATATTTACTCATAAATCATCCTCTTGCCCTTCTCCCAGTTCATCTGGGGTCGGCGCAGCAAGTCTTTTTCTTCCATACGTCCCTTTAAATCACTCAACTCACTTCCCCATAAAACGCAATATCCCATTAACCCTCACTTTCTCATAAACTTCCATATTTTTTTTTTTTCCAAACCCAATTTTATCCCTTAAACAACCTTCCAATCCGATTTTCTCCGCATTGTTCTCTGGGGCATAAACACGACCGCGCGACAGGTGGCCGCAGCTTCCGCGCGCTCCCGCGATCCGTCCGTGTCTATGGTTGGGTAACAGCCTCAACCTGCGCACGATTCGATCACTTCCATGTTCGGATTGGTTTTTGTCTGATTTTATCGATTTGAGATGTGCAGTAAACTTCTTATGTGCCACTGCAGTCTTACGTTTTAAAACCGTTATTTGTGAACATGAAAACAATTAGTTAAAGTTAAGTGATCATTTTAATATTATCACAAAAAAAAACAAATCTATACTATGTATAGATTTGTTTTTTTTTTTCGATCTATATCCAAATTTATAAAAATGGAAGCTGAATGACTGCCGATCAACGCATAGATCAAATTCTAAGATATAGGACCTGAAAGCTCTGGACAGAGGTCATTTATATAATGTACATATATATATAAGCGCTCAAAAAGGCTTTTGGGAAATTCAGCCCGCACCTACGGGGAATGAAAATGGAAATTGTAATTTTTTTTTTTTAAGATAGAGACTAGAAGCTATACTTAAACATAGAAGAAATGCAATATGCATTTATAACCTTATTAGGTAAGTGCTAGTGAAGAAAAATAAGGATATACAAATCTATTCCGTTCAATCGTCACACATCTTATAACATTTCTGGTATAACAAAGTAATTTTCCGCTAGACATTAAAATAAAACTGCTTCGTATAGAGTTTTTGTTCCGCTATTGTTTCTCGTATTTCACATGAAAAATGTTTTAATACGATCGATACTACTATTATATTTCCCACAAGCTCTATAAATAATGTACATAAGTTGTTTTTCTAGTTTTCTTATTATCAGCGAAGAATTTCTTCGCTCCGTTAGGATCACACTGATTCATACATAACATCACGCCTATAATCCCCGAAGGGGTAGTCAGAGTCAAAGGGGCAGCATGCCCCTTTAACCACATTCAGCCAAAAACAAAGCCGGGATGGGTTAGATAAAAAATTGTGAAAAAGCAGTGACAAGCGGCTAATCTGTCGCCTACACAATCACACATCAAAAATCCGATATACCATTAGTCGCCTTTTACGACATGCTAGGCAAGAACCACAATTGGCACATTCTTTTTTTTGTCCCAGATCAACATGGGCCAAGTCCCAGACCAACATAGGACCAACTGATTCTTCGGAAGTATCAGTGTGATTCTATATAGATACAAGATAACGATGTATCTAAATCAGAGGGAAATTTCAAACACCACTAAAAACGGCAACCAATCATAGCTTGCCAGGCTACAGCCATCGTAGCCATTCGCAATACCAGGATCATCATATGCATATGCACCTTACAAAGGATTTTGAATTCGAAACTATCAGTCACCGAGCTAAACAGTAGTACGGTTAGATACTGTTACTTCAGTCGATCTTCTGCGGTGCGGTGGTAGTTCAATGGTAAGGACACGCGCCTCCTAACCGAGGATTGCGGGTTCAAACCCGCGTACGTACCTCTGGATTTTTCAAATTTATGTACGTATTCATACCTCTAGCTCGACTGTAAGGGAAAACATCGTGATAAAACCTGCAAATTCAAACAACTTTGGATTTGTAACCATGATCCAAAAATTTTCGGGTTCCCCTACATAAGGGTTACGAAGGTCAGATCGGCAGTCGCTTCAATGTAATAACCAGACTCGCTAAATCCTGGATCATGGCCCAAGCGGACCCTGTCTAAGAACGGGGCATAACGCTAGGAAGATGAAGATGATGACTTCAGTCGATCTTCTGTAAGACTTGTCAAACTCCCACAGAAGCATCAGTTCCACTGCATCCACCTCGGAATCAGTGCTTGACGACGGCGTTGCTAGAATTGACACCATCACAATTCTATGGAGGCTATTCAAAAAGTTGTTTTTGTTTATTTGATTAGTCTTTTTTTTCTACTCCATTGGTGTAATGACTACGACTTTGTGTTCGATTTCTACATCGGGATATATGTAACAAATATTTGATATATATTGATGAAACAGGCTCTGGGTATTTGTGGTCTACAAACCCGAACCCCAATACAAATACATCTTATTAAGAGGGTAACATAACATAACATAATATCACGCCCGTAACCCCCGAAAGGGTAGGCAGAGTCAAAGGGGCAGCAGTCCCCTTTAACCAAATTCAGCCAAAAATAAAAGTGGGCTGGGTTAGATGGAAAATCGAGAAAAAGTAGTGACAAGTGGATAGCTTGTCGCCTACACAATTATTAAGAGGATATCTTTCTTTCATTCTGATTTTCATAATAAAAGTGCTTAAGGTTTAAAATCAGAGAATTGTATGTGCTATTTTGGTATATCTTTAAAATTAAAGGTGTCGAGGTAAAAAAGAAAATACCACATATTAGCAATACAACGCCATTGTACTAAACATTTTCAGATCGCCAAAAGTAATAACAACAAAATGACTAATGAATCGACCCGCCCACATAACTAATTACACAAATAAACGTTGCATAACTAATAATTAGAATATTAATTACCCACAATTAGCGTTAAACAATAACACAAGAATTTCATTGTTTATTACTCAACGCGGGCGGATGAGGAAGCGACCTCATTTTGGAGGCTTCAGGCAAAATGTTTATGAGTAAAGTTTAAATAGAAATGCTATTATTTAGTGAGCGACCGAAATTTGAATACTAATAGAAGCCGAAACCGAATTGACGTTTTAGTTTGGCTAAAACCGACCGAATGGATCATTTCTTTCGAACAAGCTGATCGGAGCACAGTGATACACATGTCACTCGTTCATTACCCATCCTATGATAGAGTTCCATTGTTTCAGTCAGTTTTTTTCTTTTAACCCAGTCATGTGAAAACCAATGAAGTTTTAGGGTGACTACACATATAGGTATTCAAGTTTCTGGCGACTAGAATGCTGGAAGCTTCCTCGGCCAACGCCTCAGCCTGGCAATTCAAAGGGGCAACGCTGCCAGTATTCTGGGTACCTCGATCGGCGGGGCGGACAACTACCCTTTTTCATAAATATGTATATATATATAGTTATTTCACGTTCATGCATGTGTGAGAAAGATAATTATGGATACCAGATATATGATATCTGTCATTTGGAGCACTTATTATGTCAATGTGTGACGTAAGTTGAGGAGCAAAATCAATGTCTAGTTAGTGGCGCGGAGTCCTTTTTTTACTAGTCTGTGGTTAGAGCAGTGGAATTTGCATGATTTTTAAAGCTTCAAAACTGTTTGCTAAGACATTTTTAAGATGTTTTACAATTTCATAATGTCCTATTCAACCCCATTCAATTAAATTTTTGGCTGAATTTGCGTTTAAAGAGCTTGCCTCGCCTTGAACTCTGCTCATACATACGTTCATACAAGCACGTCCGCGTTTCTTCTAATGGGTCACGCTCTGTCTAAATTACATAATTTAATTCATTATGTCTATAACATCCTTACACACTTACAAATTGTAAGTTGCAAATACATAGTTTGGTTTTGACGTTACGCAGTAGAAATATGAAATATTTTTCCTATTTCCGCAAAAAGTAAATTATTAATTTTTATTACTACGCTTATTTGATAAATTTCCGCAAAGTATTCATACTTTGAATGTGAATAATTTCTGTTGCAATAGTGTAGGGCGCATTCAAGGTAAATCTAAAAGAGAATATAAAATAAATACACAGATGGCCCACTTTTAATGAACGATAATTTTAATTTCTATCTTATATACTTCCATCCAACCCAGCCCACTGTCCCATGTTGGTCTGGGTCTAATAAAAAGGATATGCCAACTGTGGTTCTTGCCTAGCATGTCGTAAAAGGCGACTAATGGTATATCGGGTTTTGGGTGTGTGATTGTGTAGGCGACAGGTTACCGGCTTGTCACTGCTTTTTCAAAATTTTCCATCTAGCCTAGCCTATTTTTAATTTTAGGCTGAATGTGGTTAAAGGGGCCTGCTGTCCCTTTGACTCTGCCTACCCCTTCGGGGATTGTGGGCGTGATGTTATGTTTTGTTTGTTTATGGTTCAAAGATGATAAAAAGATTGGTGGGGTCTTCGTAGACATCATGACGCCGTATGATAGTTTTTTGGTGTTCCCAATAGCAACAGGAAGAGTGACCACAGCGGTCATGAGCGGTCACGGTGACTGCCGCTGTCGGCCCATTGTCGGGTCAATGAACTTGCTCTCGCACTCAGTGTTTATGGCTGTAATTACTGACCATTGTCTATGCGCCGTGGAAATGTTAGTGTGAGAAAGGACAGGGAGGAATGGTTCCATCGTTAGATAATATACCTATATGTTAGAAATTTGCATTTTCACATTAGAGGCCTATCATAGATTTATAATAAAAAGTTATATATTTATACTGGCCCGATGGTCGAGTGGTCGAGACCCTGGCCACGAAACCGAGGGTCGCAGGTTCGAATCCCGCTAGGGGCAAATGTTTCGTGTGATGAACATGGGCATTTGTACTCGAGTCATGGATGTTTATAAACGTATTTAAGTATGTCTATCCGTTCACCTAGTATCCATGGCACAAGCATAAGCTTAGTTTGGGACTAGGGAATTGGTGTGTCAGTCTGGAGAATTTATTTTATTTTTTAGCGGTGTTATTTACACGGGGTCAGCTTAGACCATGTTTCAGGATTTAGCGATTACATTGAAACGACTGCCCATCTGACCTTTGTAACCCTAAGATAGGAAAACCAGACAATTTTTGGATCATGGTTACTTACATACCTATCTACCGCCGAGCTAGCGGAATAAATACGTACCTACATTGATTTGAAAAATCCAGAGGTACGTGCCCGGATTTGATCCCGCACATCTCGGTTATTTATGAGGTGCGTGTCCTTACCATTGAGCTATCTCATAAATAGCCGTGTATATAATCAAATAATAATAATAATAATCAAAAATATCCAATTAGGAGTCCATGATCCATAATTAAATGAACATATCTGTCATCATTCGCTTATTTACCAGCAGAATTCAAACCGGCACTCAATTTCATAGCCGACGCCTCTAAACACTAGACAAAACTTAAAACAAACAAAGATAAAAGTCAGACAACCTAGATTAAGTCTAAGACGGATTCTAGATAACTTTCATAAGCCGATATCCGAATACCAACATTCTATTTTTATCAACGACCAACGAGAGTCCGTCAATTCCCATCAACAGCTTGATTGGCGTATAATTGGCAGATATCTGATAGCCGATAGCCAGATCATAGCAATCTGATGATCGAGTATTAACACATACAAAGAAATGTGCCAAAAAACTCATTACCTAACGAACAACTTTCGTTCGGCAGGATGTAAGAACTATTACTTCGTTTGCGTAATGATTAAAAGTAAAAACAAATGCGAGTTTAACTGAGAAGTTTGACTGTTCCGTAATGATTTTAATTGTTTAAATTTATGAGGCCACGTCCTTATACATGTAAGGATACATTTATTGTGCGGTTTTTTTAAAAGGATTGCATTGCATAACCTTTTTTCGGATTCTGGTATCAGATTAATGAGATGACGATATTTTTTATCTTGACCGGATTAAACGGCCGGGTAGTACCTACGTTACGCACCGTCATCAGGTTGATACCGGGAGGAGTCAGCGAGGCTTACACAACATTTATGATATATTTTAAGTATGTACAATTAAAACTTGATTAAAAACCAAATGAGGGTTTTTAAAAATACAAAATCCGCTAGGTGGCACGAGGGAGTCTCGTGGTCTTATCACTGTCACTATTGGCTCATTGTTGACAGAATGTCAGTTTGTTATGGTAATACACTGCAAAATGTATCTAAAAGACGCATTCATTAGTATTATTGCTTTCGTTCTACTAATTCAACCAGTGATCTCCGGCAAAAAGTCTACGGCACAGCGAGTCGAATGAACTGTTTCGGTCACGATCAGCGGAAATTCATTTAGCAGCATTCTTTAAGTCACGTGGACAATTGAAACACCATAAAGCTTACCTTTTTATTGTTTAATTACCTTGCAACTGCGGCTTCGCTCGTGTAGTTCTGCCAAATAATGATTTTGGGAACAGTCTATGGTTTCGGATTTTTTTTTATTTCTTTGTCTCAAGATTTTTCTGTCACGTCCAATAAAATTTATAAGCCACATTTTTTTCAGCAGTTTTCATGATGGCTACATACTTTCATTTGTTCATAACATCATCCATCCATCTAAAGTTACATACACCTTTTCATTCATCCTCACATACTTTCGCGTCGCGACTTGCAGAATTGTAGTTTATAAATAAGCTTCTGTGAGAGGTCCATTCATCAATAGTCTACCATTCACCTGGTTGCGTTTGGCTTAAGCCTCTTGGGTTTCATGACAAATATTTAAATCACCAAAAAGAGTGATCTGTTTATGATTAAATTTTACTATATAGGTAAGGAACACTATTATTCTAACTGGCTATTTTATTCGAAATCCAGAGTCTGATGTTACATAACCTCATAGTAAGCCGTCTAATTATTTAACTACGACATCACTTACCTTCAACAGCTCCCATGGGAAGGCACGGTGATGTAATTCCACATCACACGGCCCTTTGTACGGTTGTTAAAGTTAAAGTAACGTCTCAATAAATTTGAACGTGTGATTCTTCCTTGGTCCATCAATACATGAAGAATTTGTCACGCAAGTGTAGGTTGCAGCATTTGAAAGTATTGAGTCATGTAACAAGATCTTCAATTGAGTCTTGTAAGTGCCATGAGAATTTGGTGGCGCAATAAAATAAATACATGACTTTAGAAAAAATATATGTATCTTGTATTTTGCCATGTTTTTCTATACACGACAGATGTAGGTAATCATCTTATTTTTAACTCACTTACTAACTTTATTCCGCAAAGGACTAATGATGTATCCTGCATTCTTCCTTATTTATTTACTGTTTTCCATCTAAACAAAATCAATTTATTTTTGGCTAAAAGTGGTTAAACGCCCTTGTTGCTCCTTGGACGTAGGTTAATAAATAAATATCCGACTACATCACATACATTGATCTGACTCCGAGGTTAGTAGTTTAAGCACTTGTGTTACGGATATGAAAATGTATTACAAAAATATACTTTAATATTGGATATTAACACCCAGTCACAGAACAAACACAAGTATTCATCATACGAATGTTTGTCCCGGGTGGAGTTCGAACCCACAACTCTTGGTGCATGGGGCGGGGTCACTACCAAATACGCAAATTCGCCAGTCGAAATATATCGTTGTTTTCAGTCTAACACTTACCGTAGTCCTCGTAGCTTTTGTGTCGACTGTCTGCTGCATTGTGATTGAGTCAGCAATCCACCTGCCAAAAGGGCACAGGCACTGTTGTAGCTTATAAAGAAATTAATATATAAATACAAAATTCTTGTGAATGAAAATCTCACCTCGTCATGGAAGAAGTAATTGTAGTCTATAAACATTTGCAATACCAAAGAAAGAAAACATTCAACATTGAGCAATAATCAAAACATTATGTTTAGGGATTGCAATCCAGTGGCATTTCTTGCTGGATCCAGCCGAGTTAAAATTGCACTAGACCCCGCTGAATTGCTTGATCCAGCATTCCAATATCTAGTAGAGATTGATATCCAGCGGCATTGAACCAGCACCTGTCGCTGGATCTAGCACAGCTAAAATTATACCGGGCACAGCTGAATTGCTGGATTCAGTATTCATCATCTTCCTAGCGTTATGCCCCGTGCTTAGACGAGGTCCGCTTAGACCATGATCCAGGATCTTATGCCGATCTGACCTTCGTAACCCTAAGATAGGGGAACTAGTAAATTTTTTGATCTTGGTTACAAATCCAAAGTTTTTTGAATTTGCAGGTTTCATCACGATGTTTTCCCTTACCGTCGAGCTAGTGGTATAAATACGTACATAGATTTGAAATATCCAGAGGTACGTGGCTGGGTTTGAACCCGCACTCCTCGGTTAAGAGGCGCGTGTCCTTACCATTGAGCTACCCAATCCAATCCATCCATCCAATTGCTGGATCCAGTATTGCAAACCCTAATTACGATAAATAATTAAGTTATTATATTAAGCATTCGTTACTAATAAGTTAATTAGAATTAAATTTCGCGCTCAATATTACAACATTTATAAGATTACTCGGTCCATCGGCACATCTCGGGGACATTTGTCACGCTCATGTAATGTCTCGGTTTGACAAATAACACGTAATCGAATCTATAAGTGCCCGGTGCCAGGTGTTAATGGTTGCCAAACCAAGTGAGGCGTGCTGTCTACATAATCGGCTAGCATCGCATAGCTTTGACGGTGTAAGTTATGCTTAGTTGTCAGTTGGAACTAGGGATTGCAATGCTGGATCCAACAATCTTATTTTTTTTTTTCATTGGGGAAATTCCCACGAGCCCTTACCCTCTGCTTGAGGAAACAGAGGGCTGTGTGTCGGACTCGAACCGACTAAAACCCCAAGCCGATATCCCCACCACCGGGACTATACGGCAGCTCTTCCGGAGGTGCGAGTGCCGCACGGTGTAGCCCGCCTCGTGCGGCGCGCGTCAATGTTGCACACCCCACGGTCGTAAGGCGACGGATGTCCAACACCGAGTACGCTCGCATCGTCGAGACGTGCTCGGCTACCCAGCACGTCTCAACCCTCTCCGCCCAGGAATCAGATGCCGATCGTCCCTGCGACCGGCGTCGTGGGTTCACTCTCGCGCTGTGACCTCTACTATACCAGAGGGACTCGTCAGGGGGGCCGCCTTCCACTTGGCGACCCAAATTGAAGGCGAGGCCCGATTTGATTTTCATAGCCCACATGAACCAATATCGCTTATAAATGTAAACTTATATAATAAATAATAACATTCCAATTCCCTAGTTCCAAACTAAGCTTATGCTTGTGCTATGGATCTAGGTGAATGGATAGATATACTTAAATACGTTTATAAACATCCATGATTCGAGTAAAAATGTCCATGTTCACACGAAACATTTGCCCCTAGCGGGATTCAAACCCGCAACCCTTAGTATCGTGGCCAGGGTCTCTGACCACTCGACCAACGGGCTAGTCAAACGTCTGATCATGAATTTCCTCCCGATGATTTCACACATAACGGCATAAATTTATCTTCTGTTTGGGGTAAATAAGATCCATGCGACGGTCATTATATTAATCGCTAAATAAGTAGTCGGTAATTCAAGTGGTTCAAGGTCAATTATACTTTTTGTACGTTAACATCGCTCGCCGTCGCCCCCACATCTCCCAAACACAGCATCCACCTTACAAATAAAACAAACAAGCCGGTGAAAGTGGACAGACGCACAGACACACGACAATTAATTATAATAATAAATCTCGGGTGAAAGGAGCCGATCGGCATCCGATGACTTACGTGGGGTCCCTCGTCAACGCTGTCGGTGCGAGACTCACGGAGACGCCTGATGTAACTGCTTGTCATGACGGCGGCCATGTTTTTTTTCATTGTTGTGTCTGTCTGTCATGACAGGTCCTCCATTTTTTTTTCGCGGTAAATCTGTCAACCCACCTGCGGACGTGGAAACGGTGAGCTCATCTTGGCATACCTAATTGGATAATTTCAACCATGTCCTTAAGAGATACATATTCCCGGCAGTGGACGAGTATAGTCTGACGATGACGATGATTATGACTTATGTTCTTGAACATCTATTAGTGCAGAACTCTGAAGGTTAAGCTTGAGAAATCTCTAGTCAGATTGGCCGTGTTTGTTTATTGACAAGCTCGATGGCGCATTTGGTAGTGACCCTGCTCCATGCGCCAAGAGTTGTGGGTTCGATCCCCACCCACGACAAATATGCGTATGATGAATACTTGTGTTTGTTCTGTGTCTGGGTGTTAATATCCAATATACCTATATTTGTAATACCACTGTTGTTTCTGATATCAGTAACACAAGTGTTTAAGCTACTTACCTCGGAGTCAGATCAATGTATATGATGTTGTCGGATATTTTTTTTTCACTTGAAGACCTTAATGATTAATTTACGAGTCAAGCAGTAGTTTTACTTAACCTTTACCTCCTGGTGCAATCAACACACACACAAACACAAATCATAACACTATCAATCATGTGAGATATTTTGGTAAATAATTTGAAGACCTGAACTGGTCTTCAAAATAATATGCGAACAGAGACAATGTGACTAGAAGACCCAGACAATGTTCAACATAGGGCATTATCCCGATACTACACGGTCCATGTTTACAACATTACCACCAAGCTCCAAATCTCTTTCTACCGTCCATGCCGATAACAAGATAATTGCCCGCTTTCCATTGTCTGATGATATCTGATAATTGTCCGACGATATCGGATAATTGTCCGATTGCTCTTGACACGCGTGGGAGCGGTCCAGTCCGAGTACGAATTCTTTCTTTTACTAGCCGTGACATTGAGAAATATTTGACATAATGGCCTCCAATATGAGACGTTATTACTATTGGAGATTGGAGTGTTGATTGGAGGCTGTGAATACGATGGAAATGCTATTACTGGCCTGCTATTAGATAGTGGAGTAATAGCCTATGTTTGTGGACTAGATATATTAATAGGTAAAAGTTTGTAACAATTGTTTACATGTGAAATTATTAGTGTCGAATCTTTTGTAATTGTTATGGGTAATTTGACATTCATTTCTACTGATGATATACTCCAATCCGTTTCTTGCGAAGGTCAATAAAGACGAAAGATTTTTTTTGGAAATTTCATTAACGAAATCTTCATTACATATCATACTCGGAATATTGGATATCACTAACTCGATAAGGTCCAAAATTGTGTGTAACTAGAAATTTCACATATCATCATACCCCCAATTTCCGAAGATACAGTACGTAGATTCCTTAAACTACATTTAGTCAAAAGATAAATTTGATGGTATATCAGGGTTTGGGTATGTAATTGTGTAGGCGACAAGCCAACCACTTATCACTACTTTTTTTAAATTTTCCATCTCACCCAGCCCAGTTTTGTTTTTGGCTGAATGTGGTTCAAGGAGCGTGCTGCCCCTTTGACTTTGCCTACCCCTTCGGGGATTATGGGCGTGATGTTATGTGTGTATGTATGTATAATTTTGATATGAGATAGATTGAAAATTGTAAAAAAGCAGTGACAAGTGGTCAGCTTGTCCCTATATAATCTCAAACCGAACGTCCAATACCCACACCATCTCCTTTTACGACATGCTAGGCGAGGGACGCGGTTGATAATTATTTTTCGAGTCCCAGATCAAGATGGTGCTTGTAATAAACGGATTAGCTAAATCAAGAACCACATTCAAAATGACCCGTGTATGATAACTTGGAAAACGCTAAGAAGTAGAGGTTTGTAGTCCGGTATTACCGTAAAAAGCGAGGCCTATAAGCTTCCGTGTCCACACCGACCGCAACCGGGAACGAACCCGCAACACAATGAGCTGGCTGTTACGTCCCGTACGTTTACCTCATGCACTTTACGGCATTATTTAAAGGTTACATTAGAATGATATGAGATAACTGTATTGTGTCCAGATGTGGGTTCAGGTGGATATGAGGGTCTTTCCGCGCAAAGCGATCAAGGAACTTCATGTTATATTTTTCATTTCACGTAGCGTTTATTTCTATTTCTATTTATTTTAGTTTTATTATTCGGAGATTACGGGTGTGATATTATGTATGTTATTTCTTCTACATTGTATTTGCTAGATTCACATTCTCTAGGATATCTACAATTTTATTTGGGTAAATCATGTTTACATAGTTTTTCAATACATTGGGGTTTTTAAGGATTTGTCACGGGATCCGCGAGTGACACAAGTTTTACAACATTATACAAGTATTATGCTCATATAAATATTCTTGTAAAATCAGTCGAGTGGTAAGTTCAGTTCTTAAGTGGTAAAACATTTGCAAGATTTATCTCTAGTATATACTAAGGAACAAACATTTGTTTAATGTATGTCAAAAGCCTTAGTACAGCCCTGGAGATATGTTGGGAATGCTCATGGCTAATACACGGCCAATTCGCAGTACATTGCGTGTTCTTGTTCCTCGATAGTTTCGCTACACTATTACAGCCAGTACCGTACGGGGCTTGTACATAAAATTGTGACCCATCGGTGTTCTGGTAAACAACGTGGTCACTAGATAGCTAAGTCTAATGTAAATTAAAGTAAATTTAGTTATCAAGTAAAGAGTAGAGTAGACCCATATGAAACTTAAGCGGTTCGAAGCCCAGTGCAGGCAAAGAATCGAGTGACAAACACTGCTGTTTTGCTCGAGCCTACAATTTCTTGTTGGTGTACCATTACGCTTAAATAAACATCCGTTTTTGTGAAATTTGGCTAAGAGTGCAGTTCAAAAACCTAAAAGCTTTCTTAGACTCCATAAGGCCTAAGATTAATGAAGTTATAAAGTATCAAAAACTTTTTTTTCTTAATTTGCTTTCATATTAGAAAGTAACCCATCCGCATAACCCATTTAAAACCGTACCGACCGAAACCCTTAAGTCATCGCAACTACGAAAAGCTTCATAAGAAAGCTTACCATGGTCCTTCGCGCCAGATACCTTTTAACATTAAGGTAGACATAAAAGGTACTTCAATTAACATCTACAATAGTAAGAGGCTTTCACATAAAAAGCACTGATGTATCAGCTGACAGGTGATATAATAAACTGATGAGCTCTCTGATAGCCGCGGAAAAAGCTCTAAAAAACGTCAATGGAATCTGACACCATGGGAATGTAAGACAAAAGCGAAAGTTGTGGCGTGGAGGCACGATTATGCGCTTTATGGTGAGGGGTTAAGAGTCACCGTGGGCCGCGTATGGGCTTAATGTTGGGAGAAATGGTCTGAGTTGAAGCCGGTAGCGGGTACCGGGAAATCGCTATTCTTTTTGTCGTGTGGTCTAATTTGAACTGAACATATCGGGTATGAGTTATTTCAACAAACTCAGTGGTGCACTGACTTGTGAAAGTAAGGAACTTATATTGAGATAATCTAGACAAGGATAGTTAATCTAGTCTTATTTAGTATCAGTTAATCCTGGCTGTTAGGAAATGTTGAATCTGATAATTAAATTCAACCAATAAAACTAGAGAATTACGCTTGCATTTCGTCATTCCGCTATTTTGCTTAGTAAATTATGCGTTAGTAACTAACCTAAGTATAAGGTTTTGTTGTCCAGATAACGTCCAATCTACCTATCCAAATTAATTTCAATTTTTCTACATACGTTTTGCGTATAAAAAGGAACATTTTTATCATAAAATTTTCGCATATACCTAACATTAGTAAAATAATACCATGAGATATTTCAAAACTCAACATTTTATTGCATATCATGGATGTAAGTTAACACAAACCGCTCCGCCTAGGAAGTTTAGTCCAAATCCGCTCCACTCATGCGCACGCGCCGCAACACAAAAACGCCGTCGCCACTGATGGACTTTCACTTATTAGCGATCGAGCTGTTTTGATTATTTAAATGTTATTTTATTGGCGGGCACTCTTCGCTCTTCGCTTAGATATCGTCGTTTAAGTTCTAAAACCATATAACTCAAAATTCATTGGATTTTGATGGGTCTATTTAGGCGAGCAAACGGTACAGCTTTAGTATGTATTAAAAGTACGATGGTACCTCAGTAACCGAAGGGTGCGGGTTCAAACCCGAGCATATACCTCTGGATTTTCAAATCTATATACGTATTTATACCACTAGCTCGGCGGTGAGGGAAAACCACAGATAACCTCCAATAGATACCACATTAAGAGGATTGACGTGCGCCCATGCATCTATGCTATTACATAAATAAGTAGTTGCCATACACGCGCATCTTCAGTGCCGACTAAGAGACAGATCTGCGCGTCAGCCTTTACGGAGACACTTTTATTTACATTTAATAAGTATTTATGCATAAATAAACGTTAAAATGGCCTTCTGTTCCGTAAAACGGTGTGGGAAGAATTCCAGGATATCAAAATTTAAAAAAGATGGCATAACTTTTCATTGGTAAGTAAAATAATTACCTATTTTATTCTAGACGGAGCTCAAGTTACGACGGACGAATTTTGAAAGTTGGCAAAAAATTTTTGACAAGTGTCAGCTCGCGTTGATGTCTTTTGTCACTATTCCTTTCTTTCATTACCCATTTCACTATTTTTATCCCGTTCTGGCATAGACATGCTTAACAAGAGGGTTGTAACTGTGTACGTTTCAGTATGTCGAATCGACATTGTCGATAATGCATAACGTAAAAAATGTAGATTGTCCTAACTCAATTTGCTTTAGATTTCCAATGGGTCCTGAAAGAAAATCTAAATGGATCGATGCCACATATTGCGGTGATGAATCGTTCCCGAGCAAAAATACCGTCATTTGTTCGAGACATTTCCCAGAGAATAGTTTTCACTATATGAAGGATAGAACACGAGTAATGGAAACAGCTATGCCTTCTTTATATTTACCAATTTTGGTATGTATGTGTTGCCGGCAATGTGTATAATCCAGGCATTCCATACAATATTCTATAGTTTTCTTTATTCTATTCTAGTATTATATAGAATAAAATATCATTAACACCAACCACCAAACAATAACATTTGTTTTTTTTTGGTACGGTCTGGTACGGTTTTGAGGTACGGAACTCTAAAAAAAATTATTTATTTATATCTAAGTACATATAAAATATAAAAAATTATAAATTTGTCGATAAAATTATAGACATTGCACAATACAATTGGACATCACTAGATGAATGAGTGTTACGTCCCCCGCACCTCGTTCCTACCTCCTAAAATTGTGACTTGAACCTAGAACAAAATGGTGAACGTACGGTATCTATTGGAGGTTATCTGTGGGGAAAACATTGCGATGAGACCTGCAAATTTAAACAAATTTGGATTTTAAACCATGAAACTTAAGCAGTTCGAATCCCTGAATGAACCTATAATTGTCTGGTTCCCCTATCTTACGAAGGTTACGAAGGTCAGATCGGCAGTCGCTTCAATGTAATTACCAGACTCGCTAAATCCTGGATCATGGTCTAAGCGGACCCCGTCTAAGCACGGGACATAACGCTAGGAAGATGATGATTTTTAATTTTACCTCATATACCTAAAAACAATTTGTTATTGACATTTATTCTCTTGTATACTGAATAATATAACATGATACAGTTTTATTGATCTTCTTCAAAGTTTACTATTTTAAGTTACGTGGTGTTAGAACTTAAGGGACGATATCGCTGTGTCTTTGATTGAGAGTTTTATTTGCCGGGCTTGGGCTACTTCGATGTACTTTTATGGGACTGGTCGTAGTGTCTGGTATCTGTATTCGTTAATGAGGTGTAATAAATACCTTTTCTTTTGTTTTGAAAGTCGTTAAGAGTTTTTAGCAATCAGTCGAATCAGATGCGACTATTTTAAGTACCTTTTTACCGATCGCAGTATCTTGGCTTTGCCAAGACCTTATATTATATAGATATTGATCTTATTCTGACGATTTATAAGTGCCTTTTTTAAGCCTACGTAAATAAAGACAATTTTATTTCATTTCATTACAATTTCATTTCATTTTATTTCATTTCACCTTTTTACGATAAAAGTATCAGAATATTCAGCGAGACTTGTTTTAAGTTACAATTATTATTATTATAAATAAATAAAAAAAATGATTTTGTTAATATACGGATATAAATTCTCCCTAAGTAAGGGGTAATTTTCACTATTACAGACTTTTGGCCAAGTAAGAGTGAAGGTAATGTACCTATTATCAGAATCGGATTGAAGCTGTAAAAATTTACGTACTCTTCGGCATGTATTTAAAATGGCGGCTTTTTGTAGGGTTATGTAAGTATATTTAGGTATATTTAGTGTATTTAAACCGGTGATTAATTGTTTAGGGATAACTCCTGTGGTAGAAACACATTCACACTCCCTTAATTTATTTATTATTATTAAGCGACTGGCGTTAACATTGAAAAACTATAAAGATTGTCTCACTTGCTCAGACTTATACTTACATCATTTGATATCAATTAGCTTAATACATCGAGATTCCGTCGCTGTATAATCTGTACTCTAAAATTAATAAAAAACAAAGTTAAAACAATCAGCTATTTTGTAGCAGCGACCATATGCGATTTATAATGATACTGAATATATCAAATTCATCATCAGAACAATGACTAAATTTAACCCAAACAACAAACGGGGCAAGCTCATTAAAACCGTTTAAAATACGAATAAGTCCTCTTGAGTAAGCTAAGATTTGAACTAGACATCTGAGTGTGTACTTAGTAAGCTACCATTACCACTTACACTGGCCCGTTGGTCGAGTGACTAGCCCGTTGGCCGAGTTGACTGGCGCGTTGGGCGAGTGGTCAGAGACCCTGGCCACGAAACGAGAGTCGCAGTTTCGAATCCCGCTAGGTGCAAACGTTTCGTGTGATGAAAATGGACATTTGTACTCGAGTCATGAATAAACGTATTTAAGTATGTCTACTCGTTCACCTAGTGTCCATAGCACAAGCATAAGCTTCGTTTGGAACTAGGGAATTGGTGTGTCAGTCTGAAGATTTTTTTTATTTATTTACAAATGCCTAGTTGATCTTCGTAGCCCTTAAGTAGGTGCAGCCATTTTGGATGTGCAGGTTTCCTTACGATGTTTTCCCTCACCGTCCAGTAAATGAAATAAATTCGTACATGGATTCGAAAACAAAGGCACGTGTCCAGATTTGAGCCAACACCCCTAGCGAATAAGGCGTGTCTGCCATTGATTCTTCTTCTTCTTCTTTAGATTCTTTGATCCCACTGCAGGGTACAGGTAAGCCTTTTCTGTCTTGCGCCATGAACATACAACGGTCCTGTGTCAACCTCATCCATGCCATTTAATTACCACCACTTTAGTGATCAATGAAACAAAAACACGAAATCGCCAACACGTGTTGCTTTCTCGGCGCGTGACGTCACGCGTCGCGCCGCCACTTGCGCCTACGCAGCGCAGTTACATCAATGATTGGTTTCACTACATCTGTTGTAAGGTGCGGTACACAGCATAGACAAAAGAGCGTATTACTGACTGTGACCACCACTATCGAGTCGTATTATTAATCTCTTTATGGCGGGTCCCCTAAAAGTGAGACAAATTTGAAAGAAAGAAAAAAAGAAAAAGTATTTATTTGACACCACAATAAAATAAAAAACATTATCAAATTAAACGTAACTAATAAACATAACAATTAATTGGGACCCTATCCCAAATAATAACATAACCAATGAGAACCTCCTCCTTTTTTTGAAGTCGGTTAAAAATAAACAGATCGGTGTCAAAATGATCACCGCTTTCTTAGTCAACTCCTCTCATTCAAGAACCAATATTCATGGTGGTGGGACCCTATATCACAGTAACACCATCTTGTGGATGTTTCCAATTATAAAAGATGAAAATGGCATTTTAGGCTGAAGCTTGAAGCCTTTCCTCGGGATTTCAACAGATCTCAAATCAATTTGAATTTATCAGCGAATTAACCACGTGTCCGTGGTTCGGACATGTGGAAATAATGGATGACGAAAGATTGACTAAACAGATATACAATGCGAAAGTGGAAGGATGTAGAAGCCGGGGAAGGCCCAGGCTCACCTATCACGACCAGATTGGTCATGTATTAGCAGAAGGTGATGTTAGGAGTCATAAAAACCGTAGAGCTTGTATGAAAAGGATCATGAATGTTGAAGAGGCGAGTGAGGTGTGTAAGGATCGTGCATAATGGTGTTCGGTTCTCTCTGCCTACCCCGCTAGGGAAGTGGCGTGACGTTTAGTTAGTTAGTTAGTTTTAACTTCGACATGAAATACGCTATCTCTCACTAACAAGCTCGCCTCACTCGCACATATTTCCGCACTTCAAGACATAGCCCACTTTGAGGGCTGATTACACCGGAGATGGTGTTGATTGCTCATCGCTTGTAGGTCAACAGATCTACTCGCGATATCTGTAGGCCAGTCTTGATAAAGTACTTACGATGAGCGTGTGGGCGGAGTTCTGCAATACTAACTTTATCTTCTTCCTAGTTACCATTCCGTCGTTAGTCAAGTTCCGTTTGCACTGTGTTCCAAGATTTAGTGTGGCTGGATATTACGATGACTATCACCTGACCTTTGTAACCCCTCAGGGATGTCTTAACACAGAATTCAGAGGATTTTGGTCTGGGATTTAAATATACTTATTGTAACAATGTTTCTTATTTAGCATGTCGTAAAAGCGATTAATGGTGTTGTATTTGAGTACATTTATACATTACATTTGTACTTGAGTCATGGATGTTTATTAACGTATTTAGGTAGGTCTGTCCGTTCACCTAGTATCCATAGCATAAGCATAGCTTAGTTTGGAACTAGGGAATTGGTGTGTCAGTCTGGAAAGTTTATTTATTTTTAAGCAACCAATTTTAGTGTTAACTGTTCGCTATTCATGCATGACAGTATATCAAAATGTATACTTTTACAAAAACAAGACCATATAATGTTGTAAGACTAGTTTTTCTCGTTATGCAATAAATGTGAAATTCGTATGACATGTAGAAAATATTAATGTTTCAGGTTTGTGTACCCTTTACGAAATAAACCTAACAGCGTGATGAATTATGAGTTTCTATATTGACTAGTTTCTTTTATTGTACTTGCAATATAACTCGATTAGTATGTAAGTTGTCCTTTTAAAAATTTGCAATAAATTTTTCATCATCTTGCTGACGTCCGATCGAGGTAAGTTTTGAATTATCTACTTATGTAAGTTTGATGACAATGCAATATCATGATACTGTCGAAATGCCCATAGGAACTCTTTTTATTTTCAATTCAGTATCAATTTTTTGATTGGCAATATTTAATTCAATTTAATTCATTTATTCAGTTTCGAGTTATTTTACAACTCAATTGATGTTAGTAACGTTATGTACCTGAAAACAATGTTAATAGTTATCATTATTTGGGTAGGTGTACCTACATGTAATATAATAATAATTGTAATATGTAATTTATATATGTAGATTTCCTCAGAAAGTGTATTTCCCTTACCGAGCAAGTGGTAAAAGTGGGTACATATACATGTACATATGTACTGACGATTTATAAGTGCTTATTTAAGCCTACGTAAATAAAGACAATTTCATTTTATTTCATTTCATAGCCAAGAAATCGAGATGTACTAGAGCGGCTTTGAATTAACTATTCTCGCATGAGAGGCACGAGCCCTTACCATTATGCTATCATCTCTATGCTCTATGACATGGCGGCAATATAGGTATATTTACATAGATTTTCAAAGATTGTGATAATGTTCGTGCTTGGAGTCGAAAGCACACACGAAACTATCACATGGCAACTTATTAACGAGACCTAACCTCAATTACAATCAAATAATAAAGACATTGAACTTCATAAATTTATTTCAAAGTAACATTCCGCAGGCAAATTTGAAGAATTTTTAAAATCGAAAGTTGAAGCGGGCCGCCCCGACGGTCATAAATTCAAAAAACTAGTTTCACAGACAAGGAGTATTATAAGTTGTGAGTTTTATGTTAGAAAGCAAGCGGTTGCTTGACCTACAGACAGATTCTTTAATTATTTACATAGGACACTGGTTGTCAATATTTATCTTGCGACCCACCTTTCCTTCGGCGTCCCTTGCCGCGAATAGTGGTGCGTTGAACTTGCAGGGCTGTTAGCATAGTGGGGGCTTATCTGTAAGATGATAATGGTAGAATTATGCCGAATATACACCTGAGTTGTATCTTCGACGATTTTTGTGTGCCGTCCAAGGGATTTATATTGCACTTACCATGGAAACTCAAAGATCACCTAAAATGTGGGTCTTGTATCTCTCTTTGTCACTTAGTTGAATTTATTAAATGCACGAAGTAGAGAAAAAAATCACTTGAATTTCTGATTTTATGTAGTGACTTTATTTAGACTATCAGTAGCTGCAAACTTTTAACAAAATCAACAGAATAGAACATTAACCAAATACTTGGACAAATCTAAAGAGATACCTATTGGGATCGATCGTTCTATAGTTTGAGAACCACTTACACAAAAGTAGCTGTAGAGCCATTGCAGTAGTCATATTAATTGTAGAATTTTAGTGCAACTGGTTTCTAGATCATACTTTATTTAGCAGAATGTCATATTCTATAAATAGCATCTAATTGGTACGTCTGAAATACTATCAAATGTTACCCATTTAAGAATTGAAATAGTTTTGTTGCCTTTTTTTTATTTTTTTATTTTTCAAATATATTATCTATATTTGAAAAAAAAAAATTAAAAAAAGACAATTTTGTAAACATAATTTATAATACATACTCGTGGAATGATTGAAGTTCATGGGAAGCTAAGTGTTCTTATACGAAAAGTTGTAGTCAAACATTTTTAAATGAAACAACAATCACAGTGATATGGTTTTAATATCCATTGACAACAGGTTACACTTCATGACATTTAAACTGCATAGCATAGCACAGGTACATACAAGTAGCTAGAACAAACCATGCAATACTACCAGAGACCAAACATTTAATAATCCACAGTGTAAATTTGATTTACGTTAAAACGACATTATCTGTGTATTTCATTATTCGAAACATCGATATGCAAATGTAGGTATATTTGAGATTAGGTATACTTAACACTAACATAAATAAGTGTAATAATAATATCGCTTATTCTAATCTGAACGGCGCTATAGCAATGATAATATTAATAAAATTAACCTCTTAAAAAAAGCATACAATATATTTTTTAAAGTTAATTTTATTTGTATTTAGTGTTTCAAAAATGTTCGCCAAACTGTATTTTATTGACCTCAGCGACCAGTTAAATATCTTTATTTTATTTTAGGTCTTAAGCTTTTTTCAACAAATTTTGAGCTTATTTCCTTCAAAATGTAAAAAGAAAATCATTAAGGCTACGCTCTAACCATGATCTTATAATCAGCAACTACAGTTTTTTATTAACTTTTTAAACCTTTGATGTTATTTACTATCTGACCCTTGTAACCCGTTTACTTACCATCATGCCCTTAATGTTATGATATGTTATGTTATGTTACGCCCTTAATCCATGAAAGGCTGGACAAAGTTCAAGGTGCAATCAACTCCTTAATCCACATTTAGTCAAAACTAAATTAAATATTAATATACATTTGGTTTTAATATTTAATGATGATAAGCTATTTTTTATTTAAATATATGTTATCATTGCTATAACACAGACGGATATGACGTAGCGTCTGAGAGCGCTTAGACGTCTCGACACATATGTATGGTTACTATAACACTTCCTGTTGACACGTCAAATGACGATTTCTTATCTACTAACATCTAAGATTATATATTATTTCTATCTAATCATATTAAATACAAATAGACGTCAGTGTCATTCGTATATAATAACATAACTGCGTCATATCTATACGAACAACATCGTCCATACGTATCTAATTCTGGCTACAGATTTTATCATGTCACAGATTACCACTTCAAAAATATACATTTTTCTTATTACACAAAGTTAAAGATCAAATCTTAAATATTTACACTAATTACAAATGAGTACGATTCATGTGCCGTTATTATGCAGAGGGGGTGCGAAGGCTACCCAATGCCAGCGGTTTTAAGGGCAAGCTGTTGGTCGGCTTGCACAGCCGCAACTCGCGCGGGGCGCCCTACACCCCCGAAAAATACAGCCCTGCACAATTGCCTAATACTAAATAAACTATGTTAATCTCATGTTTAGGCCGTCAAGACGAAAGTATTACGACCTATTTAGAGATATTCCTCAAAGTACTACAGAATATTAAACACAACTGACTCTTCAATGTAAATTAAAAGAATACAATTTTCACGAATGGCGGACAAATAGGTATATTTTATGTTTACCCAGAAATATTTATTGCGAAAGTATATGAGTCACGTTAACAATTTGTCATGAGTTCAAATGTAACATTTAGTCAAAATCTTATATTTAATACTGCAACATACCAAAGGTTGGTTTAACACTTTTAGTACAATTTGGTTATAAAATGTTGTATTTATTATTGTGTAGAGACAAGAGGTCAAAGACTTCTGTTACGGATTTTGATGCTCATGTAGTCCACGTTTTACTTATCTGCAATACTTAATTTAGTCTACAAAATAGTAGCAAATTCCCTTAAACTCGCGTAGGTAGACAAGGGATAAAGAGTGTATATGGGGCAAATGAGCAATGATGTGGTCGGATAGAAACACGTTTTGTATTGCTAACCATTGATGCTGACTTTTTGGAATATACCGAAATGTTTTTGTATATAAGAAACTTCTTATTTAGTCGCTAATTTTATGTGAGAATTGTTTCTGATGTCATATAAAAATTGCACAATAATCACAAAACGGTGTTCCACAATCACAAAATTACATATTCGCCCTATATATCATAAAAGATATCAAAAATATATGAAGTATAATTTGTATCAAGATTCAACTTTCAACTTCTAAATTTACAAGACTAATATTTTTTTAGGTAGAAAATTTACGCTAACCATGATTTTTAATAAAATAAATTGATTGATAAAAAATTTTAAATAGTACCTAACACCAGTTTAGGGCACAATACAACTTTATTGTATATAGTAATAAACATTTTCAAATATCATTGACAATATTGAAAGTGATACATCAGATCGATACTAATTAATATGTACAACTACTGTCATTATGAGTTGGTAGTGCGTGACGAATGCTCGCCATTGTACACATATTTACAAATACTTAATAATAATGCATATCTGGTGCTACAGATAAATAGATCATTTGATATTTCCGTAACTTCACATATTTAAAACAAAATTAGCATAAACATTGAAACAATGTTCTTTAAACGTCTTAAAAATCTTAAAACAAACGAATCTTTTGTTTTTTTAAGTAATATAATCTCGATATAGTGTAAACGGTGTTTAGACCAAATAGGAATGATGACTGCATTAAAAAACTATAATTCTATTTAGTCCGTCAGTTAGATTATACAAAAATACTAGACACATATTTTTCGCTTTATCAAGATAACAAAAAATTACAAATATAAAGAGCATCAAAGTTTTGGAGTGGGGGCTTGCGACGTCACTATTTAGTAAAAATTGTACGAAAGCGTGACGTCACGCGCAACTTGAATGCATTGTATCTTCGTCAATGTTTGTTTGACAAATAAATAAAAAAATACGTGTTCAATATTTTTTTATAATCTAACTGACGGACTAAACAGAATTTTTTAGTCATCTAGCCTATTCTGTTGCATTATTCCAAATCATCAATCAATGTCAGAGATATGCTCTGACATTTTCTTACATTTATATGTCTGCTTGAAGACTATCACCGCCTGACTAAGTACGTAGTAGGTAAATAGGTACTTGCAGTAGACCTTAGTTATTTTTTAGGTACGTACGAACCGTCCACATACGATCCATTGAGACCCTCATACCATTCCTCGTTTCCCACCCGACTACAAAGGCAGAATAATGATATTCACGTGTATGTATTAACACTTTTTAGAAAATATAGTTGAAACCAAATCTTTAGTTTAGTGTCGACAATTCTTAAATCTCTCAATCGGGTAAATATGAGACCTAACTCAATGTCTGTTCATACGAAGCTTTACTTTTTAATATCACCTTCAATAGCGCAGGAATTTGGTTGAGCTCGAGGTGAATTGAATTTATAACGCGATATTGAGAGTGAAACGCGATTTATGTTGATTACTAGTACTAGTAATATTTCAGTAGTACCTATTACCTGTAAGGCGTAGTTGTTGAATAAAAATCGCTCATACGCTAATATCAGGTGAATATAATTGTAATAGGCCAAACGAGAGCGACAGTTTTTACCTCATCACACATTAGGAACTGTTTCTAGATCCAACGTTTCATGTTTGACCGTATATTAGTAGTCTGTTTTATTATATTTTTTTTTAACTAAGGCGACACACGGTCCACTTGTTCACCTGATGGTAAGTGATCACCACCGCCCACGGTCAATCGCAACACAGATAGAGCCTCCGGCGCCCTCACTCACCGCATGAAACAAATCAACTCAGGCGCAGCTATTTCCCGCCGATCTTCTGTGAGAGGGTGGTACTGCCCCGGTCGAGCCGGCCCGTGTCATGTAGCCGCCGATAAATGGCGACCACGTGGCTCTACCACTCAAGTTAGGTCTGTTTTTATAATTTTCATTATATGATTTGGAATCTATGTAACTTTGATGACGCTGTAAACATGTCTCAATATGGGATTCATGTCAAACACATTTTATCATTGTAGCACAGGATACAAAATCAATTTCGCACAACAATAGGCAAGTTGAGTCAAAAAAAATAATTAGTCCATTAGAGATTACAAAAAAATATTGCTCACGTATTTTTTCTTTTGTTCAGCAAACCAAAAATAACGAAGATACAGCGCGTTAAAGGTGCGCGTGACGTCACTTGTTCTGTAGAATTTTAGGAACAAGTGACGTAAAAACGCCCCACTCCAGATCTTTGAAGCGCTATATCTTTGTTATTTTCCGAGCATTTGATAAAGCAAAAAATACGAACTCAATATTTTTTGATAATCTGACTAGCGAACTAAAAAAATTTTAGTCAACTAGCCTATTACTAAATAGGTACTAAAAACGAAAACACGTCGGCCTATGACTAAGTTAAACCTAAATGCTGACATCTGATGTCAGCATATACTTATCTCTACCTATTTATAACTGACTAATGACTAATAGCTGACTTCTCGACTGCTTATATACAACTTATCACCCGGCAATCTGCTCTGGGCTTATCTAAATCCGGCATTTACGCACTCTATATCCCATTATATAATTACCTTAAAATTAGCGATTTATAATCGCAAAAAATAACCTATTTTAATTAACCCTACAAGCTTCTTATCCGCGCATATATGTGCATAAAAAGCCTATATATAATCGATTATATTCTCGTATATTTTATACCTATATTAAAAGATTGTAGGCTGCGGCACGTCCATAAAGTTATCTTAAAATATTGCTCGCTGATAACTTGATAAGGTATCTAGACTAATATCCTTCCAGTATTCTGTTTGTCATCCCCTCTCAGAGCGCACAAGTTTTCTGCTGAATGTTTAGATTCCACCACTCGGTCTGCGACTAAATCTTACCTCTGTACTAAAAGTACAAGATGTTCTAACACTCCACTTAACAAGAACCTCTGGTGAGCATTACACCGCAATCTCTCCTGATGTTAACCGATGGTATGGTTTGATGCCGCTTGTTTACTTAGATCAGTCTAAGTTGTTTCATTCAGAGAAAACTTCATCTCGATATATAAGTTCGTGTAATACATCGTTTGCATATTGGCTTTATGTAATGTTTTCGTTGGATGTAATTTAAGATATGTAACGATGTCTATTAATAGCAGATGTATATTAATAGATAGAGGCTGCACCTTCGTTCCAGTTTTTGCAAAGTGAGTGTTTTCCGAAGTTATTTTGTTTTGTTTATACATAGATAACTGTTTGCTAGTCCAAGGAGTAATCGATGCATCGTTGATCTTTACAACTTTTTTTTTTAAAGATAAATTATGTGCCTCACGAAGGTCATAGGTTACCGTCTGCATGAAGTACCAAAAATGGTCTGCAGGGGATGTTAAACGCCACCACCACCATGAAGTTTTAAGGAGAAGTGTTCGATGTTCGACGTTTGGGTTTTTTAAATCGTTCAGTAGCGTACTTTTATGTTGCCCGCCAATTTTTTTATTTTTTAGTAGTACCCTGTCATGAGTTGCCAGTGGTATTGATTATTTTTTATTTTATTAGTGGCATGGTGAAATTGTTCCTTTTGTGTGTATTATAGTTAAATTCTTTTTCGACTTTTGGAATGAGACTACGAATATGTTAACCATAATATTTAAAAACTTCGTCATCCCCTTCTCTCTGCTGAGAGAGCTTAGCAAGAAAAAGGAGGCCAGTTTTCGATTAATGCATTGTTAATCATCTTGAGCTTCGCATTGGTTGATATAAGTTTTAGTATAGATTGTATCTTTATTTTGAGATGGATTTATGGCAATTGTTCTTTCCTTTTTTTGGTTATAGACCGGATTTTTGGTTTTTGTCTAACAACTGTTTTGTGATCGAAAGCGGTTAGTTTAATATATTGGCTCAAATTCTTTTGTAGAAGTTGAAGATTTTAATATAATGTTGATGTTTATTACACATGTTTGTGACTTATAGACATCTGCTAGTATGTTATCAAAGCTTGGTTAGCTTAGATCTTCGAGAATTTGGAATATAAACAGTTTTTTAATGTGCATATGTCTAATTGCTGATTTGACCTGCGGAATCTGATATAGCTTTAAATATGATATGCATATGTATATTGAAACGCATTCTAGTCTCCTGGCAATTTAACGGACTGGTATTTCTGGAGCATTTGACTATGTGATTTATTGTATTTGATATTCAGGGGAATAGACGTACGTCTAAATCCAGGTACCAATACAGTAGTGCCTCCAACTGATCCTGAAGGAACAGGGTTGATGCGGGTGGGGAATAAATCGGGTAGTAGCCATGGCTGGCCGAAATCACTGTATTAGGGTTTATGCATGATCTGTTTATTGTTAATTTTAGTCATTTGCACAGAATATCGCGTAGAGTAGATTTATTATAGTATCCAGTATGGTGAGTGTCGTCAAAATTCACGAACGACATACTTCCGTAGAGAAATATTTTTTCGCAACAGTTGGATGAATCCGTTCAAAATGCGATGTAAAATAGATGAAGCGTTTGTTTGTCATGCATATTCCCTATCCGATCGCGGTGGCAGGTGAATTATTAGGATGTTCAGACCTGCTCAAACCCTTAGTCGCCTCTTACGACACCCATGGGACGATATGGGGTGGTTCTATTCTACTCTGCCGGCACCACTCGGCATAATACGCCCCATTGAGAATTTTGATGGATTCCTCAATACTAGTGACACTGTCAATGTACCTGTTATGAGCACGCTCAATTCCTATTTAATGGATGATGTTTTCAATCAAGTTACTTCATCAAGTTCGAGCATCGAGCAACAATTGATACTATATTATAATAGCTATTGATACTACTCGTATATACATACTAGACTGATACTATATATATATACTATCTTTGTAGCTACATATTTCTACATCTACATGTGTGAGAGGGCTTGGACTCTGGTCCCTAGACCTCGGACATGGCCTGGGTACGTCTAGGGCAGACTTGTCACAAATTAAATAAACTGAATCATACAAAAACACTCTAAAATAACATTAAACATCTATCCAAACCTTCTGCCAAATTCGTTCGGGCCATGATTTTTACTTAATATTAATCCTAAATCCTAGCTACTGTTAATGACTTAGCTATCCAGAACTCCTTTTTGTATATGTACAATGTCCTTAACTTAAACTACCTACCTACGTGTTCGTAGACGACCTGGTCACCTCTTGGGACTCGAACAGTCTTGAGAAATACACAAATTATAGAAGAACCTTTCAACATTTTTATATATCCTGATTCTTTTAATCCTTGATTTTATTTTACTATTCTGACGCGGCAAACAAGCGTACAGCCTGCTTGATGGTGAGCAGACACCGTAGCCTGGGCATTTGCTACATCACTTGACATATTAAACAATATATCACAAATATTATTTGATTTGATTTGAGGCTTGAATACTAACTAGCTTTCCAGAGTTGGGCCTCCGAAGGTCTCGCTCGCCGAACGGAAACAGCACGTTTGTACTGGTACTTACAGTTAAAGTCGATCTCCTACGAAAGGGTGGTATTGTGCCGGCTCGGGCCGGCCCAAGCGCCGTAGCTTAGCTACAATGGCCCTACCACCATAGTTACATTGGCATTAATTTCATATATCATTTTTGAGAAAGATGTCGAAATTTTACGGGCGTTAGATTATATATTTATGATGATGATTCAATTATGGAAACACGAGAATTTCATTTTTAATTTCCGATTTGCCTTGTTGATTATTTTGCGATCTGAATGCGGTCAGTTTTCAGAAGCATTGTTATATTAGCAGTTAATACTATAATTGAATAGGCGAACATTGATTTTTTTTTTTTTCAAGTATAATGCTTATAAAGCTTTGTGATTATGAGTTCTTTATTAATTTATTTAATTAAATTACTGTGACAATAATTTTGTTTAGTATCTGAGTTCTCCTGATAATTGGTGATATTAGCCCTCTACGCTAAATCTATTGTATTCCATGGTAAAGGTTAGAGTCGTGTCCGCATATACATATACACGTTCTTACTTTCTATGCATATTATATATAAGCTTTGCTTAAATGCTACTTAAATTTACAATAAATATTTACCTAGAGCTATCACCAATAGATATAAAAGAGGAATCTATACCGATCCACCCCCAAGACGCGGACTAGTAAAAAAAGAAGGACTCCGCGTCATTAACTTGTAGTTGAAGCTCCTCAGGTGCTCCTTTGACACGCAACTTACGTCACACATTGACATAATAAGTGCTCCAAATGACAGATATCCGATATCTGGTAGCCATAAGTATCTCACTCATACATTTATAAAGGTTGCGTCACCCTATAGTATGACAACGTGGAGTCCTTCTTTTTTTACTAGTCCGTGCCCCAAGATTATTTTTGTGCGTAGCGCCAGGAATATTTACATACATATTAATCCAGTCGCATTATCCATTACCTCCCGATATAAAATATATATATATATAAATGCAGATGTAATAGCATCACGCTATAGCGCTTTTATTTAATACAAAACTATCTCTAAACCAAGGGATTAAGAGCTATAATAGCAGTTGGATGTTACGTCATCTGAATTTTAAGCAACCGTGTGTGATTGTCATCGATTGGCATCAACAGATGGTAATAGATGATCAAATTTTAAGTCAGCTGTTTAACATAGCAGGACTTAGCCTTTCATGTATCGAAAATATTGAACGAAAATATCCTTCTAAACACATTATGACATAAGTATTTGGAGGGGCCTGCTGCGTCTTTGGCTCTGCCTACCCCTTCGGGGATTATGGGCGTGATGTTATGTATGTCTCGCAGGCAATTTGTATGATTCGACATTTTACAAACGGCGTCGTCCGTTTAAAAACGCTCGCTGTTTTGAAATATGCCGAAGGCAAACTGGCGACTCATTCAATCAGTTGTTATAAATTCGACATTGGTTGTTCTTTTTCGGTTCTGGCCGTAGGGTCGCAGTTGTACCTAACACTCCTCCTCGCTTCGCTCGTCGTCGTACCAATTATTATAACTACTACCTAACCTGACCTAAACTAAATACTTGCGGCATACTACAAATGACCGCAATATACATTCTGCCTTCGGCATATCAAAACAGCGATTTAAACGTTTATTAATATCTTTGATTGTATAAAAGAGTAACTATCGAGTATTTTAACCATTCTTTTCGATAAATGTCTTCCGTGCTTGTTTCCAAAGTGATGGTAGTTTCAATTATGTATTAACCGTAGATACATCTATTTTGAGGAACATTTTTAATTGCAATTTAATTCAATTATTTGCTTTTGTTTCAGTTTTATTTTTCACAGATTTAGCATACGCCGACCATAACAGACTCACCGATCAAAATCGTCAACATCATTGACGATAGTTCTCATAACATACCCATAGTTTCGCACTCTATTGAAAAGGCCCTGGCAATACTTTACCGTAAACGAATAAAAGACTGGGAGGTCAATATCCTGCTTAAGTTACTGGGTGGTCAGTATCCTGCTTAACTGGGTGGTCAGTATCCTGCTTAACATATTGGGTGGTCAGTATCCTGCTTAAGATACTGGGTGGTCAGTATCCTGCTTAACTGGGTGGTCAGTATCCTGCTTAACATACTGGGTGGTCAGTATCCTGCTTAAGATACTGGGTGGTCAGTATCCTGTTTAAGATACTGGGTGGTCAGTATCCTGTTATTCCCTAAGTCGCCTCTTACAACTCCCACGGGAAGAGAGGGTGTGGTGCTATTCTATGCCGACACCACACGGCAATTCCCGGTTTTAGAAGTTCCGAGGTGGCCGAATCGCTCTGAATGATGACGTCAAGATGTCTGTTCTTCTTTTGTGCTTATCAATTAATGAATAAGTAGTCCCTTCAAAATCCCTTGGTTAAGAGACACTTTGTGCCCTAACACTTTTTACAGTTCAATGCACGTTCCCATTCACGCTAACGCCTAAGATTTAATTTCATAAACTAATAATAATAATAAATTAAATTAATTAAATTTCACTAAGACTGATAACTTGTTTGCTTCTTGCAATAATAATAAAAAACAATGTGACTCCCACTTATATCCCCATCACCGCAATCCACTAGCTAATGGATTACTAGAGAACGACAACGTAGTTAGGTTAAAATGAACTTACGTGGTTTATGAGGACAGCATGGCATAGGCCAGCTCTTTAAGAAACAGAAAACACGCAACACATCTGATTATAGTCTGGAGACTGATTGCAGATAAAAAAAAATATTCAACACAATATTCGATTTGATTCGATGAGTAACGCAATTGAAAAACAAATGTATTAAAAGTAAATTCATAATAATAAAATTAAACACGCCACAAGAGGTAGTTCTGTGATTGTTATTAATACTATTTATATTAACTTTATAAGCTAAACGTACTATACTAATAATATGTAAGTTACCATTGCTGCTGGTATATACATTTTAATATAATATTTACCCTAAACAATTTGCTTCGGATATAATATTCCGTTTAATAATGTACAAGAGAACTATATTTTATAGTCTAATATGATTTATATCTAATTCCCGTTCCTACACAAAATATATACAAGATAACGCATTAGACTGATTAAGTGACTTTTATGGCGATATAATATACATTATATATAAATATTTAGCACAATTAACACAATACACCACAAGTACAATGTTTAAAGCCGGATCTACACCTTACGCGAGACGCAGCCGATAAAGAAAGCCTAGACAATGATTATTTTCGATTTAAACTGAGATTAAGTAGGTATAACGAGGTAGCCGCACTTATCAAGGACCTTTATATACATACCATCAAGGCCGTAATCAATAGATATCCATTCTATTCTTTCCCCTCTACAGATTGTTGTCAAAGCTCAGATCTAAGTTTCAGAATTTTTTTTAATGGTAGTTATCAAGTTTGTGAATAAAGTGACTCTTTTGAACGGTCATTGTTCGTTTTTGAATGTTGCTAGCAGCGGCATCAAAATGTCTGCGCGATTTTTCACTTCCCTAAATTACTCAAGTGCGGCATAGATCTTAATTACAGATACGTTTACAGTATTCGCGGTGGCGTGCAAGCCAAGCTGTTCGAAGCTCGATCTGACCCGCGAGAGCCAAACTATGAACGGTCTTTGCCGCGCGCGAAGACCGACACAGACTAACTCACCGCGAGAATTTCTCGAGCGCGGTAAGATATTGCCACCGCTTGCCGCAGAGACAATCACTGTTCGCGGCTGCGGCAAACATGATCGGGAGCTTGCCGTGCGTAATGTTGACCCGGCCGAACAGATGTTTATCAAACGATTGAATTTGAAATTATTCTAACAAAGCCCTTATGGGTATATCATAAAATCGTATAGCTACATTTATAATATGATCTAGTAGGATATATTTTTAAAGGTTTAAGATGAAACGTAATATATGTATGGACATATCTTACATTTATCTTACACCTTTATCTACTTCAAGATGGCAAACAAGCGGACGGCGTGAACGTTTACCGTGGGCTAGGAGCTCGCATACAAGAGGCGTTACGCGCACGTTGTCATCCTGAAGCTGTTGGTGAGAATTCACCGTGCCGTTGACATAAGGGTCATGAGCATAGCAAGCTCCTTATGACTTACTTCAGCGGTACAGCGAATTCACAGTTTGGGCCTCCGGTACTCCCAGTCACCGGACGGAACGCAGCAGTTCGCAAGCCGCTACTTAACGCCGATCTTCTCTGAGAGGGTGGTCCTACACCGGTCGAGCCGGCCCAGTCGTGCTGAAACTATGAGACTTCAGCGTGACTCTACCACCAAGAATTATACGAGTGAAAATAAATTATGAATAAATAGTAATTAATTTTATGCTTATTGCGTAAACACACACACAGACAGCCACAAACATACACTCATACACACACACATACACACACGCAATCACACAACTCGCACACACACTCTCAATCTTCAATCACAATATTACTCAATTCATTTCTTAACAATAACATACATAAAGTAACTGTGACATGTCAACTGTCAATGTCACAGTTACTTTATGTAAACTTGACTTAAAACAGCTGACTCAATATTATATAAACTTTATTTTGTGTATTGACGTCTTACTTCATTTTGTTCGTATTTTATTTTAAGTTAATTTATATTGAATGAATCTGGGGCGTAGCGTAAGTAATAATAAGCACCCGTCCTAGCTATAATGATCAAATGATAAGTCTTTAAATTCTGTATTCTGCATACATAACACTGCCTGCACTCTTCGAAGTTTTGAACTGTTTGTGAGAGTTTTTTTTTTTTTGATAATTTGGAATTGCATTGCATTAAGTCAGCTGATATCTAATATCACGTTTATGCTATATAAATGTACTTAACTTATAAATCACAGAAGCTCAAACTGATATACACTATTAGGTTCCTTGCTTTGGTTGCCCACAATAAAGTACGTATGTGTCAATATGAATAAAATTACCTTTAAAATATTATTTATCAATAGTTGTTTATATTAAGTTATTCAACCTCTGTTGTGCAAAGAACTGTTCATTCTTCTCTGTTCCTACTAATACCATCAGTATATTCTTCTCATCTCAAATACTCTTCCTGTATTCCTCATTTTCGTTCTGTGAATGTAAAAAAGTTGTCCAATCGATAACATTTTGACTTACGGTACAAGTCTCAATGAAGATGTAGCGAGTTTAGCACAAGTTTTGCACACAGAAGCTTCACGGCTACCAGAACTTTTATAATGCATCTTGCTAATCAGATACAACTCAATATCTACAGCAAGGAAACAATTAAAGATGTTGCATCAGTTTACTCTCACATGCTGTCTGCTATCAACTCATATGTTGCAGTACAGCATATTCCATAAGTACTTTTTAGTACTCTTTAGTCCGCTTGCGAAATATAAATTAGTATCTGTTAGGTGACAGTATTGAAACTCAGTGTATTCTTGTAACTATCACTTCATACATAAACCACCATACACACCATCTCTTACAAATTGAAAATTTCTGCTCAATGACATAATTTTCTACCTGAAGTTCTGCTATCAGGTATACTATCTATTCAAGACACGCTTATAGTCACTTTTAGTGTCGTTGACCTTTGAGATATAAAACCATAAATTCCTTTGCACAATGATATTGTATTTGAGATTAATTGTAGAGTGCTTAAACATGGCGTCCAGTCAGTCTTTATCCTTATACACAAAGTCTTCCACGCATCAGTTGTGTATTAATTGTTTGCTTTTTGCCCACACACAAATATACACTTACACATACATACACCGACAGTCTCTCTCTCTCTCTCTCTCTCATACACACACACTCACACACGCACACACATACACAAGAAAAAACGCGCGCGCCCGCGCACTCACACACACACACACACACACACACACACACATTCACACACGCACACACACATGCGCACACACACGCACACGCACACACACAAATATACACACACCCACCGACACACAAAATCACAATAACCTCTTTCCCATACACACAAACACCCCCACACATACTGCCTAACACGCATATGAATGAAGACATACAAAAACACACAAACACACACACACGGCAGTACACTAAATCAAAATGCACCCTAAGGCGTCAATGGTAGCAGTTTTGAAGGCACCTGTTAAACCTTAGTCGCTTCGTACTACCCCGTCTGTAAGTAAGAGTGTAGGACCATTCTACTCTGCCGGTCACCACATGGCTAAGTCTCTCATAAATCCCATTCAACAAGGCAAATGGACTAGCATATTATTGGTAATACGTTAATCTCGATTATGAAGACCGGTTTTAGACCATTCACACACTCACTCAACCACATTTCCTTTCATACAAACACACTACCAAACATCTCTTACTCTCATGTCATTTTAATGTTGTTCGTTAATTTTATTCATATTGGAAACATAAATTATAAATAAAACTCAAAATCTTATAGCTAACAATATTATCTCTTATAGGAGAAGAATCATTTCGCAAACCGTTCCATTCTATAAGCTGGTCACATTATCACAACATTCGACTCGCTACCAGATGGATCCCGAATCTCAACTTATTCTTCATCATCCATAGCATCTCAAGGTTTGATGCAAAGCCTAATATAATTTTGTATTAGAAGAACAAGACTTTGAAGTCTTTAGCTTTGGTTTAAAAACTTGTCTTTTACATGTTTGATAGATATTTGAGCGAAATCCCATCAGCCCTCTCGACTATAAGAATAAGACGATGTTCGCTTACCTGATTAGTGACACCGCGGCGACTGGCCGGATACTAGATTCTATTGCCATACGACTCGCACTTTGCCTATCATATGAAGGTTTTGTTTAGTAATCACCACTTCGATAACATAGGGATTCTCTGAATTTGGGCTTAGGTACTCTCAGTCACTACACAAAGCACAGCAAGTAAAGATGGTATCATACATCTGGTTTCTCTTATAGGGTGGTTTTTGACCGGTCCAGCCGATCAATTCAGTTCCAGTGTCCCTCTAACCTTTAAGCTAGCCTTGAATCTCCCAAAAGCACTAGGAATGGTCCAGATGCTCACTTAAGCACAACTATTCAAACAAGCTGGTACCCTTCATCAATACTTAACTTTTTTCCAAGGCTCTCTTTTATTCATTACACTGTCAAATTACAAGACCCACGCTAGGGAAAATCGTGGTTGCAGTAGCCATACAATTTTCCCCGTCTTAATATAACGACCTTATTCTTTAAAATTGTATGTGTAATCTCGTCTTTTTACCGTACTATAGTATCATCTTCCACTAAAGACCCACTAAACCTCACAGGGCTGTAAATGCTCTCGAACTACCTGCTAAAGCATAAAGTATCTAGTTTGTAAAATGATTCTTCTTTAGCTTACACTATATCTATTCTACTTATCTCTAATGTATCCTAATTATGAATAAGCTTTATGCTTATCATACCTAAGTGATTTATTGTCGTACGGCAGGGGTCGCCTACCGTAGAACAGGGACACTGGCCTCGTCGGACCGAACCTACAAACTAGACTACAATGTGAAGCTCAAATGAAGCACAAGCCCTACGAGTTCACAGTCACTTAGCGATATGAGCTTCACTTGCTTTCTAGACTATCGCATCGGCTGCTTAGATAGTATAACAGTTATTTTATATTCTGGATATGTCATCATCTTCCTAGCGTTATGTCCCGTGTTTAGACGGGGTCCGCTTAGACCATGATCCAGGATTTGGCGAGCCTGGTAATTACATTGAAGCGACTGCCGATCTGACCTTCGTAACCCTAAGGTAGGGGTATCAAACAATTTTTGGATCATGGTTACAAATTCAAGTTGTTTGAATTTGCAGGTTTCATCACGATGTTTTCCTTCACCGTCGAGCTAGTGGTATAAATACGTACATAGATTTGAAAAATCCGGAGGTACGTGCCCGGGTTTGAACCCGCACTCCTCGGTTAAGAGGTGCGTGTCCTTACCATTGAGCTACCACCGCTCATATTCTGGATATGTGATAAGAACAAAAAGGCAAATAGTAGTTTTTAAAGTACCTACGTTTGTATTTCTTTATTTTATTAAAAAACAAATATTGTATTATGTAAGAATGTTTACTATTTACATTATTCTAGCATAATATTTCATGTTGAGCTTTTATAGCCAAGATGAATGTTAAAATGTGTAATTAGTTAATTAACTTTGAATAATTTTGAACTTGCAACGGATATTATTTGTTATTGTTTAATGTCATAAATATTCAGAAATTGTTTTAATAAATGTCGAATATTTTGTAAACTGATTTAATACTTGATTTCGTTAGTTTGAACGAAATGGGATGAGATGTTGTATAGCGTACTATATTATTGAGGTCAATGTTAGTGATCGTAATGCAAAAAAGATCAAATTCCTTTATTTTTTATTATGTTTAGGCTATATCTTTGTGTATGTGTTAATAGATATACGTTGTTTTTGACGAAAACTTAAACTTTAAGCATAAACCGAGCAATAGCGCCCAATAACAAGTGTCGCTTAGTCTCACCAAGTCACTATTTAGTCATAGGACTGAACCTTAAATCTAACACTAGTTTAAGTATATTACTAGTATATTTGTTTGCCAATACTATGCGTTTTTAATTATATTTACACTTACAGCTTTGTGCTTTCTACTTAACCCATACAGAGTAATGCTAAAGTGGTTAGTAATATATAAGTATTCATAGTACATAAAGCATCAAATGCTTTTTCGAATTCTTAAATAGTTAACTTTGATTATTATTTGTTATTTTTAAAAAAGGTAGTTCACAACATTGTAATGTGTGAAGCCGTTTAAATGAGTTAACAAATGGAAAAGGCAATTTTTTCAACTGTTTATTTTTTAACGGAACAGAAACAAGGATAACGGTTGATGTGATATCAAGCAGAGATGGAAGGCTGATATAGAAAAGAGGGAAAATTAATAATAAATAAATTCTCCAGACTGACACACCAATTCCCTAGTTCCAAACTAAGCTTGTACTATAGATACTAGGCAAACGGATAGACATACTTAAATGTCCATGTTCATCACACGAAACATTTGCCCCTAGCGGGATTCGAACCCGCGACCCTTGGTTTCGTGGCCTCTGACCACTCGACCAACGGGCCAGTCAAATGGAGCGTTAGGAAAACTTCTAGGCAGTAAAGTCTTAAGCCAGAAGGCCCAGCTCGCTATACACAACGCGGTGCTGATTCGTACGCTTACATATGGAAGCGAGAGTTGGGTATGGCAGAAAGAGCATGAAAGTAGAATAAACGCGGTCGAGATGCGTGCGCTGCGGAAAATCTGCGGTGTATCGCTCACAGACTGCGTTCGGAATGATGATGTAAGAAAGAGAGTCGGTCTGAAAAACAGAGTCAGAGTCAAGGTAATAAGAGGCATACTTCACTGGTTCAGCCTTAATTAGTGAAAATTGGCTTTCGTTATCACCTTCGCTATTAATTGGAGCTTTGTCTCAACTTACTCAATCGAACCACTAGCATCAACAAACCCATATTTGGCTGGTATCAACGATCAATGCATTCAGATGGTCATTCTAGTTGGTATTCTGTCAGTATTTTCAACCATTTTCTTGATATTTCAAAACATTATGATTTTTCCCGTTTTATTATTAAGCCCTGTTTAAAATTCGTCAAATAAAATGGTGTATTTTTGGAGTACCTGACTGATCTTTTGTTTAAGTTAGACTGAAACTGGTTTGGCTTTATTATTTTAAAAGGTATTTATGTATAGAAGCAGTTGAACGCTTTATAAATACCTAGTTGTGCCCCTTAGTCGCCTCGTACGATACCCCCGGGAAGATAAGGGGTAGTGCTATTCTACTCTGCCGGCACTACGCGGCTAAGCCATTCAGTTTCATTACACACTAAGTTCAACACTTTGCAAGCAAATGTTTCAATGGTCTTGTGTCAATTCTTCAATGGTCTTCACTGCTTCGGTTACAATTTTTATGTCATCAAGGATTATCGTTCGATTATTTAAATCTGATTTCGATTGTTCTTAAGTAGCTATTTAACGATTCTATAAAACTCCAGCTGCTTAATATTTATGGTTGCCTGTGTGAATTAGATGCCTTTTGATGGCTTCCCAAATATGGTGTAAGCGAGCTTTTACATTCCAGCTTTCTTATCAGTTAGGTATCAAGTCGGATGGTAAGTAGTCACACTATCCATACACAGTTTGAAAGGGACTAGGATAACACAGGTATTTTAATTAACTTATACCCCTGCGTTTAGAGGGCTTCCTCATATTTTTCCTACATATTTTTTTTTTTAGTTTTGAATTTGAATTTGAATATCATATAGGTATACCTACAAACATACATAATGTATGTATATATGATCTGAATGCTCTGGTATAGCTTTGGTGGCATCAATAAGCAGACGAACTGATGACTAAAGAATGTTATGGCCATGCCTGAATTTTAAACGTTTGTTTATTTTGTGATCTATACGTATATCTTTGGCAAACATTAGGTACTTTCTTATATATCATGATTTAGTATAGTGGAAATAGATAGATAATAGTATTAGTAAATAGATAATAGTTCAGCATATGATGTTCAATGTAATAATAATAATCATATTAAAAGTAGACCACCCTAATATTATTCTGCACGTTCTGATATATAAGTACTTCAAGTACTGTCTTATTATCTAGCTACTTTTTTCTTAGGATTCGGGTTCTCGCTATAATGTACAATTGAATTTTATCATTCAAATATATCTTTTTGATTATATATCTTAAATATTAACTTAAATACTTCATATTCTTCATATATACAAGTACTATATTTTAAATCATCTTATACTCTTATAAAGACTTATACTGTAATATGTAACGTTTAATACGAATATACTTTTTTATGTACACACTACATGTTAAGTTCATATCTGATACTTTATAACACGAAATCAATTATATAATCATCATCATCCTCTTGCCCTTTTCCCAGTTCATCTGGGGTCGGAAATCAATTATATAATATACATTAGTTTTTTACGCCTTAAATGTCGGCACTTAGAATATTCGCACTTAATTAACACTAATCCTGTAATTTTGTTATTTAGTATATTGATTTGAAACGACCAAAACTTGACAAGAAGCATACGGCCTTATGTAAGCAGTATCAGAACATAGTTGATTGAGAGCCAATAGAAACCAGAGAATTGAAATACCAGAGGTATCACAAGTGCATTGCCGACCATGGAGGTTGGGCACCCAAAACTCTCTCTCATCAAGCGATACAGTATTATATACTAAACGTTGATGTGACAAGGCTTTACTGGTTCCAGCCGGCCTATTTGCTGTTACCAGTATTTGGATTCAGGGTGCCCCTACCATCACAGTATTTAACGCCTATACCGTTTAGGAACAAATATCAACTTTACGTTTGACATAGTATTATGAATTTTATTTACTTTAATTTACGAGAATATTGTTTATGTTATAAAATATAATAAGGTACCTGTCTGATTTGTTCAAACTCTGGTTTATTAAAAATCTTGACATAAAAATCGTTCCAAACGGTCGCGTCATACTAGTACGTACTCTTAACGTACCCAATGTCATTAAACAAAAGTAATGGCATGTCCATAATAATATTTCGTCGAGTCTGTAATTCTAAGTACCGAACTTTAAGATTCTTATACTATATATTCTAATCTACGTATATACAATCGCTTAAAACTAAATATTATATTTGCTTAAGTCTATATTAGCTTGACCAGCTAGTAGTTTCTTATCTAATTGATCTTTTGAACCACGCCTACGCTTTGATTTACTTAAATTAGGAGTATATACAACTACTCTTTTATTTACTGAGATCGATTCTGCCCTCAAAAATGTACATAATATACTTATTTAAATTTACCGCTAATTGAAAAAAACACAGTCAAACTTGGATACTGGAAATGTTAATATGTTAACTTAGGTATTTTTATGAAGAATGAAAATGTTCACATTTTGCTTCGAAGAATTTAAATCCATGGCCTCTGGTTGATACCAGGGTATTTTACCACTGGCTAAGCCTTTCTAATAATATTGCCTAGAGATAGTCCAATTCAGCAGTAAGTAGGAAGGAAGATACTTCTACAAGTCTCGCGTATAGGTTGTTTATTTAGTAAAATTACCTTTTTTTTAGTCAGGTTTTCTAATGTAATGTTTCATTAATAAATAGTTAAAGTACGTTTTTAACCTCATAGATTTAACAAGTTTAAATATAGTTGGCGTTTAAGAATTCTGATCTTTGTAAATAGAGAACGCGCACACTATTTTTACCAAATTTTTCTGTTAATTTTTATAATGGCGTAGTTATATTGTGTTAAGTACGTGCTGAGATTGGAACTAGTTCATTTCACTTAATGCACCGTGTAGCAAGCTACCCCTTAAGATACCCCGCTTTTATCGACTCTGGTTTCTAATATCTTTTCCATTCTTCCTGTTATGATAGTATGCCATAGTATGTTTATCCTCCTGAACCAAACAATTCTTCGCCGCTCATGTCATGACATGAGCGGCTAAGTAATAGTACTTAAGTCTCGACGACCGCTGTACAATGCCAACTTACTTTTCTTAGCTTCGCTCCGAAGTAAGCTAACATATAGGTATGCTAGTACTATAGGCACTAAGTAACTGGAAGCACTTAAACCACCAGGTATCCGTACTTGATAAAAACGTCCATCACTCGAGCATCATACAATTATTTACTCCTACATAGTGAGCATATAGTCGCACTTTGATCTCAATATGCAGGTCCGTAATTTATTTAAAAAGCCTTCCTCGCATTTGAACCAGCAACTTTCACATATGTGCCAGGGTGTACACCGCTTCTATCGAAGTGACGGAGAAACCTTCCTGCGCATATCCATTTCCTCACGGATCTTTCACTACTATAATCAAATTTAGGCCAAGACTGCCGCACTTGGACCTAAACAGTCACCGTTCAAGATATCAAGCCAACGTCTAGTTTACTCGGTAAACTAGATGTTGGGTTTTTCCGAAAGTTCTTTCTTTTCTAAGCTTAGCCTCCAATTAAGCTTACCTTTGTTCTACGAAACCTAGGTAACGAATAGACGTACTTAAATAAACATCCATGCCTTGAGTACTTTATTACTGCCGATATCAAATGAATATATTTTTTTTATTAACCCCTGTGTTTGAATTTGGTTTTGAACTTGCACTGATGTTAAGTAAATATGTAGTCCCATGTTGGTCTGGAACTTGGCCCATGTTGATCTGGGACTTAAAAAAAATGTGCCAACTGTGGTTCTTGCCTAGCATGTCGTAAAAGGCGACTAATGGTTTACGGGCTTTTGGGTATTTGTGTAGGCGACAGGTTAGCCGCTTGTCACTGCTTTTTCACAATTTTCCATCTAACCCAGCCCGGCTTTATTTTTGGCTGAATGTGGTTGCTGCGCCGACCCCAGATGAACTGGGAGAAGGGCAAGAGGATGGCGGTTGAAGGGTCATGTTGCCCCTTTGACTCTGCCTATCCCTTCGGGTATTATGGGCGTGATGTTATGTATGTATGTATGTATGTATGTAAGTAAAGATAAGTCGACTTATTTGTAGTGTAATACGAAGGAGACAATATAGATAAGGCTAGCCTGATGGTAAGCGAAGCGTCACAGACACGTCACTGGCACGTTGCCGATCTTTAAACATTTGGTAGAGGATTCACTGAGCCCACAATATAAGGGACAAAAACACGACAAGCACATGTCCTTTAGTCTTGTCTTTATTAGTTTGCGGAATTTTTCGTCTTTCAAAATAAATTACTAAGCAATTTAGTATGAAGAACGAAAAATCCGTTCTAATAGTCCGTTATGTGCACGCTCCCTTATTGTCAGTGCAGTGAATCCTCAATGTTTGGGCCTCCGGTACTCCCAGTCACCGGACGAAACACAGCAGTTCGCAAACCGCTACTTAACGCCGATCTTCTCTGAGAGGGTGGTCCTACCCCGGTTGAGCCGGCCCAGTCGTGCTGAAGCTGTGAGGCTTCAGCGTGGCTCTACCACCTACAGAACAGTCCTAGATTTGTTTTTTGTTGCCAATTTAGAAAGTGATTACAACGTGCTATTTTTGGCGTTCGTTATTTCGATTTATTTTTTTAATGTTGTACAAAATCTTTTCGTCTAAGTATGTACGTTTTATAAATATCTATAATTTATATGTGTTATCCTATCCAAATGTGACTGTATTTTTTCTTCTTATACTAGAAATGAATGCATTAAATCTTCTACTCACTATTAATATCACTAATAAAATAAAATCACTAATAAAATGTATGTATAGTCTACTGTTTTGCTGGCTTAATCACGAGTACTTCCCCAATGTCTGGGGTAGTTAGATTTAATGAGCTTTAGAATAAACGCGGGCTATGAAATTACAGGTAATCGTTACGCTAATATATTACAGATATATGTTTTATTATGTATTTCTATTTTATAAATATATTGAGGTCTGCGTGTTCTTGTAACTAATATCCTTACTTCTATATCGAGTCGTGTCATCAGTCGTTCTAATCAATTTATTATACAAGGGTAAACGGTTTTAGTTGTTCCTAGCAAGTGTTGGGTCTGTCTATCAGATGTTAAGTCATTTAACCGTATGGATTGGGTTTAGATTAGATTAATTTATACGCATTCTTAAATTTAGAATCTAATCTTTGATTAAACCCGTATTGATTTAGCTTATCTATTAGGGATCTGCTTGTAAAACCGTGGCCGCTATTAAATACTAACATATACAGTTTCTAATTCAGGTTTAATATTTTGTTTTTTCAGTTACCATTGTACATGGTGTGAAATGGCTTTCCTGTTATATCTACTAAGATGAAATGTAAGGTCTTATATTTGTGTTAGAATGGCCAGATATGCAAAGACCTGCTTTAAGTTAAGCAGCATATTACGCTTAAATCGATGCCTAACAGTTTTTTTCGGTACCGCATTTGCAGATCCCTGAGACACAGTTGTTCAGTGCCATATGCCAGTAATTTCCCTGGCTACCCTGCCCAGCGGACCGGAACCTGCCAGTGATGATAGGCAGGGCGGTGGTACCCACCCAGACGTACTTCATGTACTACCACCTGGTACTATTAACTAGTAATAATAGGATACTTTTAAAGTTTAGATTAAGATAAATCAAACAGACAATTTTCCGATTTGGTAACTTGACAACATTTATTGTTATCATCCGTGCTAGCAAAATGTGTACATCCTTGTATACCGTTGAAGTTGTTATTATGGAATAAAGCCAGCTAAGGATTTCTCATTAATCTTTTCATGAAAGCGTGCACAAACATTATTTGTCTTATTTAATTCCTAACTAAAGCATCGGGGTTATCATTGAATTTAAAATTGTTTAACAGACGTTTGCATCTTCTATCGTAGCCCCTTGGCTCAGATATGGTGAAACAGTTTACATCGCCCCCATCCTTCCTCCCTCCTCCATTACCTATTTACTCCCCGCTACGTGTAAGCCGTTGTTAACCTTATCCATTTCTATTTCTTCCTCTTTTCTCTCCCTCTCCGTTTCCAATCCAACTCTCTAACTCGCTCCTCTTCACCTTCTCCATTCCGACTCAACTCCCTCACCTCTATCTCTTTCTCGCCCCTTCTCACACACACTTTCATCCAACTTTCCTCTTCCTTTTCCTTGTCTGTTTTAGGTAAAAGCCGTATCACAGGAAACCATCTGGCAAAACCCCTCTAACACTCTTACATTGAAGCAATTATGCTGGGTGATAATTGTCCAATCAACTATTTAACGCTTTTGTCAAATAAGTATAACATTATTAAAAGGTTATGTAATATTGTTCAATTTCTCTTTTTCCAAATTTGCCAAATATATATGTAATTAGTTTATTACTTACTCGCTTACACACTTACTCATAAAAGCTGTTTTTATGGTAATAAGCTTATATTTATTTAACTATATACAACTAAGTGTATATTTTGTAGACGCCGTTTTGAAGCCCGCTATTGTGACTCGCAGGTTTAATTATTTACATTATACAATGTGTTTGAATGACTGTCCTTTGGTTTGCAATTTATAGAACTGACCTATCTAAATTTAGCAATTCGCTTCGGAATAACCCCACGTATCTGACATCATCACATGTGATTTTATAAGATTTATATTACCTCTAAGATGTATATAGCGAAATTGGTAAAGTTGGATTTATTATGTCTAAATAATTTAATATTTGAATAAAGATGAAGCATTATTTACAGCACTACAGTTTTTATATTCACTCCTTCGTTTTAGGCGTACTCAAGATTTACACCAATATGTATATTTAATTAATTATTACCTAACATACGCTAAATGTGTATTAATATTTTTATATATCTTTAAATCTAACTCAATAAAGATAATATATTTCTCTGTTTTAAGTAATTTATTCTGTGGCTCATCATAAATCTCCACATTTCATTTATATTTTATATATGCAATTATTTGACTGACCTTTTAGTTATATATGATTTTATTTATTAAACTTTCGCTTGCGTTATCACTAGAAATAATAAGCAACACAGACGAGAGAAATGTCCTGAGGTAAGCCGCCAGGCTGCGGATTTACCTTATGTATGTTTTACCTTATGCATAACGGACAAAATTGGAACAGTACTTAAAACTCTCCATCAAGATTGTATATACGCCGTTATGTTAAATAGCCAAGCTATTGCGATCACCGACGGACATTATCCCTTTTCAAACACCGGGGATGTATAAAATTGATTGCAGCTGCGGAAGTTCTTATAGTAGCTAGACGAAGCGGACTATTCCTGATAGTCGTTGCAACACGGCCGAAACGTCAAGCTATAAGTACTCATGTACATACTACATAATGAATATCTCGTTTAGTCCCGACAGTATTATTTCTATGTTCATATTATAATTTTTAATTATAATACATAGTGTAAAAAAAAAATATTAATATATCCTATTATACCTATTTATATTGAGTCACCCATATTTCGAGAGAAAATATGTACAGTCGAACTACTTTCAAATTGACGAACTCCCGCAGGCGGATTTTCCATTGAAAATCACTAAAACTAATGAGCTTAGCTTAATAAACGATTTAACAATGAATCGTCATTTCTATAACATGGTATTCGCCAATTTTTCAAGGCTCACTGGAGCAAATTATATACAGCCTTACTTATAACTATAAACTTGATTTTAAAGATAGGTACTGTCTTCATAGCTATATTAAATTTATACTCAGAGTGATTATATATTTAGAAAAGTCTACTCTTCTGATCTATAATAATAATATAACATATCGATCCACCAATATGTGAGATATTGGTATGATTAGATGAGATGACATAATAAATAAATGCAACATAACGCTCTCTTTTCTAATGATACAAACCCAGGTAAATATTACTGGTTTTTTACACCTAACTAGCAATATATCAAGCCATACCTTATCTGATCGTCTCAGCATTAAATGCTGAGGTAAATATGTACAGTGTTATTTGTAATTACTCTAAATGTACTCTGTTATGCACACATACGCGCGGGACGCTTTGCTACTTACTCTCTTGTTAGTGAGTGATGATGACGAATGATTTTAAAAATATTCATCTGGATGAGATTACATAGATGACACGATTAATCTACTTTATATCTATTTATTGACTCTCAAATTGAATATTAACTGCAAAATATACAATTGTTCGTAATATGTTTCATAAAAAGAAATATTTCGTTAGATATGCTTTTAACATGTCTGGTGGCGCATGTGCTCCTTGAATGCACTGGCGTCGCTCAACTCCGCAAGGAGACTCTTGGTACACCGTCATCACTCGTGGACGCCCTGAGAGGACTGGGAGAACTAATCTGCTTCTGGAGGGAAGCGGGCTGGCTGGAGTGATCGGCCGCCATGGCTCACGCACAATGGTCCACTCTAGGGACTAAGTGCGGAAACCAACACCACTAACATAAAACATGTCCGATATTTGTCGCATGTTAGTCTGGGACTTGGCCCATGTTGATCTGGGACAAAAAAAAAGAATGTGCCAACTGTGGTTCTTGCCTAGCATGTCGTAAAAGGCGACTAATGATTTACGGGCTTTTGGGTATGTGACTGAGTAGGCGACAAGCTAGCCACTTGTCACTCCTTTTTCACAGCTTTCCATCCAACCCAGCCCACTGTCCCATGTTGGTCTGGGACTTAAAAACAATATGCCAACTGTGGTTCTTGTCTAGCATGTCGTAAAAGGCGACTAATGGTAAATCGGGTTTTGGGTTTGTGATTGTGTAGGTGACAGGTTAGCCGCTTGTCACTGCTTTTTCACAATTTTCCATCTAACTCAGCCCGGATTTATTTTTGGCTGAATGTGGTTGAAGGGGCATGCTGCCTCTTTGACTCTGCCTACCCTTTCGGGGATTATGGGCGTGATGTTATGTATGTACGTATGTCCGATATTGTTCATATCATTATTGCCACAGTCTGTGTTAGTATTTAGAATGTTCCTAGGAATCTTCTTTTATGGCCTCTCATACTCGTTACCAGGAGAAAGAAGACGCATATTAGATAATGGTTCCAAGTTGAATAATAAGTCACCCTTTACTTTAGTAAGTCTGCAACCGAATTATTTGGACACCACCGGCTCTTGCCTTGTAAGTTTTTCTAACTTTCTAAATCTTTTCATAGGTTTTTTGTATGTTTTTGTTTTTTTTTTTATGCTACTGATAACTTGGAAGGCGCTAGTTATCTTCCAAGTTATCAGTAGCATAATGCCTAGCATAATTGCCTTATATATTGCTAAGATGTTATTGTATAAGGCAGTTTGTGATTTTATGTCTAAGATGATATTAATAAATGTCAAGTATTATTAGTTATTCAGTTGAATCAAGTCAAACAGATTAATACTGATTAATTATCAGTGTCGATCCGTCCTTGTTACTAACGAGAAGACGTTTGTGTTTTGAGATATTAGTATGTCCACGATTTTATTGATCAATATGGATTGATTGTACATCCACGGTATCAACTCCTAGGAAACTAATAACTGATTGTTTAACTCATCTATATTTTGCAGTGAATCCAATCCAATTTGAGAAATCAATGAACTATCATGAAGACTATCGTTATCTTTAAATTATTACCTGTCAACAATGCTCTCCATTATTTGAGCGATAACCATATAGATACAGTCACCGACATATACTTATGATATATATATCTAGATATTTTTGATGAACTCCAACACCATCTAAGCTTATAATATTTTCACTTACCTTAACAAACACACTGTTGAATCCATCGTCAAAGAGCTGTTGTAGTATTTCCTCGAGCTCTATAAATCGGGGGCTGTATTTACATCTTATCTATAATCTACCGTAACTATTGTCCTATAAATATCGTTAAAAATTACTACATATATATGACATTTAGTCATTTATTTGTAAACTATTCTACACATGTTCTCATAACTTTGACCGCCATTATTTATCCTAAATTATGTACACATCCCTGAATCGGGATAAACACTTATTAACTATTTAATTACGAATGGAACCAAAACAGTAATTTAATATCGTAAGTCTTACAAGTAGTAGGACTTTAACACGGAAGCACCAGTGGTTGACTTGGTACTACGAATATAGTGCGCACACGCATAGACGAAGCTACTTACAGTAGCCATATACAAGAATCTATTTCATTAATAACAAATTGTGAATTGTATCAAATGGCTTCAAACATGATTTTGAAATGCGTTCTGATCGTTTACTTAGAATTTTCATGTAATTTCTCTCTTCATAAACATCTTCAAATATGAAATAATAATAAAAATTAAGCCCCTTAAAAACGGTAACGTTTATTTTGTGCAGTAAGTCTCTATGACGTTCATTTATTTATTTTGATTAAAGCTTTAAGTTAGTGATGGTCTATGTTTTCTCTTGTATAACAAATCCTGACCATATTAGGCGACTTACAAATTTAATTAACAATAATTTAAACCTTTTTGTTTTGGAATTTGTTGTGTTGAATCAATTTTCAAATAAAGAATTGATATATTTTTAAACCCTATTAAAAATCTGTTATTTATTCTAGTATTTTTTTTTTTGTTTAGACAAAGAGGTCAGACGGTAGTGTCTTGAGGAAGTAGAGATGATTCTTTAGTACATTTTTATATTTCGTCGTTTGCTCGCTCAATTTATGTCAAATCATGTTTTCTATAAATTTGTTGTAACCAGTTTAATATTTTTTCCGACAAATATGCTAGATGGCTAAAACACTTTTAGCTTATGTCTAGCATTTTTTTCTGTTTCAGAGACTTAGTTTTGCTCTAAAGAACAGCTGATAGGTAACATGCGTAAAATACGACATTCATTTATAATTGCGCTTTCATCTTCATGTGTACGACAGCATCGCTATATACCAAACCGACCACCGGTATGCTTCTTCCGTGCTAGTAAGTTCCTAACATTTATCGATGTTCCTGACATCGTCGTACATTGCTGTGCTAACAAGTTACTGACAGTTATCTTCGTACAGTGCATTATCAGAAAGGAAACGCTAATCCTACCTTAAACACAATCTTCTTGTCTTCTACTCGCTAACGGTGATAGTGAGTTGTTTGCTGCGGTTGGTCTCGAAGCGGTCCATGGTCTTGATGTCCAGGATCATGGAGATGGACACGCCGAGGCCGATCATCATGATGAAGGTCACCATCAGACCAGACCTGCAAAGAAGACGCTTTGTTAGGTATATTGCATTCTAATGTTGTTCTTCAGTTGATACATACTAAGATTTACCAATACAAATAAACACACTAACAGAAAGATCGCCGATGGACCGATAGACGTCTGGACTGGTGGACCGATGGACCGATGGACCGATGGACCGATGGACCGATGGACCGATGGACCGATGGACCGATGGACCGATGGACCGATGGACCGATGGACCGATGGACCGATGGACCGATGGACCGATGGACCGCCGAAATTATCATACTGTTTGTCCCTGGTTATTTTTACACGCGTACAATCGATATTATTCTCTATGTCAAAAGACAGAATGATAGGATAAAAACCTGTTATTTTAGTAATTGTAGTGGTTTTCTAACGGACGAGACGCGCGACGATTTCGGGTTTGATTCTTCGTAGTTCCATTTATTTCTGGAGACGCTTCCAATCGTCGCCATGTGATGCTTGCAGTACCACTATCTTAAGACTACTTATAAAAAATACTACTATTTATAATAATACTTACCAGATGGGCACAGTAGTAAAGCCGATGCAGTTGAACGCATCTGCGAACTTTTCTGTGCTGTCCATGTATGGTTGCATCTGAAAAGATGAGTTCCATTTATTTTAGTCTGGACTAGATCAACAAATTTAGACTTCCTCCAAGCTTGTAAAAATAATTCAGATTAGATAAACTTGAACCCGTATGACCCGTTTGAAGGAAAAGACTTTCCTAACCCTGTATGCTGTCTTCATGTAATGTGTCGAGTTACTTCAGTTCAACATTAATCCTCCATCCACCTGGCCTATCAATGTCACTAATAGTAAACTATGCTATATGCTCCATATTGTAATCTATAGTCTTCTTTTGTCTCACCAGCAAAATAAGGAAAACCGCTAATAAGCTGCAAAATAATTACAAACAAAATATGTTATTTACCTGCACGTCTGGCATAGTCAAGGTAGCCTCCTCTGAGGAGTAGACAAGAGGCAGCTCGCATTCATAGGCGTGGCCCAATACCGCGGCCGGCGCGTCGGGCGGCGCCGGCGCCTTCAGGTTCAGGCCTGTCTGCTCCACGCCGAACTTCACCTCTACGCCTACGGCCTGCCACCACCCGGCTGATTGCTTGAAGCTGAACTCCAAGGTGATCTGGAAAAAATAACACGTTAAGCAATATTGTAAAATTAAGACTTTGAGTAAGCTTTTGATGGTGATATTAAAAAACTGTTTAAGTCGTAGTTGCCTAAAGAATACAGGATTGAAGCAAACTCCACTGTGCGTCTTCTTGATATTTCCATATTCGGATCTACTCCCAGGATACAAGATCATAAGGGACTCCAAAACATATTCCGTTTTCATTTTAAAATAGAAACTTACCCTCGAATCTCCATCAGCAAATCGGACGACGAGGATCGTGTAAAGGCGCGTCGGCTTCACCGTGGGCTCCCCGACCGGCGTGTCCAGCACCGTGCTGGAGCCGTTCGCCCAGCGCAGCTCCGGCCAGCCCGACGAGTACAGCAGCGCGCTCTTGCCGGGGGGACCTGTATTTGATATCAGCTATACAGAACCACGTCTGTGTCAGTTTTGTAATCCAACAACCAAAAAACAGAAAATTTGCGGCCAACTACGCTCTTGCGAGTTTACCGGTCAGAACTGTGCTGGTCTTGTGTGGGTATCTCGTCCGGGGCAAAACCTGGAGGTGCATCGCTCTTGTTTAGAAATAAATAATTGATCTTGTCGGGGGCTCCGCTTTTGTTAGCGAATGCCCCTGGCAAGTGGCCGGCATGTAGCCAGTCACCCTCCACCCCACAGGTAAGCACCAGTCATCAATTTGCATTGATCTGGCCCCACGGGGCATTAGGAGAGTACACAAGGCGATGCAAACCATCGAATTATAGACCTCGTCCACAAGGAAGGTCTTCCAATTAAACGGATGTCTTCGGAATGACGCTATCCTCAACGAGCGGCAAAAAGTGGAGATTACATGCTAGATCTGATTCTCGTCTAAGACAGACCTCTCCTTAACAGTCGTTTCTGGTTATTTCCAGCCTCTGGACAAAGTCGTACTCCGTATGAAAGCACCATGCTTTGTTGGCCCGGTCGAGTTCACAGAACGATTACAAAACTGACCTGTGGCGTTGTAGAGTGAGAACTTTGCCACAGTGCGGGTCGGCTTATCGTCGTCGGGAACAGGCGTCTCGGAGCCGGCCGGCTCCGCCTGGCGACGCACCCTGGGCCATGGTTCTGTGTCTGCGTAGTCAGGTGATTGGCTCTGGGATACTGAGTTGCCTGAAATGTAACAATAGGAAATATTAATTTGGTCTTAAGCTCTAAGAGATCCAACTAAACCCAAACAACATTTTAAAAACTACGTAACTCATAAAAATGCAATCACCAACTAAAGCGACTGAGATTGAAATATTTTTTCTTTTGAAGAGAAGGGGACACGTAGTGAAGGTTGCTTATCCTACATGTATTTAGTTAACCATGTAAATAGTCTGAATTCTATTCCACCAGTTGAATCATAATTGTTTTTGTAAAGAACAAGGAAACATCATCATGGCCCACCTAGTATCCCAAGCACCCGGCCCGCCCCATAGATGTCCTGCAGGCGCGCGAAAGTCTCCGTCATCTGCGCGTCGCGCTCTGACCACGGACCCTGCAGCGTCAGCATCTGCAGCCGAGATGGACGACGATTAATTGAGCATTAATTGATGACCCTTATTCAAGGAGAAAGAAACATACCATTAGTAGATCTCCCTAAGAAACTGTAATACGTTTAGCCCAAAATATATGTTAGGTATGAGAGAAAATTAAAAAAAGAGGAAATTATTTAAAAAAAATGTATTTGAAATCCCTGAAGATCTTGTCTTGTTCTCAAATATGTCATTGTTCTAATACACTGATTAATGATTATTTCAAAGTCACTCAAATTTTAAAAGTTTTGAACCATTTCTCAAACGACACGACGCTACTTTCTTATCATGTCACCTGAAATCTGAAACTTAATGTCCCAATTCCCAAAAACTATCTCCTTATGTAACTCTCCGATGCACTAAATTCCGTAATAAAACGAGACTGCCCTATCAAAGACGCCATTTTGTCGGCCATTAAAATAACGACTTTTGACATGTCAAGATGGCGTCACAGCCCGAGCCGATTGCGCATGCCCGTAACATTATTCAACGCAACTATCAGAAATGGCAGCATCCATTATGGCGCTGATATATGATACTTTCGACCTTGCACTAGCTGCAGAGGAAATCAATAACTTGTTGCACTGTAGCCGAACCAGCGAGATTAATTCGAATTTCGCGCTGAAAAAATATGGCGCCGTATTCGCGGGCGTGGTTCTTTCCGCCATCTTGTGAGTGCCTTCGAGGGCTCGTGGGTGGGGCAAAATACACCTTATAGCGTTACTATAAAGCTCCTTTGTTTAAAAATGCAAAAAATTATTGTAACCAGTTCCCATCGTCATCGTCCAGTTACATCGTCTGAAGATTAATTAATTAGAAATTAGATTTCGCGAGCTATGTAAGACAATAGTTTTATATGATTTTTATATTAAAACTTTTTTGCACCAAAACTTATATGTAAAAATGTATGAAAACAATAAATTGCGCAGCAAAATTTATACATAAAAAGGAGAGTGAATTCTGAAATTAGTAAGAATTTTTCTACGCATCATTTATATTAAGTCTTTTGTTGCGCTAATTAATCACAAGAACCACAATTCTTCCTACCCCTTCAGGAATTATGGGCGTGATGTTATGTATATATGTATGTAACCACAATTTTATAAGATGGCGGAAAAATTGCTTTCGCAAAAATATGGTTTTACTGACTTACAGTCAATGTCATAATATTTTTTTAATTTAGCGCTAATGTGGTGGAGGAGGCTTCACTTGTCTCAGACAAAGAAGTAAAAATTTACACTGAGCAGTTTGAACACTTAGTTAGAGTGACGACATGTCTTTATGACATGTACGTCTGTCTGCAAGCAGATAACATGACGATACTGTACTATACTGTACTATAAGGCCCATCGACGGTATACACACAAAACAACAAGAACATATATTCGCACAAAAGCTAATAAATCACACGCACGGAAAACAAAAAACCAAAATGCTTATTAAAATCATAAAATAAAGACAATCCATCAACTCACAACAATTAAACTCAATACAGCTCTCAATATCCTTTATTCACTAGGTAATCCGTTTCCACCGACTCTCCCTCCGCCCTTCCCCCATCTCCTCGGCCACCCGCCGCTACCCCCGCTGCTTCCTACCTCCGCTCCCTCCTCAATCCTCAACCCCTCCGCCTCCCCGCCTCTACCGACCCTCTCCCGGGAAAATTCGAAATTTACTAAGCCCTAGGTAAAAAGGAAAAAAAGACTTACCATGTAGTTACTGAATGCCTTGCTGTGGTCGCCGTTTTAAAAGTAACTTGATTATAAAAATTATGGTTTTTTTTATCACATACATTATGGTGTTCGCGCACAACAGTCTTACCGCGTAATTTTCGATGAAGTAATTATCCGGACCCTCAATATCCATTGTTCTAATGTGTAAAAAAAATTTACTTTTTTTTTAGTTCAATTTTTTAATTTATTTTATAGCTAAATAAAAAAAATAAGTTTACAAAATCTCGAAAAATTTCTCTTGGAACTATTTTTGAATCACGATTAGTTTAATTTTAATTTTGAATCGATAATTAAGTTGCGGACGATTTAAAAAAAAAAAAATTCCTGAATAATCATGATTTGAATTTAATTGAATTGCTTGAGTATTCATTGCTTTTGATTTGAATTTAAAACTTTAATTTATTCGCGATTTATTATTATTATTTGCATTTAAATTAACATTTAAAATCACTGAACTGATTGTAACAAAGAGGTTAATGTATGCAAATGCAAGCTCGCTGGCGCGTCCACGTCCGGGGAGCCGATGCGCCCGTCTACGCCAGGTAGCTAGACGCCCTAGGTCCTGCCTGGGCCGCAATCAATAATATTTGTTGCATGCGCACTAGAGCCATCATATTTCAATACGTGTAGCTCAAACGTCCCGGATATCCCGTTGTAGGGGTGTCAATGTGATACTAAAACGTGATTTATTTTTTTAATTAAAAACAATGACCCAAAATTATTTTTATTCGCGATTTAAAATTAACGTTGACATAAGTGTAAATATTTTATTGAAAACTTCGAATAAATAATTTTGAAAAAATTTTTTTTATAAAGGCGGCATCATTCATAAAGACTAACATTTTATGATTTTACCGAATATTTGTCAAAATTATACTTAAGTTCCTTTCAATATTTCATTCACTCACATTTTGTTGATTATTTTTAGTCTAACAAATATCCGCTTATTTATAGATTCATAATATTGTTTTTTTATATTTTTATCCTCAATCGGTTCTCTCTGCCTACCCCGCTAGGGAAGTGGCGTGAAGTTTAGTTAGTTATTTAGTTTTTTATCCTCAATATTTTTGTATTATAATAATTAGCATTTATTTTTATTTCTTTGTTACTCGACTTTACTTATATAATTGTAATAATTTAATGCACTTTTTTAAATTTATTCAATAAAAAATAAAGCCCATATTATTTTACAATGTAAGAGTCCGAGACAAAGAAACGGTATTGAAAGTTACGCAATCTGCAATCCTTATATGTGACAACCCTATCCCCAGTGCATACAGGATGCCTAGATGTAACTTGGTACAGAGTCGCTCGGAAATCGATAGACTTGTTGCATGCGCAGTGAGACCTATTATTTATAGAGCCCCATCCCAGCCTCCCGGGCCCAGGTACTGCGTTATGACCTATTTAAGATCTATCTAGACCGATGTGGGCGGAAATCAATAGTTCCTAGGGCGGCTGCACTTCGGAGGAGCCATTTTGATGCATGATTTTAGCAACGTTTTCACGTCGAGATGAGTACTAAATTATGATGCCTACAATTTAGGTCCTGCAGAAAACTTATAAACAATTCTTGTCTACTCACTGGCCCAAAATGTGATTGATTGCCTAAACTTGACGAATATAGGATTTTGCAAATTTTTTTAATACATTTACTTCCATAAGGGTGGGTAATGGTTTGGGTGTAAAAAATAATGTTCTCCCTTGGACTCTGCCTACCGCTTTGGGGATGGTGTGCGTGATCATACGAGTATGTATGAATGTAATTTTTAATGAATAAGTTTTTAACGATTAAATGGCGAATGTGTTAAAATCACTTATACATGTTTTAATAGCTATTTAATTGATTTTTAATACATATTTCTATGTAAAACATTTTTAAAATAATATGAGTGTGAACTTAGGCTGGCGGACTGGATAAAATTATATTATGTTAACTAACTAAACTTCACGCCATTTACCCTTGCGGGGTAGGCAGATAGAACCGAACGCCATATGGCACGGTCCTTACACACCTCACTTGCTACTTTAACATTCATGATACTTTTCATACAAGCTTTACGGATTTTATAGCTCCTAACATTACCTTCTGTTAAAACACGACCAATCTGGTCGTGGTATGTGAGCCTGGGCCTTCCGTGGCTCCTACATCCTTCCATTTTCACATTGTATATCTGTTTAGTCAATCATTCGTCACCCACTCTTTCCACATGTCCGAACCACCGGAGCATCTTCTTACCTTGACTGCGAGCCTGTCTTTTAGACCGACTCTTTTTCTTACATCATCATTCCGAAAGCAGTCTGTGAGCGATACACCGCAAATTTTCCGAAGCGCACGCATCTCGACCGCGTTTATTCTACTTTCATGCTCTTTCTGCCGTACCCACCTCTTGCTTCCATATGTTAGCGTAGGAATCAGCACCGCATTGTGTATAGCGAGCTGGGCTTTCTGGCTTAAGACTTTAGTGCCTAGAAGTTTTCCTAACGCTCCATTCTACCTATTCCCTGTATGTACTCTTCTTTCTATATCAGCGGAGTACCTTCCATATCTGCTACATGCCCAACCTAGATATACAATTTCATTCACCTGTTCCAGCACCACATCATCCACGTTAACCTTGTTTCCGTTCTGGTTTCTTTTCTTTCATACACCATAATTTTTGTTTTCTTTGCATTTAAATGTAAGCCTCCCTCCTTACAATCATCTTTCAATGTTGGGACTAGTTGCTGCAGATCCGATGCCGACTCTGCTAAAACTGCTGTCGGCGTAAAGCAAGCAGTTCACAACTAAGTCACGCACTCCAACATTCATAAATCTAATCCTCCGGAGGCAAATGTAATTGTTATTGTAAAGTATAAAATAAATATTTTATTATTTTACATACATACATAACATCATGCTCATAATCCCCGAAGGGGTGGGCAGAGTCAAAGGGGCAGCATGCCCCTTCAATCACATTCAGCCAAGAATAATTCCGGGCTAGATTAGATGGAAAATTGTGAAAAGCAGTGACAAGCGGCTAACTCTAATGTCGTAAAAGGTGACTAATGGTATATCGGGTTTTGTGATTGTGCAGGCGCCACTTGTCACTATTTTTTTTTTACTTATTTTCCATTTAACCACATTCAGCCAAAAATAAAACTGGGATGAGTTTTATTTTTAGCTAAATATGTTTAACCGGGCTTGTTGCCCCTTTACTGTGCCTACCCCTTCAGGGATTACAGGCATGATATTATGTGTATATTGTATTATTTTCTGTTATTTATCAGCCTTTGTTTTGAATAGGTAGGTGTTTGTATATTTTTATTTTCTTAAATAAAACATTCAACTTGTATTTAAAATGTAAGTGTATGTGAATACACCAATAACAAAATCTCAATAAATACACCATAATGTAGATATAAACTGCGCCATTAACAGACGAGAAATCGAAATTAAAATAAAACTCAATTACGCAACCCTCTTTAGGGGAAGAGAGGGTCGCAATATAAATAGTTACAATAGTCTACCTACATGACCTACGCCACCCTTTGATTAAATACCCCTTTGGCTCTTATTGCATCAAGTTAAGGTCCACATTGAGCTTCATTCAACCCTTTGATCATCCACCCTAAATGCACCGGACAAAGTAAATGAATCATTATTGAAAATCTGCATCGATTTTTCGCTATACGAAGGGTTAAGATGGCGACAAGCTCGCCGAAACATGTTTGATTTACGTCGGCTAATAATATTCAAGGGTCGGCATTCTTATCGTCTGACGCGCATCTCTCTTGCACCCCTCTATTTCTTGACCTTGACACAGATGCTACTTGTTGAACGCCAAATCTTAACGTCATCACGTTTTGAGATGATAAATTTAAAATTTCTAGCACATGTCTTGGAAGCCGGAACATAAATTATCATCAGGAACTAACATACATACATATTATTTGTGAATTGAATTTAATTACTGTACAAGGGTTGACCAATAATTACAAATGAAATAACTATATAGCCAATCAATTTATTGCAAATGTTATTTTACAATGCATATTTGGCATCTCAAAAAAGTAAAGTAATGTCACATTTTCTATGACTATAGAGGATTCTTGACAATGACCATTACATAAATAATAGGTATTAATATTGAAATTCATTAGGAACGCATTATTTAGCAATATTGATACTATTATAGGTACTTTAAGCTATCACACAATGACAAACGAGAAAAAAAAATTTTTTTTCTTGTGGAGACGGCAAAACTCCTCTCCTCTTCCATTCGTCTCTCATTAAAAATAGCTCAAACACACAGTCACTAACCTGAGTCTCATTGCTGATGTAATCAGGATGCACGTCCAGGAAGTCTTGCGGCAGCACCAGCGTCGTCTGGCCCTCCAGCATCTTCCTCAGCCTCGGGAAGTTGCCACTCGCCAACGGCACCGAGTCTTGGTTGTTAAACACCACGATAGCCGCCTGCTCACCATAAATACGCATCAAGTCATCTTGGTCCAAATATTTCAACGCAGGCCTTTTAAACTTCTCCAACGACACTGGCCCGAAGAACAAAAACGGGCCTTCCAAATTACAATTAGCACTAAGAACAAAGGACACTACTAGGAGCAGTACGCGGAACATGTTGTGTCTAGGCTCTCGGTCGCGGCGGAAAGGAAGGCTAAATGCCTAGATGCCCTGAGCGTCGCGTATCGATTCCGCGCCACGCATGCGCGCTGCCGCCTTTTGCGCAGTCTGGGGTGCGTTTGGGGGTGGCCCGGGATTGATTGGGTGCATCTAGATGCAATAGTTATGAATACATAGAGGTCAGGGGGCCGGTACGGGGTTCGCACGAGCCTGTTGGGGTTCTCAGTGACCGGCCAGCACGTCAATACTATTCGGGGTTTTCATCGAAGCTCGCCGCATCAGAACAAATGTATAACGGATGGCCCTATAGCGCGATGCACTTTCCTTTGTCTCCATAACTTTTTCATTACAATAAATATTATGATTTTTTTTTCACAGTTGTACAAATGACTCCCCCGAAAACCGTACCGAATTTTTTTTTTTCTTTAATTAAAATGTAATAAACAGTTAATTCGCTCGAATACAAGTCAGAGTTTTAAGTTAATTGTAAGTCAATAACAATTAAACATTTTCGTAAACAACAACCCTATAACTTAACGCGTTACTAAAATGGAGGGGTGGACGACTTTTATTTAAATTTACTACAGTTTATTAATGATTCTATTTTAATCTTATATTAATTCATAGAAACAAATGATTACACTAGCCACGGAGTTTGCCAGCAATACTCTACAAAATATTTTATTAAATTATATTAAACTAGCTTCCGCCCGCGGCTTCGCCCTCGTGGAAATCGGTTATATCGCGCTTTTTTTTCGCGATAAAAAGTAGCCTATGTTATTTCTCAGGGTCTAAAGATTGTCTGTGCCAAATTCCATCAAAATCAGTTGAGAGGTTTACGCGGGAAAGCGTAACAGACAGACAGACAGAGTTACTTTCGCATTTATAATATTAGCAGGGATGCCTTGCGCTACGGCTACTAATATTTGAATATAGATTATTACTGCTTATCTTTTTTAATATTTAATATGAAAATAATCAACATTCGTTAACAGCCCTCTTAGTGCAATTATTTGGATTACCTACGTGTTCAATGCAAGGGGGGCGGGTTCGATACCACACCGGGACAAATACATATTCATGAAACGGCTATTTGTCTCGGATGAAGGTGTTTGTGATACCGTAGTCAAATCTTCTTAAATTATTTATATTGTAATCGAACCAATGTAGGTTATTGAGTCTGATATTTATTTAGAACGCACATCAACTTTTACAAGCTGTCAAAATAGATGCTTTATGTAAATAGGGATGATGACGCCATATGCCACTAGCTCGTATACATAATATATATATATATATATGTATAGTATAAAGTAACTTATAAATACATACATACATATATAACATCACGCCCATAATCCCCGAAGGGGTAGGCATAGTGAAAGTGGCAGCATGCCCCTTCAACCACATTCAGCCAAAAATAATGCCGGGCTGGGTTAGATGGAAAATTGTAAAAAAGCAGTGACAAGCGGCTAACCTGTCGCCCACACAATCACACACCCAAAACCCGATATACCATTAGTCGCCTTTTACGACATGCTAGGCAAGAACCACAGTTGGCACATTCTTTTTTTATTGTCCCAGACCAACATAGGCCAAAACACAGTACCTAGGTACTGATAAATTTTTCATCAATTTCAGTTACTTGTACATTTTGATTCTTAATTGTTTCGAAAACATTTAGTAGTTGTTCAAAGATATATATAAGTATACGTTAGTGTGACTATGAAGCCATTTAATTTGGCAGCTCATCAAATATATGAAATCATTAAGATAATGATACCTAGGTACCTTGTAACAGACAATAGCTCTGGGTGAAGAATATTCAGCTAACTAATTATAATTTTTTCTCAGCCACCAAACATTATAAACAGTTTAAAGTTATTTTGATTTTTATTTAAGCGCATGTTTTAAGCATATATGTATAACTATCAGGGGGTGATTAGTGATCGAACCTGATGCCAAAAATGCAATCAGTAATATTTTTGTCTGTCTGTCTGTCTGTCTGTCTGTATGTTCCTTATAGAAACAAAAACTACTCGACGGATTTTAACGAAACTTGGTACAATTATTCTTCATACTCCTGTGCAGGTTATAGTATATTTTTCCTCACGCTACAATCAATAGGAGTGTCAAGAGTAGTGAAGGGAAATGTTGGGAAAACGGGAGAAGTTACTCCATTTTTTACGCTTCCGTCGCGTGTGCAGCCTTAATGGTTAAAGTTACATATAAATCATGTATGACGGAAATAGTCTTTATAATATTAACCATAAACGCGGGTGACACCGCTGGCACAGCTAGTTTAATATAAAATTCAAGATTGATAGATGGAAGGTTAATGAAACTACAGTAAAGTTGTAACAAATAACACTTACTTTATTTACAATATTACATAAATATGTTTAATTACAAAATAAATACCCACTCATTATATAACTACTTTCGTTTATTTACATAAGTCACAAGTTGCTCTTAATTGTAAAATAACCAAAAATTGGTATTGAGATCTATAGGTAAGTTATTTCAGTTCAAATACAATTATACGTATTATATACGTATAATTGTATTTTGTACTATTAGAAGGTATTCATATGATCCAAAAATTGTCTGGTTCCCCTATCTTAGGTTTACGAAGGTCAGATCGGCAGTCACTTCAATGTAATTACCAGACTCGCTTAATCCTGGATCATGGTCTAAGCGGACCCCGTCTAAGCACGGGACATAACGCTAGTAAGATGATGAGAAGCTATTCATATGATGTACAGTTGGAAAGGAATGTTGTGTAGTCTTTTGTTGTAATACATTTAATTTACCTATAAATGTAACTATAACTATAATAGGATTGCTCTAAAGAGGTACATTAATAGACAGAAGGTTGTAGACAGTTGTGGCGTCGATGCTGATGACGGAGACCAGAAGTATTGACCCCCTGTAATGAACATAAATAAAATATATTTTAATTATTAGTTAATGTAAGCTGGAGTATACCAATACATAATTGGATTCATCATCATTAATCTAACTTAACGTTACATGACATCATCTTGCATAAATGTGTGTCCTCCACACAAGAAGGGTTCGTATCCCGCTAGGGCAAATGTTGCGTGTGATGAACATGGACAGTTGTACTCGAGTAATGGATGTTTATAATCTTATATAAGTATGCCTATCCGTTCGCCTAGTATCCATAGTACAAGCATAAGATTAGTTTGGAACTAGGGCATTGGTGTGTCAGTCTGGAGGATTTAATTTATTTATTACTAGCTGACCCGGCGCACTTCGTAACGCCCCGTTCTCGGATTTTCAATACCCATTTTTTTTATTTACCGCGCAACTTTTTTTTTTCTTTCATAAGAACCTTCACTTGACAATAACAAACACAACTAAAAAAGAATTAGCGGAATGGGTAAAGCCGTTCTCAAGTTATAGCTTTGGGGTGGACCACCTTTAACATTTGGAATATGGTATGGAAATAGATAGTAGCCGATTCTCAGACCTACTGAATACGCATATAAAATTTGGTAAAAATCGGTAAAGCCGTTTCGGAGGAGTACGGTAACTAACATTGTGACATGGAAATTTTATATATTAGATAAACATGAGACATGTACTCTTAATAAACTGTATGTTGTACAGCGTTACAGGAAACATATGAGTGACTATTGATTGTAAAGCCTACACACACTAACGTGCCCAGACAGGTGGAGACACACTTGGGTAACACAGACAGGTGAACACATAAATCTCCCCTGCCCCCATGGGCCACCATCGGATCATGGTGATACACACTATTTTGTACATGTGTCGATCTGTCTGGCGGTCGCCATGGAGACCATAGTCGGCTCCGTCTCCTCGATATTAAATCAGAATCACTTAATATTATATTATATAAATTGGTGAGTTGCTACCTCGTTCCTAGACCAATTATTATGAGATTTTCTGTTATACATATACAAGATGCATTTAATACCACTCTTCAATTTTTTTCCAAGCCTTAGGTATCGTTAATATATTACATTTATGAAAAAAAGAGTAGGTAAATATTTCACAATGAAATATCTTGTGCGGCGGCGCGCAGCAGTATCGACAAACATAGGTTTTATAAAGATAACTTTGTACTGACATAACTCAATATTTTTGTAATAGGTGACATTAAAAGAACTATTGACTGGCTCGATGGCGCATTCGTTAGTAACTCTGCCCCATGCGCTAAGAGTTGTGGGTTCGACCCCCACAAACATTCGTGTGATAAATACTTGTGTTTATTCTGTGTCTGGGTGCTAATATCCAATATTTAAGTATATATTTGTAATACCACTGTTGATTCTGATATCCGTAACACAAGTGCTTAAGATACTTGCCTCGGAGTCAGATCAATGTAGGTGATGTCGCCGGATATTTATTTTTATTTATATTTATTTATTTAAAGAAAATCATATATATATTTTCCCTAACAATAGCCATATTCAAATTTGGAGATTGGTTTTAAATGCATCTTGTAGGTCTAGTATGCCCGCAATATTCGAAAGGGTAGATAGGGCTCAAGAAGCAGTAAACTCCTTAAACCACATAGCCCAAAATAAAATGATGTTGGGTTAGATGGAAAATAGAGACCAAGCGGCTAGGTCGTCGCCTACATGATCACAGGCCCTATACATCATTAGTCGCCTTTCCGACGTGCGAGACAAAGAACATAAATGGTACATTAATTTTGGGTCCCAGACCAACATGGGACATTTGTTAAGCAGTATATATTGGAACAGAATCTGCTTCACAGTATTTTTGCCCGTTTTTTGTCGAGTGCCCTGATGATTGATTAACCATGGTTCTAGATTGATTTGACTGGCCCGTTGGTCCAGTGGTCAGAAACCCTGGCAATGATATCAAGGGTCGCAGGTTCGAATCCCGCTAGGGGCAAATGTTTCGTGTGATGAACCCGGACATTTGTACTCGAGTCATGGATGTTTATAAACTTATTCAAGTATGTCTATCCGTTTACCTAGTATACATAGCACAAGCATAAGATTAGTTTGGAACTTGGGAATTGGTGTGTCAGTCTGATGAATTAAAAAAAAAAAGATTTACTGGGTCAGGTTCCGGCATCTCTTATAAAAAAATTTGAAAACGCCTTCATATTTGAAGCAAACACCACTTGCTTCGACTTACGCTTATCGACTTAAGTTGTACCACCGCGTCTTAGTCTTTGAAAATAAATAGTATTCTAGTAATGTGCACTCACGTTTCTTTTCATTGGGGTCGGTGACGCCGCACTGCCGGTAAGAGATGGTCTTCTTGCGCTTGGTGTTCACGTAGCCCGGGATGAAGATGCTGGGCGCGTCCAGCCGGCCCGACGCCAGCAGCCTGTGGCAAACGATAATTGGTTTCGTTAGTTTGATTAGCGTAAACAGAAACCACACTCAGCCAAAAACAAAATCGAAAAATTGTTTTTTTTACAAAGTAGCGACAAGTGGCTGTCCTAGACCATAACGGTCTGGATGGTGATTTCATAAGATACAGTAAATATATCCTTAATAAAAAAATTCTACACGCGTAAGGAACCGTGTATTAGTCTGTCTATCTGTTAAATTTTTACGTCTAATACGCTTGATACATTATAGTAGAGTAGTAGTAGTAGAGCGGTGGTAGCTCAATGGTAAGGATACGCGCCTCTTAACCGAGGAGTGCGGGTTCAAACCCGGGCACGTACCTCTGGAATTTTCAAATCTATGTACGTATTTATACCATTGGCTCGACGGTGAGGGAAAACATTGTGATGCAACCTGCAAATTGAAACAACTTTGGATTTGTAACCATGATCCAAAAATGGTCTGGTTCTCCTATCTTAGGGTAACGAAGGTCAGATCGGCAGTCGCTTCAATGTAATTACCAGATTCGCTAAATCCTGGATCATGGTCTAAGCGGACCCCGTCTAAGCACGGGACATAACGCTAGGAGGATGATGATGACGCTACATTATTCGGTGGCAATAATGAAATACAAATTGAACCCTAAGAACATAGGCTAATGCTTATGTCAAGCAAATCTGGCGAGACGCACTGTCGGAGACTCTCTGAAACAGACCGCATTCTACATAGGTATGTTTAAAAGCTAGTTAAAGTAAAATATGTAAAAACAAAAGTCGTTAAAGTCAAGTAAATAAATACGTGAAGCCAATAGAAACCAAACAATGGCGAACGACCCACATCTTGGAAAGTTTCTCCAGTGTCCAGAAATAAAAATTCTACGAGGAAAATTGCGAAATCAGTAACAGGCAAGTAAAACTTTATACTTTACATAGAAGGCGAATTGGGCAAAGAAGCCTACGCGATTTCGAACTGAAGTACAACTTGGTGCTGGTGATGGCGCAACGGGGCCGTACTACGAGTACCGGGACAGACATCGCTTCCGCACGTTGTGTCAGGTGACGAAGCTATTGCTCTTAAACCCGCCTTTTCTAGATTAAATGAAAGTTAAATGACAGAAATTTCGGTATTTTTTTATGTGACCATTTAAAAATCAGGATTTCTGGAATATTTATTGGATGAAAATCAGAAATATACTCGAAAAGTATTTTCGCCATATGTTTATAAACTAATTAATTTTATTGTTTTTATTAACTAAAGTAATTGGTAGTGTTCAAGATAAAATACAATGATAAAGTTAAACATTTTTCGTACTAATGCACTCGTGCCAAATTATACATGCACCTTTTAATCGAATAAACGCGTTGCACATGTAATTTTCTAGTCGTAATTTATTTTGGTAAAAAGGAAAACAAAATAAGCATAAAATTCCAAAAGTAACTAGGTATCTACAGACTACTTATATCGTTTATTTTAACGAAATACCATTGTCCAAAACACTCGATTCTTATAAATCATTAAATTAAAAGTTTCACAATTCAGTTATCGTAGTACGACCCAAGAGCCGTCTCGCCGGGTCACGTGGCAGCGCAGGCATTGCTTTCGACAAGTCTTTCTGTCGACCGTAACTCACGTTGCATTGTTCATAATATTTTGTGTTTCACTTGCTTACAAGTTTGTTGCTTATTTACCACTGTAGGTACTATAGAACAAAAGTAGAATGAAATATTGAAAATAAATTATAGTTTAAAAAACTAAAAAACCACGTTTTTATAGCTAATCGAACTAAAAAGTAGAAAAAAATGTTTAATTACAAAGAGTTTATATTACAGTAGTAGAAGATCAAACAATCAATCATAATTAATGACTTCAAAATAAAATTATAATAAAATTTAAGTTATTAAGCAAATAATTCAATTCAGAGTAAAAAACGTGACCCAGAGTATAAAACTCAGCCATCATCATCATCAGCCCATCACTTCGTTCCTCCTCGGCCGAGCTCACCTGGTGAAGTCGAGCTCGATCTCGTTAGCGCGCGGGCCGCTGAAGTGCAGCAGCACCTGCACGCACGAGCCGCCGTGCAGCAGCCGCGTGCGCCGCGAGTCCACGCCCAGCATCCACTCGGGGATGCCCATCACCTTGCGCACCTCCTCCAGGAACTGACCGCTGGAATGAAAATACTACAATGAAGGTCTTGTACAAAATAGGGATGTTGACTGGCTAGTCAATTGAGATACTTTTTTAGAGCTGTCAAATCGAAATCACTTCATAGATTTTGTATGAGCTTGTGACTATCTTAAGTAACTGACTTAATATTAAGCAGTTTTTGTAAAATTAAAAATCTTAGGCTCAATATGATACAAAATCAATAAGGCTTAACAGCATACTACGATACTTACTTTTTCAGAATTGATATTCCAAAATTAAATATGAATGGTGTCAACATCCCAATTGTCTGTATCGGCTTCCTAGCCAAAGTCCTAGATTTAGCGAGCCGGTAACATTAATGTAACAGCCTAGTGAGCTTCGAAACCGTTAAGAAGAGAATTCAAACTGAATCTTGGTTACAAACATACATTAACACTCATACTGTTTCTGAATGTCGTTCGATTAATCCATAATTTAGGTCGCTTTAAGCCTAAACCTTGGCCTAGTTGGCCTTGAGTCTAATCTTCTCAATTCAACAATAGACCTATATAACTCACAGCACAAATCTAGGCGGTTTCATGATGTTGAAGGCTTTAATGATGTCCTTGTCCGGCTCGATGTTGGCGCAGGCGAAGCGCTCGCCGCTGCGCCCCGGCCCGAAGATGACGAGCGACCGGCCCATCGCGCTCACCACGCCCTCCAGCGGGAAGTTCGAGTCCACGAACATTTGCCGCTTGGCGCCGATGTCTGGAGGAGTGACAGAGTTGAGTGCTTCAATGTTGTTGAGATGTCAAACACTATCATAGCGATAGTGATTGACCTCTTATTATATTTTGTTAAAAATGGTTCGTTACGTTATTTACTTTGTATGAAAATGGCTTTCGTAACTTTGACCAAACATACCTTAAAAAATTTTATAAATTAGGCTTGATGACTAAAAACGGTTTAGTCCGTCAGTTACATTATAAAAAAATATTGAACACGTATTTTTTTTTATTTGTCAAACAAACATTGACGAAGATACAATGCATTCAAACTGTGCGTGACGTCACACGTAGGTACAATTTTTACTTACAAGTGACGTCGCAAGCCGCCACTCCAAAACTTTGATGCTCTTTATATTTGTATTTTTTTGTTATCTTGATAAAGCGAAAAATATGTGTCTTGTATTTTTGTATAATCTAACTGACGGACTAAATAGAATTACATTTTTCAATGCAGTCATCATCCCTATTAACATCCCCATTACAATCAGCTGACCTATTGTCCCCAATCTGGCAGTGATGTCCCCGACGTCGCAGCGTAGCGGGTTGTCCGCTCCGCACTCTTGATTGTAGAGATCGTGCTGGAATAAGAAAATTATAATATTGCCAATTTACAAAAAAACTAGCTCTTGTATCTTAAAAATCAGAGTCATCGGATGTCCGCCAGAATCATACAAACATTCGTATCGGTGTGACGATTAACTTGCGACTGTTTTTGATAGTTTATGAGTTGAAGAAATAATTGAACTTACTTTGACTTACTTTTTTGAATTGTCTAAATAAAATCAATAGAGTAACAAGCAGGTGATATCACCTTTGTGCTTAATTACACGCTACACAATGTATAATTTTACTCTAAATTGAATTTTCATTCACATACGAGATAAAAGCATTATTCCAACCTGATATCAATTATAAAAAGGATTTACTCGTTAAGATCCCATAATTTCTTCTGTTCTGTTGGTTTGTGCGCCTCAAGCGGCGTTTAGCCATTATGCTAAACGGATCACAGATGGAGTACACGGACGGAGTACAGATAGTGCTTACGTTAAGGGGGTCCGCGAGCTGCGTGAAGTAGGGGTTCCAGCGGTATCCGCCAGCGACGCAGCGCGTGTTGGTGACCTGCACGGCCGCGTCCACGCCCACCGGGTTCACGAAGATGTTCCAGTTGTGGTCGCGGGTCTATTGAGAAAGTCAGGTTAGTATCTCCATCGACACAAATTAATCTATACTAATAAATACAGCTAACGATTTTGTTTGGATGAACGTGCTAATCTCAGGAATTACTGGTCCGAATTGAAAAAATATATTTCTATGTTGTATAGTTAATTTATCGAGCAATACAGAAATAAACAATTAATAAATATCCGACTACATCACATACATTGATCTGACTCCGAGGTAAGTAGCTTAAGCACTTGTGTTACGATATCAGAATCAACAGTGGTATTACAAATATATACTTAAATATTGGATAATAACACCCAGGAAGGCTATAGGCTATATAAAATAACCATAATCGCGGGTGAAACCGCAGTTAAAGCTGTTCCATACAAATCTTCCAAAGGACCGGGAAAGCAGCACTTTCCGTGATCTCTTAAGTAGACAATAATAAAATAAAAGATTCCAAAGAAAGCCCAAAGAAACCAGAGATTAGTTTAACTGAGGAAGTAACCTCCTGCCCCCAGGAAGATTTATAACCCTTTTATCATAGCTCACACTCACCACATTGGTGTCCCTCACGCCCGGGTGGCGCAGCTTGAGCTCGATGACGGTGTCGCTAGCGCTGCCGTCGTTGTGCACCAACTGCGTCATGCGCACGTAGCCGTACGCGAACCCGCCCGGGTGGTGGAACGACGCGATGGCGCGGATCTCGCGCGCCTCCGACGGGCTGTAGCCGCGCTCGACCGTCGAGCACGCCCATCGGCGGTCTTTACTCTGATAATACATAACATTTGGAACTGAAAGGCATGACTTAAGATGCTTAAGAAATGTGGTCAAGATACTCTGATCCAGATTAAGATCCCAGACTCACCAGACTATACTTGGATTTTGAGCAACAACGCGTATGCGACGGGGTATTTAGTATTATCTTTTCTTAAAGCTTTTCGCTTCTCGGCTGTTCACCGGTATTCTGAATAGTACGGCCCAAGTACTATTCTAGCTTGAGGTGCGTCTAGTTGTGTAGATCTATCTAATTATGTTTTTCGAAAGCAAGACAGCAGCTTCACTTGATACGGTAGAATTAGTCAGAATTAGCACAAGGGTTAATAGTAAAGTCTAACGGACACTACTTATGAGTATCAATATTTTGAGTAAAATATCAGTAAGGTCTAACAAACCCCGAATATTGGACTTATAATATATTATATACCTTCTTGTGCAAGACGACCGACCGTCCAATGATGCTGTAGGGGCCGAAGAGCGACACCTGCGTCTCGTTGTAGTACGTGCTGTAGGTGCGCACGTCGTCCAGCCAGCCGTACTTGTCGCCCAGCGCGCCCAGCTCGTACTGGTCTGCCGTGCCTGGGTGTGATGGATACAATGGTATCATAGGCAAATCGGAACCAAGTCAAGCTAGATTCAAACTGACACATAAAAGCCAGCAAGGTTGGTACTGTTTAACCTTAAATGCACAAGACATTGAAATGGCATCGCATAATTTGCAGTATATAATTTTGAGGCAGTTTATTACGTCATGCCAAATGCACAAGATGATGATGAAGGTGTGTAGGACTCCCAGAAGCTGCTGAGCTGGAGAGAAAGAAAATAACCAAGCCTCCTACTTCGTCTGAATGGTAGCTACCATACAAGTTACTGCTGTGCCACCAGTAGCTACCTGCCATACGGCTGTCCTATATCTGGGTATGTCGGTCTCTTAAGGCCAAAACTAAAGGCGAAGAGCCAAAATGAGGTCAGATCCTCCATCTAAGATAGAAATGTCTGGGATTTAAAGAACAAACCTCAGATATTTCAAGCCTTTATTTAACTTGCAAGCGACGACTTCGTCAGACGTCCACGAAATGGCGAAATATTTACCTTTAGTGGGGGGCGGGCTGAGCGACTTGTCTACTCCGAACGGATTGTAAGTGTCGTACAGAGTCGTCTTCTCACACGGAAACTCAAGCTCCTTCTCCACGGGGGTCTGTAAAGCATAATGTCAACATAATTACGACTAGCTGTTGCCCGCGGCTTCGTGTGGCAACTTTGAAGTTATCGGGATTAAATGTAGCCTATGTCCTTATCCAAAGTATAAGCTATCATCATCAAAATTTTCAGCCAAATCGGTTTAGCCGTTTTGCCGTTACAGAACAACTAAGATCCAAACTTACAAACTTTCGCCTTTATAATATTAGTAAGATTTACGATCGAACTAGCTTCAGTCCACATGTTTGATGACATAGACTTCAGAATTAAGCTAAAGGGAGATATTATTCACTTCATATTCCAAATATTAAGCCACGGCGAAAATAATAGTTAATACACTCACCTCGTGTATCTTATAGTTTCTGATGCTGTCGAGTCCTTCGAGCGTGACCTGCACGTTGGTGACGTCATACTCGGACTGCTGAAGCAGCTCCAGCTTGCCCTTCAGCATGATGGACTCGCCGTTGCTAAACCAATCGCGGACCACGGCTTTGCGGCGGTGGAGGCCGTTGATGCTGTAGATAACAACAGAAGTTGTTAAGTTTTTCAGCTCATAGTTTCGCTTCCGTAGAAATACACTGTCATACACTCAAAAACTTATAAGTACACTTATATGTATAGGGGCCTAATTTCACTGATTGAATTTTAACATCCAACTGTAGCCCCATATTCAGGGCTATCGCTGTAACTAAGTAAAATATGGTCCAAACAGACTTTAACTGCACGCGAAACGACACATTATTGAAGATGATGATATCTAACAATTTAGATTAACATCTAGATTAACATCTAGTATCCATAGGACAAGCTTATAGCTTAGTTTGTAACTAGGGAATTGGTGTGTTAGTCCGGAGAATGTATTTATTTATATTTATTTATGTGATTTGGGCTATATAACTATCCGTTAGGATAGTCATACTTACTTAAAATAAGTTTATAAACATCCATGACTCGAGTACAAATGTCCATGTTCATTACACTAAACATATGCCCCTAGCGGGATTCGAACCCACTACCCCCGGTTTCATAATCGTAAGTTAGAACCTAAAAAACGGTAATAATCTATTTTTATCCCGGATTTTTTTTATCCCGATGGAGTCTTGAGTCTTCCATACAGGTTCGCCTGTACTTACATAGAGCAGGCCATCCGCTCGCCCCTCGCGACGGGCCCGTGGTCATCGTAGATGACCAGCGACTTGCGCAGCACCGAGTACTTGCCGGCGAGCGCCACCGACGTGTCGGTGAACAGGCGCCGCGTCAGCGTTGCGCTGTCACGCTTCTTGCCAGCTACTGATAGCATGCCGTGTCTGGAAGAAGATACGAGATTTAAGTACAGAAAATCACGTTAGTCTGGGGAAAATGGTTTGTGATTGTGGATCCTTGAGATCACTAGATTGAAATTAAATCGTTACTGTAGATAGATGTATGACGATGGTCCAAACTGCCGGGTTCATGGCTAAGGTCTTTAAAGGTCAGATCGTTTCTTTTTTATAACTAGGCTGTAGTATCATTAAAAAAAGGAATGAACGGACATACCTACTTATTCTTATGTTTAAGATATAAATCAGAACATTTTGTAAGATAAATATCAGAAGGAATATTGAAGAGGTTTTATATTACTGCTAGATAAAAAGTTGTTTATCTGTCTCATATGCATGTCGTGGTAGCCTTTAATTAAGGCAACGTCAAACAATGTACCTTGATATGTTCTTTTACCATGTTACCAAGATGTATGTGTCGGCATGACAGCGACGTCATTGTACACCGGTGTAGCAAAACACCACGTGCACCGATCACGCCACCGAGCGCTCCCCACCGCCACGCTCTACTCGACTTGTTTTGTAACGGGTATAAAAGGACCGCGCAGTGACGGAGCGGGCAGTCTTGGCTCTGGCGTTGCTCGGTGCACTGGTTGTACTAAGCTAGCTTATCCTAGACGCTCTCGGATAATTAATTTTAAATTAATTATTAATTTAAATTAATTATTATCGTTAATTGTAAAAGTGTCCTGTGGCAATTTATAATTAATAAAACAATATTCACTTGTGGTAAAACCCTAGGTATTTACCACAAGAGATAATTGGGTATTGGGATTATTAAGGGGTATGGGGTATTAAGGATTTAGTTCTGGATAGTAATTGTAATCCTAATTTAGACATTAAAAAAGCTTGATTTATCCGTAGATCCCTGACTTCTTATTCAGCATGGCCGACCTACTTCCTACATATGCTTTATTGGCTATCCTTTAATAAATAAATTATAAAGCTTAGATAACCGTGCCAAGAAACAACGGTTTCACATCCTGCCTATAGAACAACCGTTCGAATTTCTCGTCGTCAAACTCTGTAACCGTCACACAGACTCCCTTCCCAACCTCACCTGGTGGTGAAATCTCCGAGCCTGCACAGACCCTCCAGCCCAGGCCTGCAGTAGGCCTCCGGGTGCCGCGTGTCTGTGTCGACTCCGTGAGGCTCGTATACGCCGCCGGCGCTGAGGCAGCGCCCGGTCCAGTTGTAGTAGTCCTGGCCTGGAGCCCGCTCGTGGATGGCCCAGCGGTGCTCAAACGTGTTGTTTACGTTCGCACCGTCCGCGTGGATCTGGGGATAGGTAACAAATCTTTGAGCATATAAAGTCGGATCATCAACTTCCTAGCGTTATGTCCGGTGTTTAGACGGGGTCCGCTTAGACCATGATCCAGGATTTAGCGAGTCTGGTAAGCGACTGCCGATCTGACCTTCGTAACCCTAAGATAGGGAAACCAGTCAATTTATTGATCATGGTTACAATTACAAAGTTGTTTGAATTTGCATGTTTCATCACGATGTTTTCCTTCACCGTCGAGCTGGTGGTATAAATACGTACATAGATTTGAAAAATCCAGAGGTACGTGCCCGGGTTTGAACCCGCACTCCTCGGTTAAGAGGCGCATGTACTTATCATTGATCTACCACGGTTCTTGAGCATATATATAGTCGGATGTCACCATCAAACTTTGATGCCAAAAAGTTGGATGTCGAAATCAGGTAACAAGACTTTACCTAAGCATTATATCATCATCATCCTCTTGCCCTTCTCCCAGTTCATCTGGGGTCGGCGCAGCATGTCTTCTTCTTCCATACGTCCCGTTCAGCCGTCATCAAGCTATCCACTTCCATTTCACTCATATAATCTTTCACACAATCAATCCATCTCTTATTTGGCCTTCCTCTTCCTCTCCATCCACTAATATACATACTCATTACTCTTTTTGTCACATGTCCTTCCTCTCTTCTCATCACATTATCTAAGCATTATATAAGGTATTAAAATTCGTGGTCTTTTAATTTCGTTAGACAAGAATTAGAGAGGAAGATCTGAAATTAGTTCTAATACTTCACCTTTCCCGCTGGTGCACTTCAGGTAACACTAGGATATCTGAATGTGCTGGTTTCGTCACACTGCTTTCCTCCGCCGCCAAGCCAATGATGTGTTACCAACCATGCTCTAAATAATTATGGTGGTGTCGTCACGATGACACGCCCTGTGATGGGGTACCGGAGATGACCTGCGACGAGCTCACGGGCGGGGTACTGACCATGCTCTCGACGATGACGGTAGTGTCCTCCCAGGGCCTGCCCAGTGGTTGGCGGAAGATGACGCGTCCGACGATGGGGTACCGGAAGACGACCTGCGCCGAGCTCATGGGCGTCTGGTACTCGGTGCTGTATTCGTACGGCAGGATGGTGCCGCAAACCTCTCGCTTCGGAGGCCTCCTGGCAATATTTATTCAATATATATTATGGTATAATTTCAATTAGTAAATCAAGATTCCTCTAAATGCCCCTGTTAGTGGAACAAGAGAGCAGCGACGCCCATTGGCGTCATTATTAGACTTTTTTATTAGATCGGTACATGTCCTGGTCAAGGCGGTGTGTGTTGGTTTCTCCTTTATCCTTTTCAGCCGAAACAGCCGAGCATAGAATAATCATATAACATAAATAAATGCACATAAATATAATTCTACAAATAAACAATAAGTGTACCTTCTGTACACTTGTACAAAAAGACAAATCTCCTCCAAAATGAGACTCAAAACATTGAGCTGCCTATAGCCTGGCCTTGGCTTACAGACTGATGTACCCACCTCATGAGTACCATGGACCGATGCAGGATGCTGTGGCGTCCCTGCAGCGGCAGGTAGACATCCCAGTAGGCGCCGCTCAGCTCGCTGGCCAGCCCCGGCAGCAGGTACTTGTGGTTCAAGTACTCCGTGCGGTCCTTGTACTTGCCCAGGAGGTCGCCTACTGGGTACTGGTCTTGGGTGCCCATGCCTGGAAAGAGGAAATAAAAAAAAGATAAAAGCAAAGTGCTTAACATTGTTTTGATATACAAAACAAAGATGGCATTTTAATGAAAGTCTTATGGCAAGTCAGGAAGGTTTTCAATAAGACTGCTGACTTGGTGAGAATCCTGAAAAATTACAACTTTTCTTTTTTATGAAACTACCCATCGTTTTTCAAAAACGAATCAACATATACATGTTGATTCGTTTTTAAAGTATATCTTCAACAGTTCAACTGTACTAGTCTTGGGTATAGTAGTTCAGTATAGGTCGCCGATCCAAATCGAACTAGTTCGTTAGTTCGTCGTTCGCTCGTTTCAATACTGTTCCTCAACGTTCATTTTAGTCCGTCTAGCTTTGATCTAGGTCGTTCTTTTAGAGCGTCAGTTTACGACTCTGTGGTGAGAAAGATATGCCATAAAGTTGGAGCTGTTAAAAGCTATTTCCCGACTGTAAAATGTCTGCATAAAATGTTATACGCCCTACAAATATCTGATCTTGTTTTTTATATCTTGATATAGTTCTGTGGATATGCCACTATGCCGCTCTACCTAGTGGTTTATTAGAAGGAAAGATGCATAAATAATATTTTATCAATATTTTATGACTACAACTACAAATTGCTTCAGTTCATATAAATAAAATACATAGATAAAATATTATGTCATGAACGAACTAGCGAACTGTTAACGATCCGAACTGCAAACTAGTTTGCGTAGTTCACCTAAAAGAGCGTTCTTTCGAACTAGCTCGTTCGCGAACTACCTACACAAGCCTAAACTGTACCATTCAACACATCGCTATGTTTACTGTAAAGTATATTTTATCAGGTATACTTTACAACACATTAGCGTATTTGTGTAACCGTCAAAATATTTAACTACGTGTTAGATTACAATCGTTTTTTAATTGCTATAGCCAATAAACCTGTCACCAAACCTGTTTATCGACAACAACGAATCTATATCTGTATGAAATTCGGAAAGAGGCAAGACCTTCATCTACAAATAGCCTATTATAGTTTGCCAACAATATATAATTGTAATTACAATAAAAGTATTATCTATAATTCCGATTTAAATTGATCATTTTAATAAATATGTATCTACAGAATGTGTATGGTGTAAACGATCGAATTGTCCAGAGCTCTGTTTACGTGTCCAGGGTAATTGTAACACTTGTAGCCTTGTAACCCTTGTACCCCCAATATACCCAATTTTTTTAGGACACAATACTTTTTACGTTTGTAGTAGAATACTTCAATGTCCTTCCATAAATTTCAAACTTTTGGCGCAAAGTTCATCACATGCATAAGTCTAGCGAAATAGTTGATATTGTCCGTACCTACGAAGGGAAAAAAAATTACATTGTGTACAAGCAAAGATCAAATATATTCAAAACAGCATCAATGTGTCTCAAACAAAACCCTCGATAGCAATAATTAGTTCTCTGATTATCTACAGCTGGATACAGCCTCAAATCCAACCGTCCTTCATCTAACTAACTGTGCCAAACAAAGCATCGCACCATAACACAGATGCCATCAAGACAATCGTGGCCGCCACAACAGGCAGATTCCGCAAAGCGGCGCGTAAACACGCTGGCGATGTACCAAGAACCGCTTGACCGACAACCTGCTTGCCGAGCGCGATTGTAACTCGATAGGAGGCGGGCGTATTCCTGGACGGGCGGATATTAACATAGCGCGGAATGGGGTCAGATTTGGAAAATAATTCATCATCTGACAAACTCGATGGCGCATTCGGTGGTGACCCTGCCCCATGCGCCAAGAGTTGTGGGTTCGATCCCCACCGAGGACAAATATTCGTATGATGAATACTTGTGTTTGTTCTGTGTCTGGGCGTTGATATCCAATATTTAAGTATATATTTGTACATAATACCACTGTTGTTTCTGATATCCGTAACACAAGTGCTTTAGCTACATACCTCGGAGTCAGATCAATGTATGTGATGTAGTCTGATATTTATTGTTTATTTAATTTAAATCATATTTTGGGATCAAACTAGATTATGTTTACCACAAAACAACAGATGTTTTATTTAAAGTGCATAAATGTAAAAATTAATTTTTAATCTTTAATTTATTGAATTTTCTCAACATATAGTGAAATTTTAAACAATTTAAATAAGCTATATACTGATTTACTCGTAACGAATGATTAATCCATCTGTCTAATTCAATTATTGTAAGAAAAAAATCATATAAAAATAACATCTAAGTACATAGAAAATAATGATGATTTAAATACATCGTTTACACTATGTGGGTGAAAATAAATAATCTTTAGTTAGCAATCTTCACTGCGAGCAGAGACCTTTTTAATTTTTACCTTTTGAATTTTTACCTTTATGGGAAAGGTAAAAATTCGTAATTAAGACGAGCATACCTATAAAGAATCCCCTTATACTTTCTCCCTCCCCCACAAACGTCGAGATGACGACTCCGATGGGGGCATCACACGCAGCTATTTTGGCGGCACGTGTCTAAATTGAAGCGACTATTTATAATCGCTGGAGGCGTCACGACTCCAGGCCGCTAGTAAACATTTCCATTGAGTCAATCTATCTAGTACACCAAATTACATTCTGGACTTTATACATTGAAGTAGCGTACGAACTGTTATGACAATCCAACAAAGAACTACAACGCTTTAATACAAACAAATCAACATTCCCAAGGCGTAGAATTAAAAGGGCAGCAAGCACTTCTTTAACCACATTTGGCAAAAATAAAAACTGGATTGGCTAAGGTGGAAAATTTTTCAAACTCAACTACCCAATCCAACGCCCATTTGAACACAGGTTAGGCAAGGAACACGGTTGGCACATTTCTTTTAAGTCTGAGAACAACATTGACATTTTGTAATGTGCCAAATAAACATTTATTCTATTCTATTCTATTTTACTTACTGACTTGAAACGCTTAGTAGTTACATACCAACTTGTGGGTACTGGCTACTGTGGTTGTAACGTTTATGCATGTTTGAAGATCAAGTATTTATGATTGTTGAATCATCAAACCACTCATACCCGCGAAAAACGTTGAATCGAAATTAATGGACCAACATTCCTGGCAAACTGCGTAGAATGTCGTTGCAAATTCTATTACGAAGAGTAGTAGTAGGTATTACAATAATATCGATACTTATCGGTATAGTCTACCATCATCATTTTGGTAGCGTTATGTCCGGGGTCCCCTTAGGCAATAGACCATGAATAAATATGTTGAGCGTCTGATAATTGAATTAAAACGACGGCGGCCTTCACATAGGGGAACCAGACTATGCTATACCGATACAGGATCGAACTGGTCTGGCATAACGTTGTTATATAAAGTACATACATAACATCACGCTCATAATTGCCGAAGGGGTAGGTAGAGTCAAAGGGACAGCAGGCCCCTTTAACTACATTCAGACAAAAATAACACTGGGCTGGGTTAGATGGAACATTGTGAAAAAGTAGTGATAAGTGGCTAGCTTGTCGCCTACACAATCACATACCCAAAACTCGATATACCATTAGTCGCCTTTTACGACATGCTAGGCAAGAAATACAGTTGGCACATTCTTTTTAAGTCTCAGACCAATACGGGACAATGGGCTGGGTTAGATGGAAATTGTGAAACAGTTAGATCGAAGGTTTAGAGCACTTTAGATCCTAAAAACATTTGGCATGAAATTTAGTTACCGCTTTCTTTTGAGGACTGTGACTGTGGCCTCTATTTTACGATTGAGAATCAAAATTGCTAACGTACACTATGTCATAGACACAACCTTAATCAAAATCTTAGACTAACCTGGTGGAGGCAGATCATTCTCGTTCACATTAGTGGGGTTGTAAATATTGCCAGTGGTGTTGCACACATGCTCGACGTGGCTAGCGTCCAGGAGCCTGGGAGGCAGCTCCCGGACGAGGTAGTGCACCATGGAGCCTACGAAGCGAAGATTGGACTCGTAGTCCTGGTCCGCGGCGCCCAGCTGGAAGTTAGCCCACGTCGGGTCGAAGGGGGAGCGCTGGCTGAACTCCACGGTGCCTCTGATGCCGTCCATGTTCAATAGAACCCTGGTGAAAACAAATCCTTATAGAAACACGATACTAAAAAGTTACTAAATTATTGTTAAAAAAAAAAATAGAGTACTTTTACGCAATGAATGACTTTTTTTTTACCGCTACAATGTTTTTATGTGTGTTCCCGCAATTTTTTCACTAAACCGATTTAGGTTAGGTTACTTTTTTTTTTCAAAAATAAAACTTCATATTTTCGGCCAGCATTAGGTACCAAAAAGTCTTCATATCGTTATGAACAAGCAAACAATCTACTTGATGACATTGGTGTCTACTTAAAGTGCTACAGCTGATCGTGTTACACGCCTTGCCTTGTCCTCTAGCAGGTGAGTATGCTAAAGGCATTTGCTGCTCATTACAAAAAGCCTCACTTGCTGTACTTGGGCTCTATGACGTGCAGCTTGGCGCATGCAAGGAAGCTATCCGCGTTAAACACTGCGGCTGCGGCGCGTCACCTCCATGTTGCCTCCATGAAGAGATCATATCGCGTCACCTCAACGTTTAGAACCTCATCCTGCTACAGCGCCTTCGTCTTGCGTCTGTTCGCGTCTGTGGCTCCCTTCACCAGCCTACAGTTAACTGTCCCTATTGCAATCCAGCGGCATTTTTTGTCGGGTCCAGCACATGACACTGGGTCCAGCAGAATTAACATTGTGCTAGACCAGCTGGATTGCTTGATCTATCATTCCAATCTCTAGTAGGCATTGAAATCCAACAGCATTGAACTAGCACATGTCACAGCTAAAATTGTGCTGGGCCCAGCTGTGTTTTTGGATCCAGCAATGCAATCCCTAATTGTCCTCCAATGGGCGGGTAGAAGAAAAGCTTAAGCCGCCATAAAGGGCCTTACTTGCTACTCTTGGGCTCCATGACGCGCAGCTTGGCGCACGCGAGGAAGCTGTCTGCATTGCGCGCGTCGAACACCACCACGTAGAGGCTGCGCCGCGTCACCTCCATGTCGCTGCGCAGCACGTTCAGGACCTCGTCCTTGTATAACGCCTTCATCTTGCGTCTGTTCGCGTCGGTGGCTACCTTCACCAGCCTACGGAAAACGTAAGAAAAGTTACATAAATATTATATCTCTTTGCGATTTCAACGGCGCATGCGTAACAATTGAATTAAAGAGGAATATCATGAAATTCATAAATTGAACAAGTTATCCTCTGATTTGTTATATTAAATCGTATGTATGTGTATGTCTATTCATTTACATGCATTTTCACAGTCGAGTTTCGCATGCCACTTCGGGTCGGTATGCCATCGCAGTCAGTGAAATAGATACAATTGAAAGCTTACCCCAGCCGACTGTCCAAGTCTCCCACACTCATCCCATCCCCACTGTTCTCCGGGTCAAACACCAGCTGCAGCACATTGCAGTTGTCTTCGTGGTTCCCTTTGTCAGAATCGAAGATATCAGTCACAAACAGCTTCCACTTGTGCTCCGTATAATCCATTTTATCTGACACCGCTTTAGTATGATACAAGTCTGCTTGAATATACGAATCAGACTCATCGAATTCCCTAGCCGATAACCAACGGAAATGTAAACTACCCGCCACTGGGGACGTGAACTTAGCGACAGCATGCTTCTCATACAACTTATCTGTAGACAGAATAGAGGCACATATAACTCTATCTCTCTCAGCCGTTTCTAAAACTATACTCTTCCCCCACAGCCCGCTTATCCCCGTCAAACTGTTCCTGCTCTCGAATTCCGCATGGTCTTTACCGGGAATGATCAGGAATCCCAGTTCTTCCGTCAGATCTATGAGTTCTCTGCCCAGATTTTCTTCGGAGCATCTCGAATCTGATAAGTCTCGGTAGTCGACGGGGAACTCGTGGATGGTCCACCGCCAGACCCCGTCGGGGTACTGCAGCGTCGGCTTCAGGTTGGTGCGGATGCTGATGATGGTCTCATTCTTGTGGGAGAACTCGATCTCGCCGTGGAGGCCGTGTTGGGAGATGTAGGCACGGAGGACGAGGGCGGTTGATACATCTGTTGAGAAATGGCTTTTATAAGTATGTGGTTTCCCATTGTATTGTATTGTAATTCAACGTAGCCTATATGCTTTTCTGTACTAATCTATGTAAATTTTTTGATGATCAGATGAGTTATCACGGCGTGGACTAGTAACAAACAAACTCACTTTCGCTTTTATAATGCTATAAAGGCTATGTTACATAATGTAACTCCTACAATCCTCGAAGAGTTAGGCACAGTTCATATAGCTGTTAGTGTCTTAAACCACTTTAAACCAAAAACTAAATTGTTAATAACTTGTTATCAAGTGGTTAGCTCATCACAATCCCAATACCCAATTAATCATCTTTCAAGACATTCTAGTCAAAGAACACAGTTGGTGTACTCTTTATAAATTCTAGACCAACATGGCTATTTATAGTATTAATTAGGACAACGCTCAACAAAGACATTGATCTTTTCAATGGAAACTTTTCGAAAGTAATATGTGCATTCACCCGCCAGTCGAGCCAATTGTACGCGCGGTATGAAAATAGCTCACTCACGGAACATACCTATTATGTACTATTATATCACGCATATAAACATACCTATATATTTTTCACAATTTTCCATCTAACCCAGCCCATAGTCCCATGTTGGTCTGAGACTTAAAAATAATGTGCAAACTGTGTTTCTTCTAGCATGTCGTAAAGGGCAACTAATGGTATATGGGGTTTTGGACATGTGATTATGTAGGCGACGAGCTAGCCACTTGTCACTACTTTTTCACAATTTTCCACCATTTACCCATTCCATTAACCCAGCCCAGTTTTGTTTTTAGCTGAATGTGGGTTAAAGGGGCCTGCTGCCCCATTGCCTCTGCCTACCCCTTCGGGGATTATGGGCGTGATGTTATGTTTGTTTAAACGTATCTAACATTTATTAACCAGCGAATTCGCTAGCTATCTGATAACTACCCTAATATTAGAAATGCGGAAGAAACGTTATTTGTCTGTCTATCCGTCTTCACGCCCAAACAATTGAATCGATCGTGACGACACCGAGTCGATAGATGTCCTATGAAGTTAAGGTATGTTGGCATGCCCTAGGTTCATAGGACACTTAAGGGCATAGGATACTTTATATTCTGGAAAAAAATATATAACTTGAAGGACATACGACAGTCTTTGTAACATACCGAATTTCATGCGTGCGGAGTCGCGAGCGAAATCTAGTTATATTTTATGATATTTATATGAACGAAAGCTACAAAATTTATCCATCTTTCGTTCAGCAAATTGCTATATACATTGCCATTCTCTCAGCCGGAACTGCCGCTCGCCCTTGCTTTACATATAGTTTACATTGTTTGCGTTCAAACTAGTTTTAATACATGTTGACAGGATTCATCATTAGGCATATAATTAAAATATTTTTCACTTTATAAATTTTGTTAGAAAGGTGTATTAAGTATTTATACACTAAACATCTTTTGGTCGCAACGCCGTACGAAATAAATAAATCATGTATTTACGGTCTAATAATGAACTATAAGAAAGAATGCAGTTACTATCATTATTTAATAGGGTGCATGCAACAGAACATTTAAATTTTTTGCATTGTTAATTTTAAATGAACCAATTCTGCATTATTCTCATACTTTTACTAATACATCTGTCAACGTCAAACCGACAATTCTCAAGCTACAACCAATGACAATCGCAACCTTATTGCGAAAGAGTTAGCACTTACTTGTTCTTAAACCAGCCTTAAAAATAGCCGACCAATTTTAAATGTTGTCACTTTTTTATACTATGTTGTTTTCATATTAAGACTATTGAGGTCCAAACATTCAACCTTCACCTAATCATAAGGCGCTGCTAACTTTTCACAATATAATTCTTACTAATAAATGCGATAGTAACTCTTGCCTACCAGTCCGTCTGCTACGTTTCCACGTACAAACCACTTGACTGATTGTTATGAAATTTTACCTGCTTAAAGTTTGAACCCTAAATAAAGATATAGGCTACTATTTCTCCCGGAAAAAATGCTATATCCCGCGGGAAGCTTGATAGAGTACCTGTCTCAGATCGACAGGGAATTCCAAATTCTAGTAGAGCCCGAGCAAAATCAACTTTTAAGATAATAGGCACTCTCCAATGTTCTGCTTCACCCTGTAATTGATTCCAGAAGGTTTCTACTATACCAAATACTTTATTTTTCACTCCAATTCTACAATATGTTATCCAGTAATCCTTTATATACTAAAGTCTGCAGTAACTCGAGACCATAAACGATGGCATAACTTTATGTGACTTACCACTTAACAACAACAAAAGGTTACTTAAACACAACAGCTTTGGCAGCACATGACTAAATCCGGACATGTTCACAGAGGTGTCCCGAGCACTATCACAACATGGTGCGCGAGCGCAACTCGGCTCGCAGCAAGTTTCACTAAGTCTGCTAAGTATCATGTCCATGGCTAAGTGAAAGGCGCAACTTGGCGGGGGCGTGACGTCATGAGGTCGGAACCGGTATGGCCAATGATGTCTTACACGAATGGATCTCGCGCGTAGTGGTAGACGTACAATGCAGATGAATTAGAAAAACATATTTGTATTCTTGTTAAGTTACCTGCAGCTATTTACCCAAAACGTATCTGTCTACAAATGTTCTGTAACTACAGAAGATGATGCGGAATGAAATTTCTGTCTAATTATTGAAGAACAACAGGTATCCTTATAACGAAACCAATAGACTATTCATTTATTAGTCTTTGAAATCTATAACCGCAAATATAAACGCATTTATAGCAACACAACAGTTAAACAAAGCTGTACGCTGGCGACTATCTATATGCGCTTAAAGTCAACAAACTAGGTTAAAAAAAAAAAAAAAAAAAACAAAAAAAAAAATTAATATCAATTAAATGGAATATAATTTAAATTTTTGTCATTAAGTCAAGCTCACTGGACTAATAATGCCGATTTACTTTGATAACTTTTTTTCATAATATATATATAAATAAAATAATATAGAATACATGCTATGTACCGACTCTATCATCTTCCAAACCAAAATGATCTATTAAAAACCTTCTAAAATCCTGTCTCGACTGACTTGTATATATATAAAGGTGCAGGACAACGTATCTATTAGTAGTACGTCTATGGAGACAACAGCAGTCATTGGCTCTTTGTCATTAGTCTGCAATGCACGTAGTACTACGTCACAAACGTCACACACGGTCTAGGATTCCCTTAGGTAATATATATCAAGTCTTGAGTTCGAATCCCAGGTCGGCATAAGAACTTAATTCTATGGGTATTTTGTAACTTTCACCAGTTATTGAGTTGGTTACTTCTTTAGGAAGGTTTTTCTTATGAGAAACTAGCAGCGCCCCGCGGTTTCACCCGCGTAACTCCCGTCCCCGTGGGAATATCTGGATATAATATAGCCTTTTAATATATAGCCTATGACACTCAAAAATAATGTATCTTTTTATTGGTCAAAGAATTTTCAAAATCGGTTCAGTAGATCCAGAGATTACCCCCTACAACCTGACAAACTTACAATATTTACCTCTTTTACTTAAGCTATTAATAAAATATTTAATGCTCCACTTAGAATACTGTTTCACCTAACCAGAAAAAAAGTTAGATCATTTTAACTATGTTTTTAGTACTGATTTCATCGATGCCACGCAATTTTTGGTGTCGGGAAATTCACCCATATCAGGTTTTGGGTATGTGATCGTGTAGGCGACGAGCTAGCCACTTGTCACTAAGTTTTCACAATTTTCCATTTAACCCAGCCCAGTTTTATTTTTGACTGAATGTGGTTTAAGGCCTGCTGCCCCTTTGACTTTGTTTGATCTCGGCACAGCCTTGGCTGCCGTAAACACCTCCGGAAGGAACCTCAACCTTATTCAAGACCTCCAGGGTACGGCATCCAACTGGCTTGAAAGACCTGATCTATATATGTATCAATCTGAATCAGCAAATAAACTCTTGTTAAGTTCCGTCACTGCTCCATAAATAGATTTTAAGACACGACAACGGCGGGACGTAAGCATTAATACCAGGTCAACACAATTAGGTCGCATAAGATGATTTTATATAACGAAAACACAAGCTGATAAGACCTATGAATACCTATATATTTTAGGTACCACGATCCAAGATTTAACAAGCCTGGTTATTACGTTGAAGCGACTGCCGATCTAATCTTGATACATACATACTAATCCCTGAAGGAAAACCGCTCTCCTACTAGATAAAGCATTAATTTACACATGAAATACGCACAAATATCAAAGTCAAAATACTCTTAATTTATAGTTTCAAACCTATACAAATACTTACAAATCGTAAATTCAACAAGAAAATCAACTAATAATATGAATCTATCACCGGTTCAGAATGTTGCCTCTTCCGAGAAGAAACTCGGTAATTACTCTTTTCAACAACAGCATTATTAATTGATACCCGAATTTTGCACAAATAAGTTTCCTAATTTCAGGCCTCACCTCCCCAATCTTCCCAATCGCCGGCGCAGGCGGTGACGTCACGGCGCGTGCGCTATTCCCGGCGCGTGAGTCACGCGCTGAAATAAGGTTATTGTAATCCACACCGGCGGAATTTTTGCGCCCATTCGGGAGCACACAGGAATAGTTGTGTCGGTTCGGCTGGCTAAGACTTCACACGTTTTGTCTAATGAAGACGTATGTCAATTGTCTGGTAAACTAGGCCATATTTAGTACCTTAGTTTAAAACTTTAAATGTACTCGGAACTCAATAGAAAATACATTCGGAAGGTGTTGTTAAAAATCCGGGCATTTATATTTTTTAATTTAACTTCACATTTAAATTAATATTTTTATTATGTAATGTAACTATGATTCTATTTATCTAATTTCCTTGCCTAAGGGTTACAAAGACCAGGTGGCAGTTTAATAGATTGATCGGAGTCGCTAAATCTAGAATCGTAGTACAAGCGAACCTTAACTATGAACTTTCTCGCTAGAAAGACAATGATACCTTATACGAGTACTAAACATCACCCTTAAATGCAAATACTAATTTAAGTCTCGATAAAGTAAAGGATAGCTACTGTAACTTAATAATAAAACAGGAAAGCTTTGCTTTTGATTAGGTACTTATAACATAATGGCCTATGAGCAATTTAATTACCCACATACATTTATCATCACGCCTGCAATCCCCTAAGGGTTAGGCACAGCCCAAGGTATTACAGTAAGAATGAAAATATAAATAAATATTTACGTAAAAATTTGTATTAGATATTTTCTTTCTTCATAGTATCAGCCTGGATGTTATCAAAATTGAATCAAATTTACCCTTTTAAAATTACCGCTTTTCCGTTATAAATATGATATAAACGCATACTCACTATCAAGTGACATATTGCATCAAACGCAAGTACAAGTCGCGTGCCCATGCGCATCTCAGTCACGCGCGCAAGCGCATCTTGTTACATGACACTTATGTCATCTGGCTACAACGCTTTTACGGTGAATCACTGCGCTTGTCCAAAGTTAAGGTGAATGAATACCAAGAACGTATGTGTACTAGACAGAGGAATATATACATAACATCACGCACATAATCCCCGAAGGGGTAGGTAGAGTCAAAGGGCCAGCAGGCCTCTAACCACATGCAGTCAAAAATAAAACTGGGCTGGGTTACATGGAACATTGTAAAAAAGTAGTGACAAGTGGCTAGCTCGTCGCCTACAATCACACACACAAAACCCGATATACCTTCCATTAGTCGCCTTTTACGACATGCTAGCTAGGCAAAAACCACGATTAGCACATTATTTATAAGTCCCAGACCAACATGGGACAAGAAATATATAGAATTACGTAAAGGTAGCTCAATGAAGGCTGGTCCGAAACTAAGCACGTACCACCGGAGGTAAAAACAATATCCAGGTGTGTTTATCACAGTAAAGGAGCGGTGGTAGCTCAATGGTAAGGACACGCGCCTCTTAACCGAGGAGTGCAGGTTCAAACCCGTACCAATGGATTTTTCAAAATCTATGTACGTATTTATACCACTTGCTCGACGGTAAGGGAAAACATCGTGATGAAACCTGCAAATTCAAATAACTTTGGATTTGTAACGATGATCTAAAAATTGTCTAACCAGACAATTTTACGATATTTCGATTAGATCGGCAGTCGCTTCAATGTAATTACCAGACTCGCTAAATCCTGGATCATGGTCTAAGCGGACCCCGTCTAAGCACGGGGCATAACGCTAGGAAGATGATGATCTGGTCGGTGAAGAAAAACATCGCGACGAAACTTGCTTATCGGTAATGTGTTCTAAACAGATCCTAATTAGATGCGGCACATAATCTAGAAAGATAAGCTAAGAATTACGTTAAGTTGCTATGGTATTTTATTTCGATTCCGAAAATTCATAACATTTGATCGCATAATAGATGCATTGCATAATAGATGCATATGATTGTAACGAATTTCAACGAAACTTTGGCCACAAAAACACAACCCTCGCGGGTTCGAATCCCTCTAGGGGCAAATGTTCCGTGTGATGAACATTGACATTTGTACTGCAGTCATGGATGTTTATAAACGTATTTAAGTATGTCATCTATTATCCATAAAACAAGCATAAGCTTAGTTTGGGACTGGGGAATTTGTGTGTCAGTCTGGAGAATTCATGTTTTTGTTTACATCGTGATTGGTAGAATTCTGGTTTGAAAATTGACAAAAAACTCAACAGATAATGTTATACATTTACAAGGTATAAACTTGGTTAATCCTTTCTTCGGTTTTCTATAAAAGTGGGTAAGAAGCTGACCATACATTGTTATCGTATAAATAGTTGTCCATCTTCAACATCATGCATTCAGAACCTAGTAATAGCAAGCTCTGTGAAGCATGCAATGCGCAGATAACCTCGTACAGTTCCAAATGTTTGCAGGGGGTAATACGTCATTATCTTGTTTGCTCCTTCCATATCTTGGCACAACCCCAACTTATCTGTAACAGCTGGATCCAGCCGCACATTGGTGCATAACCGTGAGTTGGGGACACGCGCTGGTGCCAGATGGCACCAGTCGTGACCTACACGCGACGGGACACGCGTCACGACTTACTCTCGCTTGATGCAATTACGATTCGAGAGTTAATTGCGACGAAAATGAACTTGGGTCACGGCTTGTGACGTCAGTTTAAATCTTTTAGCGTAAACGCCAGATATATCCAAGTTTTAATAAAGAGCGGTTGTATGACACCTACCTATAAATATACATATTTATATCATTCAAATAAGCTTATCAATAGATGACGACCTAAGATAAATGGGAGTCGTATGTTGGTGTGGGAGTCCCGAGTCCCGAGTCCCGAGTCCCGAGTCCCGAGTCCCGAGTCCCGAGTCCCGAGTCCCGAGTCCCGAGTCCCGAGTCCCGAGTCCCGAGTCCCGAGTCCCGAGTCCCGAGTCCCGAGTCCCGAGTCCCGAGTCCCGAGTCCCGAGTCCCGAGTCCCGAGTCCCGAGTCCCGAGTCCCGAGTCCCGAGTCCCGAGTCTAGGTTCGATCGCAATTTATGCGATTTTATCTGACGATTGGAAAAACAGCCCTAAATAGTTCAAAACAAAATTAATATTAGACATCGTAAAGAGTTTGGCTAGATATGCGAGTAACCATAGTGACATAAAGATAGTGGGAGTTGTTTCAGGAAACGGATCTATAATTTAACCATACAGTACCGTATCTATAATTTGGGTAGTAAGTAAGAAATTTAATAAATCTAAAGACTATGATCTTATCAAATAAATCCTGCATGTTGGCAAGTGAGATATATGTAAGTCAGTCAAGATGACTAATAGCTAATTAGTTCAGCCGAGGCCAAGTTCAGGGTAGTCTGTTCAACTTTCCTAAACATAAAAAGCGGAACATCTGATAATGTTTATAAGTCTGGAGAATTATTTTGAATTGTGATTCACACAGCAATGGCCACCTACGTAAAGACTTGGAGAAGCTACCTTGATATTAGAACTCTTAAGTTTATTTGTCTTCTATCTTAATTGTGTCTCAAGTGTCTCTCCCCATACCCCATAATTGTCAAAAGCTATCAGGATTAACCTAGAATCAGATTTTATTTGCAGGCCTAAGGGCCTTGCCTTCCGAAGCTCGAATACTCCTTGTCATCATCTTCCTAGCGTTATATCCCGTGCTTACACCATGATTCTGGATTTAGCGAGTCTAGTACATTGAAGCGACTACCGATCTGACCTTCGTAACCCCAAGATAGGGGAACCAGACAAATTTTTCAGCAGGTTTTAAAGGAGGTCGAATACTCCTTGTATTCAACAATATGTCTATTCTGAATATCTATAGGGATCTAGTACGTAGAAGGCGGCAGAAGCGCTCTTCTTTCTAAAGTTTACTAGACACGTCAAGTACAATTGTGGTCACACATATGTAGTAAATCCTGACTTATAATTTATTTCATTCATTTGTTTATACATGAATATTACTTTATAATTACTTAACCTTTTATTAGTTAGGTATTAGAAGAGCTAATAAAAATACTGTTCCCAAGAGATAGAAAAATCTAAATCGCGGCAAAAAGCTAAGAAAGAGCTTCTAAAATCTTTTCTTCGGGAAAACTTAAATCAGATTCACCCTGTGAATTGCTGACTACATAGACAGGAATAAAATGAAGTTAATCACTAATACAAAGAACTACTATCATTAATTAATTCCAGCGAAACTACATTGTAATTTTGACAGTTGGTTATTCTGGAATAACTTTTTTCTGAATACACAATAAATAGATAAACATGTTTGAGATAAATAAAAGTATAACTATTAGACGATGGCGACTGACTCGTCAAGAGATCTAACATAACAATGTCAAAATCTACCATATCGACAATACTTAAAAATAACTAACAAAACTAATTCAACAGCACGATCTGCATTTCAAAATTAGCGGAGACCGTCATTGACAGCTCCCGAAATACTGCAATTGGTGATCCCGAGCGGACCTCGGCGTCTAAAACGGACCAGGTGAGGCGAGCTGATATTTTTACTGAGCCACGGCCGAGTCGTCGAGCCGCCTAAACTGATCTGATGGTGGATAGGCGCATCAAATGTGCCGTACTAAATATGGAAGCGCCGGAGTCGTCACGGGCGCGAGAGGAGGGGGAACCGCCTGGACTTGCGAGCGGGAGCGAAGCTTCGGAGTCAGGGTGGGACTGCGGTCGAGACCAGTCTCTCCTTCGTCGATCGTCCAACACACAACACAATGGTAAGTTGGAAGTGAAGTGAAGTGACGTGACTAAGTGAACGAAACTTGTGGTTCAAAACACGCAACTTTGAAAATGAAAACGATAACTTAGCTGATGACGGGATTCGTACACTAGCTAAGTGATCAAATCAAGTGGAGAACGATATAGTACGACGTGAATCGGGACTAAGAGAGAAATGGTTTATAAAAATCAATCAATCGGTACTAAACTGTATGATCGACAGTAAAATCGATGCAAATTATCAACAAATCGGACTTTAATAAAATAAACATGAAATCCTATTACTTGAACTCCAAAACATCGGTCGAATAGTAACATCAAGAGTTGTGAAAACACACTCACCCTTGTTAAAGCACCAGACGAAGATCCGCGATTCAAAATTGCAATTCAAAAAGAAAGTTAAATTAAAGTTAAATAATCAAAACAGACACAAAAACATAACAACTTTAACTTTAACTTTTATACATCAGCAGAAAAAACTCAAATTGGAAAAGTTACATTATAATTTGATGCTACAATCTTTGATAAATACTGAAATATTAGCTCTAGCTTCTAACGCCTTCGCAATAAAAGTTAAAAACAGCAAAGATTAGGATGAAATGGGATCACACCGCGGTCTAAGAATAAGACATTTGACGTAACATTCCTCGGAGCGTAAGCCAACGCCGGTGGTAAATTTAGAGGCGGCTCGGCTCCGCCTAACCGGGCCGGGAGTGCTGAAATGCGCCTAAGAATAGCTGCCACATGGAACAGCCAATCGGATCGTTCCTATGCTAAATGTGTTAGAAGTTTGACCAATCAATCTAGCAATATGGAAGCAGATTGCACCTGAAAATAGAAACAAATCAAACGATTGAGTAGAATGTCGGCGTACTAATTATTTTAAATAATTTAGATAACTGAAGAGAAATTACGAAACGTTCAAATTAGTAATACCTAATTAAGATAATGAATGACGATTTAATGACGTTCCATTGGCATGATATCGACCTAACTATAAAAAAAACGCAATAAGTTTATTTAATAAAGATGCAACTACAACTCAAAAAGTTTAAATATCAAACATATGTATTTACAACAATATGAGAATGCTAATAAAATCGTCACACCTCAAAAAGGAAATTAAATTACAATAATATTCATAATTAGCACTGAATCATATTGCGGATTAGCATGATCATTGACAACGGTTACGAATATACTAGCAATCTAATACATACTCATTGTTGAAGGAAGATGAATAACTTTAACATAATATTCCAAGTAGGAAACAGTAGTACAAATAATAACTATGAATCAATTACTCTAACGCGTGTAGGAAATTCATACAAATGGACAATTTAAAATTATTGACACTAATGTTATCTGCAAATGATGATGCAACAGCAGCTAATAAATTATATACCGGTCTTTGACATCAAACATAAAAACATATAAAAATTACAAAATCAAAACATTAAACAGCATAACCATCAGTAAAAATTACGCAACGAATCTTGAATTACCTTACCTTTGGCAATGCAAAAACAAATAAACGAAATCCTAATAAACCCAAACCACAAAATAAGCAGTATGTACATTAACTGAAAGATAACAATTTACCGACACATAAGCAGTCTAATAACAAGTCGTTCCCTTCCAGGCGGATAAGGACAAGAAAGTAAAGAAGAAGAAGGCGAAAGAGGACGCGCCCGCCGAAGAGGCTGCGCCCGCGCCGGCCGCGCCCGCGTCTGGCGGCGGAAGCGAGAGGCAATCCTCCCGCGGAAGCCGCAAGGCCAAGCGCACTGGCTCCAATGTCTTCTCCATGTTCTCACAGAAGCAGGTCGCTGAATTCAAGGAGGTAATGTCCTTTAACTGAAATATCACGATAATATCCAAATATGTATGTACGTTGCTACGGCCGTGCTATCGGCCTGAGATGAATGTTCGTCTTTTAACAAAAGAGACCCATCTTCACTGTTATGTGGTAAGAATGCAGCCACAGCATAAGTGTGTAAGAACATTTCTCTAGAAGAAATTTGGCTAATGTCTATTCCGATAAAGCATGGCTTTTCCCCTCCTGAGAAACAACTTTCAAATAGTTTTCATTTGTTTGAGGCTGTATAAGGTATAAACCTTTAAGTACTTGACTAGAAGGTCCTATATAAACTCTATTGCAAATGAAACACTACAAGATCTTAGAAATTTAATTAATTAAATCTGAACTGAAAATTTATTTAGCGACAGTACAATTTCCTACAAAGTTTTACTAAAAATACATTTTATTCAAGCCTAGATATAGATAAATATCCAGGTTAAGTAAGATAACATATCCATACCAAAGTAAAGGAACAAGTCGTGAAGACATAGATCTGGCACGATTTTGCAGAATTTACAGCTCGCGCCGGTCGCAACGATGTTTAGTAAACATGGACATGGACATGGACGGCGCGATGTTTTCGCTTGTCGCGTGCTGCGCATTTTCCGAATCTTGCCACCATGACATCAGTTTGATTACCTAGAAGCTCTAGAATGATAAATAGGAGTATCTCAGATTTGGTTTCAACTAACTAACTGAATACATTGAATATCTACAATACATTTACAATTGTCTAATAGCCAATTTCCTGAAAGATGACACAACTATATTTAGGTAGTATACTTACTATTATCTTACACTTAATGAATGATATCTCTGCAACATTATAACATAGTACATACCTCATATATAAATATCCTTCTTGTGAATGTTTCTTCACACTTTTCTCGCCTCTATAAAAACACAGATTCAAACAGCATATTAAAAAAAACTAAGTAGATGCTCTTTTGTAAATTATTTCGTACAATTTCTTCGTCGATTTTATTACAAATAAACTAAATTTAGAAAATATTCTAGATACTTGCAAATTTACTATCGACAAATGGCCCAATTTTAACTGACTCCTCTTTCTCCTACAGGCCTTCCAGCTAATGGACCACGACAAGGACGGTATCATCGGTAAGAACGACCTCCGCGCCACCTTCGACTCGCTCGGCAGACTGGCCTCCGAGAAAGAGCTGGACGAGATGGTGAATGAGGCGCCCGGCCCCATCAACTTCACCCAGCTGCTGACCCTCTTCGCCAACCGCATGTCCGGCGGCTCCGACGAGGACGATGTCGTCATCGCCGCCTTCAAGACCTTCGACGATGAGGGCAGGATCGACTCGGAGAGGCTCAGGTGGGTCCACGCTCTAAAATCTTTATCAATAGCTCTTGCTCCTATCCCACAGCTTACACAAAATACTGACTATTTAAAAGAAATAAAACTTTATTAGCATAATTAGATATAGGAATTGATATAATTTTTGATATGATCGTTTTATTATGGTCATACGCATAGAAGAAAATTTTCTAGCTCTGTATAAATAACACTGTAGACAAGTCATACATGCATACATACATACATACATAACATCACGCCCATAATCCCCGAAGGGGTAGGCAGAGTCAAAGGGGCAGCAGGCCCCTTTAACCATATTCAGCCAAAAACAAAACTGGGTCTGGTTAGATGGAAAATTTAAAAAAATAGTGACAAGTTGCTAGCTTGTCGCCTACACAATCACACACCCAAAACTTGATATACCCTTTGTCGCCTTTTACGACATGCTAGGCAAGAACCACAGTTGGCACATTTTTTTAAGTCCCTGACCAACATGGGAAAATGGGCTGGGTTAGATGGACAAATCATGCGATTCTGGAATTCACTAGCTTTCTTGTAATATATTCGCAAACTTGAAATTACAACTTTAGAAAATTCTTTGGTGTATTAATGATTTTACGGTCACCGTACAACATTTGTATTAACGCGCCTTCCATCAATTCTACTCCAAAACCTTTGAGTAAACCCGCTACAACTCATTTATTTCTTCCGCAGGCACGCCCTCATGACCTGGGGCGACAAGTTCTCCGCCGACGAGGTGGACGAAGCCTACGACCAGATGGACATCGACGACAAGGGCTTCATTGACACCACCAAGCTGATCGCCATGCTCACCGCCAGCGCCGAGGACGAAGAGGGCGGCGAGGCCGCGTAGACCAGCCCCCACCTGGTCCCCAGTCGCCACCTGGCCCCGCGAACACCAGCGGACCGATTTTTTAATTACTTCTTAATATGTAATTTATTGTTTCCATTTTTTAATTTATATATAATGAAAATATAGTTCTACTATTACCAACATGTGTAGTACTGTCCCCTGATATCAAGCTGACGTTTTGTAAAGAATACTATGTATTCATTATAATTTTCGCAATAAAGTTTTTAAAAGTCTGATTATGGTTAGACTTAGAAGCCTGTGAGGGCGTTTTGTAACACGACTTTATCATTACACTTACTAACCAAGCTTCTCAAACACAATCCCAAATTTACACTACACACATAACGATCCTGAAGAACAGTCTCTCATTATAGACACATTTGGCATACGCTATTATATACTTTATCTCGTTTTTAATTGCCACCATTTTTATCTGGACCAAAACAAAGGACTTGGGCTTATCAAATAATCTGCAATGGCCTGTACAGGCTTCTAAGCAAAAATCAAACAACCCTGGACGTTATCCGGATTACAAAGACACGGAACATAAAAAAAATACCACAGTCCTCGAATTTAGAAATTCATGTCAGGGCACGGACTAGTAAAAAAGAAGGACTCCGCGCCACTAACCGTTGATGCATTTACGGAGCTCCAACACATTGACATAAGCGCTCCAAATTTCCGATATCTGGTATCATCTGGTAAGTCTCACTCACACATGCATAAAGATGGCTTCACGCAGTAGTCCTTACACGCGAAGTCCTTCTTTTTTTACGAGTCCGTGTGTCAGGGGTTTTTTTTTCTTCAGTGGAAAGATTGCACTTATTAAAATTACTCTGACATATAACATTGATGGTAGACGAAAGGACGGCGAAACGTAGATCGAAACCAACCTCACGATTAGACAAGAAACATCAAACATAAAGGTTCATTATGGTCAACGCTGAGCCATGGTAGCTCATTAAACAGGACACGCGATATTGCCAAAGGGCACGTGCCTCTGGAATTTTTAAATCTGTACGTGTTTATACTACTACCTATCTCGGCAGTGAAGAAAAACACCGTGATGAAACCTACATTCACACATCTGTGGATATAATGTGCAATAATCAAAACTGTATTTAAGGGTTACGAAAAAATCTGATCGCAGTCGCTTCAATGTAATTACTGCACGCTGAATTCTGGACCAAGCGTACTAAGCACCAGACATTTGGCTAAGAAATTGTAAGGATTGTGGGACTAGGGGATCCTCGCAACAGGGCCTTGTTCATGGGCCAAAGTGCTGAGTGACAAAGCTACCACCATTTGTCCGGGATAGCAACGTATGGCACATACCGTTTCCCTATGACGGAGTTGGGATCTACTGCGGCGAGATACATGGCTTGGATCAACCTGCAATGGGTAGCCAGTAATTGACCTATAACTACATTTGCTTTGCATAACCATTTTATAATTACGGACCCTTTGCAACATTTCAAATATCTAAAATGCCATTTGTCGACACATTTATGAGGAAAGGAAGTAAAATTGGTACTTTGGAAGAAGCGTTTATTTATTCAAAATAGAGTTTTCTCTCAAAATATATTAGAAAGGGATCGGCAGGCCCGTTGGTCGAGTTGTCAGGGACCCTGTTAATATTATTCTGTGCCCTGGCCTCGAACCCAAGGGTCGAAAGACAGTTCAAATCCTATTAAGGTCAAATAAGTATTTCGTGTGATGAGCATGGATATTTTGTACTCCAGTGATAGATGTTTATAAAACATATTTAAGTATGTCTATATACGTTACCTAGTATCCATAGCACCTGCTTACATGCTTAGTTTGAAACTAGGGTATAGGTGTTTTGCTCTGACGAATTTATTATTATTTATTTATTTATTATTTCTGAATTAAATCTAAGTATATATATTTAGAGAAAACCTCAAAATTAGAACGCCTTGCGGCGTGGACCCCTTGTTCTACAAAAACAACAATGCACATCGCACCTTTAATAATATGAAGGCTGTAACGCGGGAACCTCCTATCGCGGGGATAGTAACGCCATCTGTTAGGCAATCCGAGAACTGCCCCGCTGCCCGGCCGCGTCGTCTGACACGGCGCCCGGCGAAACTAGTAGTTGTTGTGTAAACGGCGAGTAATTGAGATGCTCGATTCAAACTTTATCCACTATTCCTGTTTGTGAGCTAATTCGTGTGTTAATGTTAATGTGTCGATGTAATATACCAGTACAACGAATAAAAACGTTCTAACAATACGCTCGTTTCAAGGCCCAATTAAAACAATGATCTAGTACGATTTTAAATGTTAGGGGCACACAATTAAATTCTCTACCGGCTAGCGCTAACAGAGAGAAATATATTTGTGCCTCACACTCTATGACGTGCATGTAGGAAGGCCAGAATCTTGAAACGCGATTTCTCACAAACCTACTATTTTATATTACTTAAGTATGCCCTTACATTTCTAAAAGTGCGACTTCTGTTAGATTTTTCATAACGTTGATTGAAATATTGATGAAGTAGTTATTTAACTACTTGTCGACCGATCGCATAGTCTAGTGATCAAATACCCAGGCTAGAAAGCAATAGCCCCGGTTACGAATCCCGCTAGGGGCAGATATTCGTGTGATGAACACGGTGCCTAATTAACATGTGTGTGGGTGTCTAAACTCAATGTTTTCATAAACGCATCTACATGTATCCGTTGTCTAGAAGGTCCACAGGACCACAAGCATGCCTAAGTACCTTTATGCTCAAAAGGCAGACTCAGCTTGTCAGTTTATAAGATTAGACAGCCCCGTTGGTTCAATGGTTCAGACTGTTCGATCGCAAGGATGCGGGATGCGGATTCCTGCACAAGGACAAAATATTTGTTCGTGGAACAGCTAGGTAATATCAGATATTGGGCCTGGATGATAGTGGTTCCTTCACTGTTTTTGATTTAAACTAAACAATGCCGAAGCTATTTATTTTAGCATTAACAAGGCAGGCATTAATTAAAACATTTATGATAAAAGCATTATATTTATGAAGCATGAAGCTGGCTAGCATGCGTATGGCCTACCATTTATTGTACGGTGGCTTTCTTAATCATTCAAGCAGAATAAGTTTTAAAGGCTTCACATTATGTTACTTAAATTACATTATCAATAAGCTTTCAGACGTAGTATATTAATACTCTGTGCTTTCAGTCACCAATATAAAGGTAAGATCAACAATAGTTAATGTACGGGACCGTTCTTTCGCACGGCAGCGGCGATCTCTATTGTGTCGCGAACAGTTAATTTAATTCTACAGTAAATAAGTTAATGATGTTAATAAGAATAGATTATGTAACTAACTAACTAACTAACTAAACTTCACGCCACTTCCCTAGCGGGGTAGGCAGACAGAACCGATAGATTATGTAATTTTTAAAAATACCTACTTAAGTATATTGCTACACCCTATCAGGGTCCATGTAACTGTATTTTAAATGTATTGTTATGTGTGCAATTATGAATAAATAAATAAATAAATAAAGATAAGCTAAATTCAGAAGGTCCAAAACGAAATCTGCGAGAAACACAATATGTCATTCTGACAGCTCCTGCTGCCAAATTCCAAATGTCAACGTCACCTCACCTCAGTCACCTGGTGTTGATGATCGGTGCAATATTGTTATTGTGTGAAAATGACTGCAGAATGCGTTCGAAATACAACCAAAACCTTCAAGTACTCTTTCCCTACATGCACCAACGAGGAGCTCCTGTACAAACTGGAGGTCCCTGTGGAGATCCCGCACGGCGGCTCCACCAGGGAGCTGGTGCAACGGGTCATAGATATGTTTTACATTCCCGTATATTTAGAAGACGGTAAACCAATTAATTTGCTAAATAATTATTCGCAATCGTCTCTGATTTATATTAGCTATTTTATATAACAAAACGCATGCCTGTAAGCTGTAGGATATGTAAGGAAATATTTGCAAATTTGATTAACAGTTTTTGTTTACGCCCCATTTGCTTACATCCTCTCGAATAAAATTAATGATTTCTTTTGATGTCATTCATCAGAAGTGCCTATCAAACTAATTTACCTGTAATTTTAATAATTTTTATGTATTTTTAACATCTATTTTCCGTACAAACTTGAAAAAGACTTGACTCACCTCACATTTTTTTTAATTTTCAGAACTCAATGAAAAACTAGCAGAATTTGTATCAGAAGAAACCAAAAGCTTTCACAATGAAAGAGATGAGAAACTTCTCAACCAGCTCAAAAACAGTGAACTCAATGTAGAGGGCATTGTCAAGAATTGGGAAAAGATGTTCAAGGAGAATGTTCTGGAGTTTGCGGAGCAGAAGGGCACGTCCGACGAGGAAGTGTTTGCTGCGGCATACCACAAGCTGGTACATTCTCCAGCTTTGGAGACGATACTGCAAGTGGAAAACTCGTATGCTAAAACTGTGAGGGAAACACTGAAGAATAGGGATGATGATATCAGGATACTTACACAAAGGTAATATTTAAAATGTACGTCCATATTAAAATTTTTAAATGTGTTCAAATTTAAAATGTATTTGAGTGAGTCTGACATAACACCATAGTAGTGATAAAATAAAAACCTGTTAGTAGTAAGTACTTAATTGAATTATTTTTCTCAAAGAAGTGTCACTTGTACTTTACTAACCTTTTGAATATTTATCCAGACAAGAGTTATCAAGCATCAAAACTGGAACTCCTCAATAGTTGGGTCTTCAGTGCTCTGCCACAGTAGCTAGGGAGCCAATATTTTGAGCTTATTTTCTCTGGGTGGTACAAGCTTTTATTTTTTTTTTTCAAGGAAACCATACTTATTTGAACAGTTTTATATAACTTGACCTGTTTATTTATTTGGGTCAAATTTTGCAATTGAAATTTTACCCCCATGTAGTTGACAGATTGATCTGAAATTTGGTATACACCTTTTAGTTCAGAAAAAAAAATCGCAGGGCGTAGTGTACATACAATTTTTTTCGCCAATGGAAAGCTACTACTACTTGCGGGTAACATAGGCTTTATTTTATCCTTGTATTTCCATGGAAGCGGGTGAAACAATCACAGGAGGTTGCTAGTATGCTGTAGGTATATTTTTTTGTATTTTTTAGACAAACGGAGGAAATGGAGGAGAAAGTCCGTCTGCTGAACACGTCGACGACGGAGGAGGAGATCAACGCGCTGGCGGTGCAGCAGTTCGAGGCGCAGGCGCTGGCGGCGGGCCGCTGGGGCTCGCAGCTGGACGCGCTGGCGCAGGCGCAGCGCGCGCACCACCGCGCCTGGCTCATGGCCACGCTCGACCACTACCAGGCCAAGCCCGACCTCGACACGCCCACGTGAGCCGCGCGCATTACTCCGACACTTCCTCTGCCCATCTCGGGCTTTAACTCCATACGCGAGTCGCGAGTTTAAACTTAGCAAGGGGCAAATGTTTCGTGTGTTGATCGATCGTGGACATTTATTTAATACGAGTACATACAATAAATAAAAGATATAAAAAAGGCCATAAATAAAAAACCCCGCAAAAAATGTTTATAAAAAAACACAAGTAAAAACTGCCTTAATAGCTATTTAAATGTCTAAACACTAAAAAGTATAAAATAAATTCTTTTGACTGCTTCGATGAAAGTATTAATCTTTAACACGTATTTAAATATTTACAATAATCAGTTAGTTTTGGAGTCGGTGCCAGCCCGCGTAATTATATCATCATTTCGGAATTTGCAATTATTTGTTTCTTGGTGAAGGGTGGTAAAATAGGTTTTGAATATACAAAATCAATAGTAAGTTAATATACTCATATTTTAACTAATTTGTTTCATATTGTTATTAGTAAGGTAATTTGTTATTAAGTGTCTACTTTTTTTTTAGTTTGGCTGGCACCGACTCCAAAACTAACTGATTATTGTAAATATTTAAATACGTGTTAAAGATTAATACTTTCATCGAAGCAGTCAAAAGAATTTATTTTATACTTTTTAGTGTTTAGACATTTAAATAGCTATTAAGGCAGTTTTTACTTGTGTTTTTTTATAAACATTTTTTGCGGGGTTTTTTGAAGTCGGTTTTTATTTTTGTTAAAATTTAACTTATTTGTTACTTTTTAGTGAAATTTATTAATAGGTAGGTAGACCAAATCAAAACGAGCTGCTTTAATGAGACAGTGCCGGTCTTTTGAGACAAAAGACGAAAAGGTATAACGAGCCTTTAATGTTTAAAGAATTACTTAAAACTACTAATCTTCAAAGACTTATACCTTTCATCATCAGCTAAGCAACATAACATGATGAGTACGAGACGCAAATACTGGAATCGTTTTAGAAAAAATAAATAAAACACCTAACATGTCGTTAAAATTTAAGAGTGGCCCTCGTTTTCATGGAATCCCATCACTAGACCAAGACTTGGTGAAATTGAGACTATCTCGAGAATAACACTCAATATGGCCCTATAATATTGAAAGAATTATCCACGAACTCCTAATCGTTAAGGAGTTACACCTTCCATCATCAGCTCAGCAACATGAGATTATAAATACCAGACGTAAATACTTGAACTGTTTAAGAAAATAACTAAAATAGATTGTACGCGCCTATAATACTTGAGAGTTTCCCTCGATTTGCCTAAGATTCCTTCATCAGATCCAGATGTGGTACCAATAGGACCAACTCCAGGATATACCCTTTTGAATAAAAAATAGAACTCTAAAAATCGTCTTACAATTCTCGAAGATATCAATATTTAAAGAATCATAAACTAATTCCTAATCGTTAAGGATTTGTACCTTCCATCATCAGCTCACCAACATAAGTTGATAAGTACCATGCGTAAATACTTGAACAATCTTAGAAAATGTCTAAAACACATTGTACGTGCCTATAAAGTTTGAGGGTTGCCCTCGATTTTCCTGGGATCCCTTCATCAGATCCTGATTTGGTGGCAATGGGACCAACTCGGGAGTAAACCCATTCGATTAAAAAAAAAATTTTGGAAATCGGTTAACAATTCTCAGAGATATTGAGTAACATACATACAAAAAAAAAAAAAAAAAAAAAAAAAAAAAAAAAAAAAAAAAAAAAAAAAAAAACATTCAGTCGAATTGAGAACCTCCTCCTTTTTTTTGAAGTCGGTTAAAAAGAAAAGCTATAAATAAAAGAATTTAAAAAAAAAATTTTATTCTCCCGTGTCGCCGTATACCGCCGAAAGAGTCTGAGATCAACTAGCGGGACTGTGTGGCAGCTCTCATAAACACGTAATTTTAACAAGTTATTATTTATTTCCAACTGCAGCAACTCCCCGCTGGCGACGTTCTCCGCGCCGAGCATGGCGCCGCCCGCGCCGGCGCGCGCGCCCGCGCTGGAGGAGAGCTTCACCATCCACCTGGGCAGCCAGCTCAAGCAGACGCACAACGTGCGCATCGTCGCCATGGACATCCTCGACCTCTGCACCGGCGACCACCTCGACGAGTGAGCACACTTGCCTATGACTATAGTCAATTCGCGAAAGGACATACTTGTTAGCCTTTGCTGTCCTCCGGCATAGCAAGGGATCGTCTCTTACCAAGCAAACGAATATCGGTATTTATGCCAGTGATCCGGCAATTTATACAAATGTAAAATTATTACACGAAATATTTTCATTTATTCATTTTTTTCTTATGACTTAGAGATATGATGATAGAGAGTGATATTCCTGATTACTACTTAGGGCGATGGCGTACTTTTAACAGACGTGCCAACAAATATGTGGGACGAAAATTGCAAAGAAACTGCTTGCTCAACAATTTGTTTTAAGTTTCACATATGGCACGCAAATCAACGGTTCGCCTTCCCTGCCTTAGGGTAGTTATATTGGACTGCGGTTGACATGAATAAAGTGTTAGCATAAGATGTCTTGATGCGCCCGCAGCTCGGAGGCGGGCGCGCGGCCGCCGCAGACGGCGCTGGCGCTGTACAGCGGCGAGCTGTGCGCGTGCGTGCTGCCGGCGGACGGCACGCCGCGCGCCGCGCCCACCGCCGCGCTGGCCGCCGCCGCCGCCGCCGCCACCGAGCACCACTTCGCGCCCGTCGACCAGCAGCTGCGCGACATCGCCGAGCGCGTGCAGGACCCGGTCGGTGCATCGTTACGGGCCACACCCCTCACTGACCCCTAGTATACACCACACGGCGGTCACGCTCTCGGCTGGCTCATCATTCGTTATAAACATGCATCCGCAGTAGGTATTCAGTGGCACCTTTCTGATTGAGTCCAGAAGTCCGACTTGTACTCATCTAATTTTAGAATACACACACAACCTTTTTTGAAGGATCTGCGTCTGCACGCAACTACGTCACTAGTAGAATTTACACCACTTTTTAGACATTAGACACCATATTTTTTAATTATGTATAGAACCGTTGGCAGACCAAGCTTGACCGAGATGACAAAGCTGAATGAGTTGAGATAAGTACCTATACAAAGTAAGTACACACAGATGTTATGCGTTTTCGGGGATAGTGGAGTGCCATTCAGCAGTGTAGTCAGTGACAAATAAGGCGAGGGGTGATGCTGTTATCAAAAAGTGTTGCCAATAAAAAATTTAATTATTAAATCTTATATATCGAATTAAATCTTATATATCGAATAGAACCCAGAAAGTAGCAATCAATGGTCATGAATCTAAAATCATCACAGTAACTTCAGGCGTCCCGCAGGGCTCAATTATCGGACCATTGCTGTTTGTCATCTACATAAATGATATAGGCGAATGTTTTAAAAATTGCAATTTCCTTCTTTATGCAGATGATCTTAAAATATACCGATCGATTGAAAGGATTGATGACCATCTAAACTTCCAAGAGGATCTTAATCGTTTGACAGCCTTTTGTGACCGCAATAAATTAGAACTTAGCATAGATAAGTGTAAATATATATGTTTCACTAGGAAAAAATATGTAAGTTGTTTCAATTATTCTCTATGTGACATAAATCTCGATAAGGTGCAAAGCATTAAGGATTTAGGAGTTACATTAGATACAAGGCTAACACTCGATAAACATATTGAGAATATCTGTAATAAAGCCTACAAGATGTATGGGTTTGTACTCCGATCTAGTAATGATTTTAAACGTCCGGCTACTTATGTGTATTTGTATAAGTCCCTTATACGCTCACAATTAGAGTATGCCATTTCTGTTTGGGATCCCTTTTACAATAAATATTCAGACCGCCTTGAAAGAGTGCAAAAGAAATTTTTACGACACATGCATTACAAGTGTTTTCGTAGTAGGTTGCCTTACCCTAAATTGTTGCAACAGTATAATTTACTTCACCTTAAAACTAGAAGACTACAGTTACAGGTAAAGCTGCTGTATGACTTGTGTAATAACGGCTATGATTGTACTGATATAGTGAATAGGTTGTGTTATAGAGTGCCAGTCAGATCACACACTCGAGCATGCTGTACACATAAATTGTTTACTACATCAAGAACTCGAACTAATGCTGGGAAACGCTCACCAATAACTCGTCTGACTGACACTTTTAACAGGTACTTTGCTGCCCTGGACATATTTACAAACAGTGTTAATTCATTTAAAAGATCAGTTATAAGTCTGTTGCGTGGAATCAACACCACGCATGACACGCAATTAAGCTAGCTGTCACACTTACTATAAGAGATAAACTTATAGCAAAAGCACACATCTCTCTCAATATTAATATGTGGTTAACGGTGTTGGTTTTACAATAATTCCTTGTCAATGTACTGTTATCTTTTATGAAATTCTGATTGTGAAACTGTTAGTTGACCCAAATAAATAAAAAAAAAAAAAAAAAAAAATAAATCACTATAGTTTAGTATTCTTTATTGACTTTGGTTATATTATCAATCTTTAGAGAACTTTCGATTAAAATAGTGTATTTACTATATTTATACAATCTACTGACTGTTTAACTTGTACTGTCTGTTGTGACGGCAGGCGGAGCAGCGCAACCTGGCGCGGCAGCGCGCGCAGGCGGCGAGCGAGGCGGGCGCGGTGACGTCACGCGCACGCGCGGCGGGCGAGGCGGGCGCGGGTGACGTCACGCGCACGCGCGCGCCGCGCGCTGCAGCCGGGCGACGTGTTCGTGACGCGCCACAGCAACCTCGCCGACGTGCACGTCGTGTTCCATCTGCTGGCTGACGACGCGCAGCTGCTCACCGGTAACTACGCGCATGCCTACTTAGAGATGATCTTGCTAGATATCTCGTTTTGCATAGTCGCACAAAATGCCAAGTACTCTTAAAGAAAATGCGCGTAAAGTTACAGGACCTGTGCTGCTTGTGAGAGTAATAACCCTCCTAAAGGCGACATGACGCCTAAAAAGCCTCTAGTGTTGCATTTAACTATGAGCGGCGGTGATTATTATCCATCAACTGACCTGCTAATCCATTTGCCATCACTAATACATAAATAAAAAACAAATAAATGTATTTTGTCTGTCACATCTCATCGCATTTGTTACAGATGTCGAACTCATTGTTAGTTACTATTACTTTGCTTAATGTTGTATTGCCTACCATAAAGTCACTTGTCAGTTTTTGTATTTTACTCATTTGCAATTACACTGTTTTTTATAAACGACCGTGTATGACAATAGTTACTAAAAATCCGTAGAGTTTGACTCTGCGTTAATTGAAAACTTGAATTAATTGTCGCAAATGATTTGCAGGCGACATAACGTCCCGTCACCCGGCGATCCTGGGCCTGCGCAACATCCTGAAGGCGGCGTGCTGTAACGACATCACCACCATCTCCATCCCGCTGCTGCTAAGGAACGACCTCTCAGAGGTATGCGCTTTACGTGTTTCGGTAAATTAATTATGAAACCAGGTAGATTATCAAAAAATATTGAATGCGTATTTTTTGCTTTTCTAATACTTACTCGAAAAAAGGCAAAGATACAAAGATAGATAGTCACTTGAATGGTAAAAGTTTACGCATCTAGTGACGTCACGCGGTACTTTAACGCGCTGTATCTTTATCGTTTTTGGTTTGCTGAACAAAAGAACAAAATATGTAAGCAATATTTTTTTGCAATCTCAATTAATGGTCTATTTTTTTTTTTGAGTAAACTAGCCTTAGCCTTTTTATTTACTTTTTAAACCCGCCCTGTGCTTGTTAATTTCGTTCTTTCGATATAAATTACTCATTTCAAATTTCGGTGTGTATGGTATTATATAATTATAGAATCAGGTCTTTAATCCCCGAAGGGGTAGAAGTGGTAGTAGTCTAAAGAACGATAAGCTCCTTAAAACACATTCAGCCATAAATTAAATGATGGAAGGTTTGATGGAAAATTGTGAAAAGTTTGAGACAAGCTTCAACCCTCAAGCTGAATGTCATGGACGCCGATGGGTGGTTACCAACTATACATAGACGCCGGTGGGCGTCAAGATCCCATTCAATAGTATTTAAGTCCTATATTATAAATAGGACTACAAATAGTCATTGAACATTTTGATTGAAGCCGCGACGTGTGTGTGTGTGCGTGCGTGTGTGTGTGTAGGAGACGACGGCGGCGTGGTGCCTGCGGCGCGCGGAGCTGGTGCTGAAGTGCGTGAAGGGGTTCGTGCTGGAGGCGGCGGGCTGGGGCGGCGCGGAGCCGCGCACGCTGCACTTCTGCGTGCCGCCCGCCGTCGCGCCCGCGCTCTTCCACGCGCTCGCCAACCTGCTGCCCGCCATCTTCCGCATCTCCAACCCCGTCAAAGTGAAGCCTCCCGCCTGCTAGCCGCCTGCCGCCAGCCGCCAGCCGCGCTGCTGCCACTGACACGGCTAGTGCGCGACCCGAAAGCTACTGACCGGAACTACAGGGCCTCTAGTTTGTGAACATGGGTGTACGCAGGGGGGGCGAAGGGGAGGGGGGCCAGCTGGTATTGAAATTTGTAACCTGTCCTGAATTTGTTAAAATATATCTGATCCGAGACCCACTATGCGTTATTGATCTTGAAATCGTATAACACTTAAACACGAGAGATAAGATATCTGCGGATAACTGCAGCTGTCACCTGGCGGCGATCGCCATCGACGCCTATTGGCGACTAGCCTTCGACAGACCAACATATACGGGAGTTAAAAGTACCCACTTAAGTTGTCGAAAAGTTCCCCTTCATACGTCAAGAGCTCTTGATTTAAACAAATTGCGCAAAGATAAAATACCTAAAATATCTCAAATATTAGGATATAGCCTCGGCATATCATCCAGATTAGTGAACTGCAATTGTGTGACGTTCAAAAGGTTAACTATTGTAATTATTGAAGCCCACGGTACGGTAATGAGCTACCTTTTTTTTTATGTTAATTCCATAAAAAATGTAAATATATTATTAAAATGTCAATATTTGTATATTAATATATAAAATTGTATGTCAATAAATAAGATAACTAATACGTTTTTTTTTCAATATGTAAGGGAATATAAATATAAAAGAAAACATATTTTTAATTTTTTACAATTTATTAAGAACTATTAAAATAGCGATTCCGGATCTTATCTTTGATAATATCAGTTTTAAACCTGTCAATATGTACTAAAATACTCTAAACTCGTCAATACAACATTACTTTGTTCCCGTTGCACGCCGCGACTGCTTCAACACGCGCTATTGTTACACACTCCTCTTAAATGATCTGTGCGCGTGTAAAAGCACCAATATATTATCACTTTATAGGCTTCGTTCAAATATGATATCCAAAAAATAAGTTTACAATAAAAATAATAATACCAGAAAGAGATTGTGCATGGATAAAATGGTGTGCTTTGATAATCATAAAATAGTACCACTATTGTAGCAAACAAATTTGTATACCACATACATATAAGTAGATCCATTAGAACAATAAAAGTAAGAAGCCTTATAATATGGAATAACAAATACAAACTAAGGGTTTGTATATTTGAGCCCAGGCGTCGACATATTTTAATGTGGAACAATTGTCTCTAATACTTTTATTATTCTCAGAGGACAACCTTATCTGTCTACGAGCTAATCTTACAATATTCAGATGAAAATATAAATGTTTGGAATAACAGCCCACTTTGAAATACTTTCTCATAAGTATTTTTGCCAAGGTACGAGACAAATGAAGAAAACTAGTCGTTTCGATACTTATCGGGCCCATACATTTTTATCAGACTATTGAAAGATCTGCCCTAAATAAAAAGCAATAAAACGCTACATAATTAATACAATAAAAATAAGTCTAACTTTATGCATCACACAATGAACACTAAATATCTCTATTCGCTAAAAACTATAAAAATGAACCAACATTTCATGAACAAAATGCACTACTTGTATCGTTTAATTTCCCACACAGGGCCTGTACTTTAACGAGATAAGATAACATTTAGAGAGATGTCCTAAAATTGCGTCAGATTACAATCGGACTTAACTAAAGTGAAACGAAACGTATCCCAATATTTACGTTTACGCACTATGTATCAAACTGTGCAGCGCACCACACAGGTGGCAATTCCACAACACATTGAATTGCCATTAAATATCCCGTATACGATCTGTTGGGCTTATGTTACTTATTTTGATATCCGAACACAACAAATGAATCTGTCCTACACCACACTAGTTGCCACAGAATGCAAAACTAAGAAATGCCCTGTATATGTAATACAATTTTGAAGAATTGGGTTTACAAGTTGCTAAGTAAAAATCAGATTCTCACATAGTTACATTAAGTCTCCTCTATCCACAAGCAACAATATAAAGGCGCGATACATTCTCAAGTACTAGGATACAATTCTTCCAGCAGAATCCGAGATGCTACATAATGTAATGAGCAGTGTCGTGTAAGACAAACTTGCAATTCCCGCTACTTCCGAAGGCGGTAAGCAACTAATGCAGTTTCATTTCAATGTTGAATTGGCTAATCATACTTCCTGCGATCCGTACATAAGAAGTAGTGGGAATAAACACAAATAAATTAAAAATATTTTTCGAAGATCATAGAGATCTTAGTTCATAATCTAAATGTCACTTAATATTATTGGGAATTACTATAAATCCAAATAAAACTCCTCGCAAAATATCGGCATGTCGTTGATGCACCTGCGAATATATATAAAGATGTTAATTATTTAACGTTTACAGCTTGTCATTCATATGTATCATGAGGTATCTATACGTATTTCGAAACAATATGTATATGTTCTGAAGAAAAACATTCACAGATTAGCATAATACATGTTCGTATAATAAGAGATCATTTAAATTTAAATTAGTACATAAGTAGGTAATATAAATTACGACTACTTTATCAAAACGCTCTAAATAAAGAGGTTATTTATACATGTCTATTGTTTTTCTGCAAATCATTCATCATCAATTAGTAAGCTCACCTTAAGTATATCTATTTGTACTTCATTTGCTACCGCGACGTCGCCCAATATTATCTCCTTCGACTGCGGCCGGTAGTTTTAGTCGCAACTGGGACAAAGGCGGAAGAATGTTACAACTGTGTTACAATACAACTGACTACATGACATCATGCACAAGTAATACCAACATATCATTTGTTTCAAAGAACACATTTAAGACACAAATTCACGTGTCGTTTATTTAGTGAAGTATGTTCGGAATGTTTTACCTACTCTGGAGATCAGCGCTTCAAATTATTATTTTTTTCCTTTTCAGTAAAGTTTTAACAATATTAAAATAAGCCAAGTGTATTCTTCCTTTACCGACGAAAAAAATCGTAATATTTAATGATCTACCAACATTATCATTGTTGACTTACAAATGCTTGTCAATTTAGCAGATAGTAAGATATAGAGCGAGCATTATATAATATGTTGAACTCACCGATCGCAGGCTCCGCCTTCCCGCGGGCGGGCGGCGCCGTGCGCGTGCGCGGCGCGCCGGGAGACTTCTTGCTGCTCGCTTCTGAAATATAATCAATTAAAATTGTGATCATTTATGTATAATAGAGATAATATTACCCTTGGTCAATGCAATTATCTCTCTTGAAACTAGTCTTGGACAATCAAAAGTCGCCCGCCAGCCACGTAGGCCTCAAAAAAAGCATTATAAAATCTGTAGTTCTATAAATGTATAGTAACATTTATTTATACTAACGTAATTTTCATAAATAGGAGTCAAATATATGCGTTACCGCTGTTGTGGGAGAAGCAAACCGCTTTTATTTACGTGTGCGAGAGGACCAACAGCAATGCATCACATTGCGATACTTACGTTTGACGGGCTTCACCTCCTCCTCAGTTTTTTTCTTGCGACTGTTTGTCTTAGGAACAGTATCTTTGGCAGTTTCCTGAAAATAATGTGAAATAATACTTGTGTTAGTAAATTTAATAATATGTTTCGCTGTAATGTTGGTATGTAGTCGTAAAACAATAAATAAATAAATTCTCCAGGCTGACACACCAATTTCTTAGTTCCAAACTAAGCTTATAAGCTTATGCTATGGATAATATGAACGGATAGACATACTTAAATAAATTAATAAACATCCATGACTCGAGAACAAATGTCCATGTTCATCATATGAAACATTTGCCCCTAATGGGATTCGAACCCGCGACCCTTGGTTTCGTGGCCAGGGTCTCTGACTACTACTAAACGCCGTAAGTTGTTAGTTTCACTGAAGATAAATTTATTTACGGTATACAAGCGTGTATGTAATCGTCATAGAGAATCACTCAAGCACTGCATTTTAACACAATCCGCCACCTGCTTCGTACAGAACTACAGACTAACACAATAAAATAGGAAGTATCACTCTTTTCTTTTAACTACATCTTACAAAAACGCTACTAATAATGTCACATTACCTTCCGACCCTTGGCTGGTCCTTTGGCCACCGCGGCGGGGGCGCGCGCGGGCGAGACCGCCTTGCGGCCCTGTGGGGAACGGTGTAACTTGTTGTTGCATATCGAAAACTATGATATTTCATCACTCATCGTATATTATAATATCCAATAATAAGACATGTTTTAGCCATCAATATCAACATTTCCTTGGCGATTCTCTTAGTTAGAGCTATGTGAAGTAATAATAATAATAACTATTTCCAAAAAGGGTAAGAAGTACATGTTTTAACTTGTTATAATGGCCACGGAAGTAGTAAAATAGTATACGTTTCCATTGATTTTCTCGTTTCAGCTCCAGCCATTCTTGGGGTTTTTCTTTATGTTGGAATTAAACTACTAATTATAAACAGTTCCAGTATTCATTTGAATATGTTTGATAAAACAATGTTTAATAGGAATACAACCGTCATCAATTATTTATAGTATGGTTTATCAATATAGCAAAGACAAAGAGTGTTTGGTGTGCACCTTGCCGGGCCGGTCGTCGGCGAGCTTGGCCAGCTTGGCGGGCGCGGCGCCGCCCGTCGCGGACTTGCGCTTGGTCGCGCGGCCGCGCGCCGCCGGTTCTGACTGCGTACTCGCTTGCGTCTCCACTGCCTTGCGAGACCTTAGGATGTACAATTATAATAATAAAGGATTGCATACATACATAATATACATAATATCATGACGCCCATAATCCCTGAAGGGGCAAGCAGAGCAGCAACCTCCAAGTATACAAATCAAGAAAAACAAAAAAAAACTAACTTTCAAAATAAAGTTTGCGGGCATAGTCAATACACTTAAATTGTATTTTGGTTAATGTCTGATCCTCGCTACAATGTTCACAATTAGGATGTTGACACCATTTATATTTAATTTTGAAATATCAATTCTGAAAAAGAAAGTATCGTAGTATACTGTTAAGCCTTATTGATTTTGTATCATATTGAGCCTAAGATTTTTAATTTTACAAAAACTGCTTAATATTAAGTCAGTTGACTATACAAACTAGTGACGTCACACGTTGACAAGCCCATACAAAATTTATGAAGTGATTTCGTTTTGACAGCTCTAAAAAAGTATCTCAATTGACTAGCCAGTCAACATCCCTATTCATTCTCAGTCCGATTTCAGTTTGACAAAGTGTAGTCATATTTACATTATATAGAATTTCTTCGAGATTGATCGTAACTAGAATAAGATTCGAGCAAAATTTGATTGTTACTGTCACGGATAGTATGAATAAACATACATTTCGTACTTGATAATAATATATCGAACCGAGAGCGAACTGTGAAGAGCATTCAGTCAGGATCGGCCCTAATCACTCAATCACTTTCTCACGATATGACATTTATTCTATAATGTCTAGCATGCAGCAATTCACCAACCTTGTGGCCTTCGGCGCCTCCTTCACATTCTTCTCAGTCGTCGCTGGTTGTACCTCACTCTTCGACGCCTTCGCATCATCCCTCACTTGAGTCTTGCGCGTGCTTCTCTTTGGCTCCGCTTTCTCCGGCTCCTGCTGGGTGACGCGCCCACGCTTTTTCACCGGAGACTTAGTAACCTCATCTTTACTCTTCGATTTATCAGCCTTATTCTTTCTACCTTTAGGTTCGTTTTCCGCTGCATTATTTCGACGCGTTTTTCTTGGAGATTCCTTGGGAGATTCGACTTTCCTTCGCTTTGTTTTGCTTTCGACTTCTTCGATAGTCTTCTCGCTAGCCGTCGTCTTTCGTGGTCTTCTTTGGGTCTCAGTCTCAACTTTAGCTTTGCTCTCCCGTTTTGCTCTGGTCTTCGGCGCCTCCTCCACTTTAGCCTCGTTGTCGGCTTTGGCCCTCGTCTTCGCTTGGGGCTTCAACTGGGGCGACGGTTTACTAACAACTACACTAGCCTTTTGCACTTTCGCCCTAGTGTTTCGCTTTGGTGTGGCCGGCTTCTCCTCCTGTTTCCGAGAGGCGCGAGTTTTCTTAGGAGTAGCTTTGGCGACTTCAACTGGGGCAGTTTTAGTCGAAGTATCTTCCACCTTTCCTCGCCTAGTCCGCGGGGCGGGCTTCGGACTCATAACTGGCGACTTCTTGGCGATGACCAGCGAGGTCCTGCGTTTCTTAGTGTTGGTGCGCGAGGTGTCAGTCTTGTTGCCGCGAGCGCGGGTGCTGCGTTGCGGGGGACTAGCTTCGTTCTTGCCTTGTGAAGCAATTTCTTTAGGCAAACGTTTAGTCTTTTCGGGTGTAAATTTCGTTACTTTAGGTGAAGGCTTAGAAGGTTCGGGAGACGATTTAGTAGTTCTGGAAAAGGATTTAGTAGTTCTAGAAGAGGATTTGGTTGTTATGGGTGTAGATCTAGTCGTTTTCGGTGAAGGTTTAGTTCTAGATGAAGATTTAGCTGTTCTCGAAGATTTTTTGGTTCTGAGAGTTTTGGGTGATGATTCAGTAATGGTAGTTTTGGGAGAAGGTTTTTTAGTAGTTCTGGGGGAGGACTTGGACGGCTCGGGAGACGGTTCGTCCTCGTTAGAAGGCTTCGCTCGGGATGACGATCTCGCGGCCGAGGCCGACGCATTCACGATCTCGACGGCAACTTTTGATACTCTTTTGCCCTTATCCATTAACGCGTCCGTCATCGGCAACGTGCTCGGTTCCGACCTGAAAATAAATTTAAGTACTATCTCAACGTTTTGAATAATTTATGATAAATTATTTCGTGATCAACGGACACGTTCCTGCTAATTCATCCACCCGAATGTTAACTTATCGAGAATTGCGATAAATATGTAAGGAATGAAATACCTGAGCGAGGTGTCGGTGAGCGCGATGGGCGACACGCGGCCCAGGCCGGAGGCGGGTCGCGCGCCGCGCGGCCGGCCCTTCACCGGCGTCGAGTGCGCCACCGCGCGCTTCTTGAGCGGCAGGCGCGCGCCCGACGCGTGCGCCGACCCCTCCGCCAGCGAGCGCTTCTTGAGCGGCAGCGTGTGCGCGCTGTACAGCTCCGCCGCGGACTTCCTGCCGCCGAGCGAGCCGGCGGCGCGCGCGGCCGGCGCCTGCGGCTGGCGGGGCGCCCCGTCCTCGGGGCGCTGCAGGCGCTTCTGCAGCTCCCGCTCGAGCCAGTCCTCGACGTTCGACGTGATGACGTCGATCGACGCGTGCAGCGACCTGGCGCTGCGGGTCCGCGGCTTCTGTGGGGGTTTTTTGACGAAGCTCTTCGAGTAGACCGCCCTGACGGGGGGCCGGCCGACCGGTCGATCGAACGGGCCCTCCGCGTCGCGAGCCGAGCGATCGGACTCGTCGAACAGCACCTCCACCCCGCTGACGTCGTTCAGGTCGTTCCCCTCCCTCTGCCGCCCGAACATCCTCTTCACTCCTCGGACGTCGGACAGGTCGTTCCGGGGAGAATTCCTCCGCAACGTGCGTTTGACTCCCGATACCCTGCGCAAATCGTTCGGAGGACTCTTCCGTTTGAACAGGTTCCGAACGCCCGCCACGTCGGTCAAGTCGTTCCTGGGAGATTTTCGTTTTTTCTGCGTTTGGAACAGAGATTTCACGCCCGACACTCGCCTCAAATCGTTCTTAGGCGACGCGACAAAAACTTTTTTTACTCTGACATCACTTAGACGATTCTTCGGTGATTTGGCAAACACCTGCTTGACCCCAGATACATTGGTCAAGTCGTTCTTTATAGAGCGTCTCGTACGAGGGCTTCGCAGTAGAGCCTTCACGCCTCTCACGTCGCGCAGGTCGTTGTCCGGCGTATCTTTGCGGAACAGACGTTTGATTCCGATCAAATTGGGACTGTTACTGGGCGTACTGATGGGGCTCACGAATACCCCGGGGGTGAAGGCTTGTGTGTGGTCTAAGAGGGAGTTATCGGGCGTCCGTCCCGCCACGGCGATGGTGTTTCTGGTGGGTCTCCTCGGTGCCACATCTTCGTCGTCGAAAAGCTGTTTCCTGGAGAACTCGGTCATGCTTTGAGACAGTTTCCTCTTCACTGGACTGTTAAATAGTTGCTTCACAATATCTGACTCGTCGAGATTGTCTATTATGGAGCGCTTCGACAGCGGCTTCTTGGCCGTCGAGTGTTTATTCTTCACGGCCTCCTGAACCAACTTGACGGCGCTCTTCGGGGTGACCATCTTCTCGTTGCTGGTTTTCGACACGCCCTCGTCCGTTTTATCTGAATCCCCACTAAGCCTCAACAAACCCTTGCGAGCGGTGAAGTTAAGAGACTTAGACTTGATCCCCGTGCGCCCCCTCGGCTCGGAGCGTATGGCGCCGATCGTTTTTCTTTTAATGTTAATAGATGCTCTGCCCTTTTTGGACGAACGCGAAGTTAGAGAGCTTTGGCTCGAGTCTAAGAGACTTTGTATGCTTAGAACTGGCGTTCCGACTTCCTGCGGACTGTGACGATTCTCTGGGGTGCTCATCCCTTCGTTGCTGCTTGGAGTACTATCCCCGCCGCTTCTGCGAGCGCTCTTGTGTTTCGGCGCTGGGCTCTGATTGACAGATATCGTCTTGCGGCTGATCACCGGACTGGCTTGGTTAGATTTCGTCGTGCGACTTATCACTGGACTTGCCTGATTTGATCTAGTCTTACGAGCGACTACAGGGCTGGTTGGTATTGGTTGGGAGGAGCGGCTGACTCTTCGGGAGGAACGAGGAGACTCGTCCTCCACCTGCGAGTTGTCACTCAGCGATATCAGCAACAGATCACTATCGCCAATTCGCGACCTACTCTTGGAAGTGCGCGATATCCTCGTGCTGTTCACTGAAAAATGATTTTGCGTATTCTCCGGAGTCGACAGAGATTTAGATCGTCTCGACGAGCCTGAACTTTTGTTAGACTTCCTTGAATCGTTGATCGAACTTTTGCTCGAGTTTTGTGACCTCATTGAGGAATTTCTTGTGGTCTTACCAACATATGGAGTACTGGAACCAATTAAGTTGCCAAGATCAATTGTCGATCTGGTTTTTCTTCCCGTACTGTTCTGTGGAGTCCCAAAAGCAATAGCGCTGCTGTTGGCCGAACCTGCCGAGTTATACACGGATGCTGATCTACCAGACTCATTCGAGTCAATCGATACTAGATCGACGATGGAGTAGGTTTCCAAGTTCTGCGCCGGCGAGCGCGGGCTGAGCGTGCGCGTCCTGCAGGCCGCCGCCGCGCTGGAGGCGGCGCTGTGCTCGGTCAAGGTCTTCGTCGTCCTCCGGGAGTATCTGCTGCTGTCCGATGTCTCCAGCGCCCTTTGAATTATAAGGCTACCTCTATTTGACTTTCTCCGAGGTGAATCTGGTGTTGCAGCGGTCAGAGTGCTCCGCGTGCTTTTCTGGAGCGTGGGAGATTCGCTCAGCGAGGTGCCGAGTGATTTCTCGAGTATTTTGCTGGTGCGGGAATGTATCGATTTCCTTGGCGAAGGCGACTGCACGCTCGACGTGTCAGAGTAGCGCAGGGTGATTTCGTCTTCAGTGATGCTGTCATCGTAAGTACCTGAGAATAATTTTGTTTTCAAAATAATTTTTCATACAAATGCATTATAATAAAATAACTGGAGACAGTCAAAACTGCTAGTTCAAATTGAACAGGATGGAGTGAATAGGAGTGGTGATACTAATTACTTGCATATTTAGTGCCGATATTATTGGAGCACAACAATTCGAGTGTATAGACCAACCTTTAGTGGTGTCGCCGAGAGAGTGCACCTCGTGGTGTATGTCGCGGGCGCGGAGGTTGCTGAGGTCGAACTTGATGGAGTCGTTCTTGCGGTCGCGCCGCGCCGCCGGGTCGCGCAGCGCCGACTTGCGCGGCGACCGCGCCGGGGACGCTTGCGAGGACCTCGCTTCCGCCATCGATATCTGAGCCGCAAGGGAATGTTGATTAGAACCGACTAAACGACCTATTTATTACCTAGACCATTTTAATCTAAGGGTCGCGACTCTCTGAGAAAAGGGCTAAATTCTATTATTCACACAGATTGAAAAACAACAACAATTTCATTAAGGAGACCAGATCAGTACCTAGATAATAGTTCCGCTATAGATATCTAAAATGCCAATTAGAATAATGAGGGAACACCCAAATTTTCTGTTTGATTTAAACATTTTTGAGATGGAACCGAAGCTTAGATAGGTACAAAACACAAAAAGCACAAACTGGAAACAAAAAAACCACCTGCGCTCTGCAATTCCTAACGATTCCTCCTACAAATAATAAGAATGACTCACAGTTTTACTTGCAGAGCCCCTTTTGCTGCTCCTTGTCGCAGCAGCACTGTTCGGCGAGGTCGGCGCGGCGCGTGACGTCCGCGACGAGGCACCAGCTTTAGTCGTCGAATTTGCCTTCGCCGGAGCGCTAGTGTCAGGCGCGACACTGTTCGTCGGAGTGACGCGAGTCTTCGGAGTGACAGTAGGCGTCTTGGATCCTCTGGGGCCGCGGGGAGTCCTGCGCACAGGGCTGGGCTTCTTGATGACGTAGGAGGGTGTCTTCTTGCCGCTGCTGGTCTTTGGGCTAGGCAATTTTGATTTGGGCGTGTGGCCCGTCATCAGCATTATTGCCGCTCGCTTTGTATGGTCTACAATGAGAACACATTCATACTTTAACGCCTGCGAATCCCCGAGGGGTGGGTAGAGTCCAAGAAGCTCCCTAGAATACATTTGGTCAAAAAATTCATTAATTCAGTATTGAGGGATGGTGTTGCTCACGTCCGTAGGATTTACCACCTTTTTCTAGGCCCACCCTACACGTGTCCCCTGGGTGGTGCGAATCGAGCAACAACGCCGAGCAACAGGCGGCGGTTAAATAACCTGACCCGGCAAACACAGGCCAAGGGGAACTATTTAAATAACTAACTAACTTCACGCCACTTCCCTAGCGGGGTAACTATTTAAATACCCCCTAAAATTGTGGCAATAGTGCCTTGGGAAAGCACTATTGTTTCTCTCCCACCTCTTCTAAACATGGAAATGTCTACTGAAAGTGAATGTGATATGTCTTGCGATCCGGCTAACCCCCGGCGCCTTCCAGTACCCGGGCTGGAAGGTGTGAAATTGGCTACCGAAGACTCCACGAGGGTGGGTACCCAGGCCCCCGTGACAGTGAATGCTACTGGTCAAAGTAAGAAATATGTGCAGCAAGCCTTCCATCCAAGTCTGTTTATAAGACGACAGAGGAGTGCATCGGTTGGGAGTTCCTTGCCTATCAGTAATGAGGAGAAAGAGCCACAAGGCGCTCAAAAAGTAACCTGCGATACCAACTTGCCTGACTGGCAAAGGGTTCCAGTCAATAGAAACCCGAATAAAAAAAGGAAACTCTCAAATCAGTCCCCAGAAAGTCTAGCTACCTCGAATATGTTTGATGGACTACCAGTTGTTGAAAATCCTCCAGAAGATCTTACTCAACCTATATATGGAGTCCAAGATGTCAACAAATTAACGGAATTTCTCGAAACTGCTACAGAAAGAACTACTTCCAAGTTTAAGATTGTAAACAAAACACAGATAAGAATCATGACTGATGACACTGATGTTTACAAAAAACTTATAACAGCCGTAAGAGAGAAGGGTCTCATCGGACATACATTCAACAGGAAAGAGGATAGAAATTACAGACTTGTAGTAAGAAATTTGCACCACACTACTCCTCTTGATGAAATAAAAACTGAATTTGAGAAAACAGGAAACATAGTAGTTGGAGAAATTATTAATGCCAGATTTGGTCCTGACAAAAAGCCTACCTCAACGTTCTTTATAAACCTGCAACCTAGTCCGCTTAATAAAGCAGCCAAGCAAATCAGACATATTTTTCACCAAGTTGTTACTATAGAAGACCCAAAAAAAGGACCACTATAGTTCAGTGTCAAAGATGCCAGCAGTATGGTCACACCAAAAACTACTGCATGAGACCAGGTCGTTGACTCAAATGCGCAGAATCGCACTTAACCAAAGATTGCCCTAAAGTGGACCACAGTACTCCAGCAACATGTGCCCTATGCCTCGGCCCTCACCCTGCGAATTATAAAGGTTGCGAGGTATATAAAGAAATCCTTGCCAGGAAAACACAACGCTCGTCCCTAAGCGCAAGAAAAGCTACTGTGACACGCTCTTCTAGTGGTATAAGTCGAAACCCCCAACCTACAAACCAACCCGTGAACCCATCCACAAGAAATACTTCTAGGAAGTATAATGAGATAGCTAAAAGTAATAATATAGTCCGAGGTACAAACCAACAATCTGATCGAGAAGTTAGTCAACATTCACTAAATAATAGAATTGAGGAAATATTTATAAAACAATCACAAAAAATTTATACCATCCTTCAACAAATGAGTACCATTTTAGGGCTCTTGACAACACTAGTTAACAAATTATCACAAAAATAAATAAACTCAGAATAGCTACTTGGAACATAGACGGCCTATCACCTAAAAAAAGTGAAGCTGAAATCCTGATAAAAATGCATAACCTAGATGTCTTGCTTATCTCTGAGGCGCACTTTACAGCCAACAGCCAAATACATATACAAAACTACAATGTGTATTCAACAAATCATCCAGATGGCACTGCACATGGAGGCACAGCTATCATAATTAGATCCTCCATTGAACATTATGAACTCCCAGAATTTAGATCGGAATTTATTCAAGCCACCTCAGTAAATATCCAGGATGGAAATGGAAATGTTTGCATCTCCTCGGCTTACTGTCCTCCAAAGCACGCTATAACAGAGGAACACTTCACCACATATATTAACAGTCTCGGTCCGCGCTTTATAGCAGGTGGTGATTGGAATTCCAAGCATTTGCACTGGGGGTCGAGATTGATCACCACGCGCGGTAAAGAACTTAAGAAATGCGTTGATAAAAACCACTTAACAACAATATCCACCCCGGAAACTACACACTGGCCAAGCGACCCTGGAAGATTGCCTGATGTCCTGGACTTCTTTTTAATGAAGGGTCTCTCGCGACTTATTTATCAGATTGACGGTTTTCTCGATGGTTCTTCAGCTCACATCTCGGTGATATTGACTGTTAGTACCAATATTCTGGCGTGCCAACGGAAACCAAAACTGTACAATAACAGAACAAATTGGCAAACGTTTCGTGACCTGGTTGAGGACTCTCTCCAATTACGGATTTCTCTAAAGAGTGAGGATGGTGAATGAGGTGGTGCAGGAGGCTTGTTGGAATAGTAGTGAAGAAGTGGCTCTGAAAAACACCAGACAACTCTATGTACCACACGAAATTCAGGATATGATCCTGGAGAAGAGAAGACTACGTAGAGTGTGGCACAATAGTCGACATCCTGATGACAAAACAGCACTAAACAGCTATGCTAAACGCCTTAAACAGGTCATAAAAGAAAATCTAGTACTATTGAGGAAAACCTGATGTCGTTAACAGCTACTACAGACACTGATTACTCTCTGGAAAGCATGCAAAAATCTGAATCAACCCACAAACGCGAAACCGCCTATACGTCTAGTTGGAAACAAGTGGGCTAGATCCAAAGAAGAAAAAGCAAATGCGTTTGACGACCTTCTGGCTAAAGTATTTGTGCCAAATGAAGCCACTCCTGGGTCGGTTGAGGCAGATATAGAAGATATCCTCCAGCAGGACTTCCAATTGCATTTGCCCTTGAAAGTAGTAACACCAAGGGAGGTACAAAAAACCATCCAACAAATGGAGAACGGGAAAGCCCCAGGTTTCGACCTCATCGATAGAAAGGTCCTTTCGGAACTACCTCGTAAGGCTATAACTTACTTGACTACCCTTTTCAACCGGATTATCAGTGTAGGATACTTTCCTGCGTTGTGGAAGGTCTCTCAAGTGATTATGGTCCATAAGCCTGGGAAACCACCACATGAAGTCTCATCTTACCGACCTATTAGCCTTCTTCCGATCGTCTCTAAAGTACTGGAGAAGGTGCTACTGCGACGGCTCTCACATGCTATGAATGAAAATTCCGTAACTCCAGATCACCAATTCGGTTTTAGAACACAACACGGCACTATCGAACAAATTCACAGAGTGTGCAAATTCATCAGCAAGTCTCGAGTTAAAAGAGTATTGCTCCTCTGCTTTTCTCGACGTCCAACAGGCATTCGATCGGGTATGGCACAAGGGTCTTCTATGCAAGATCAAGTCACTTTTGCCTCATACTTTCTATGCAATTCTGGAGTCTTATATTACCGATAGAATATTCCAAGTGAAAGAGATGGATTGTACGTCAGGTTTCCATGACATACTTGCAGGAGTACCTCAGGGCTCTGTACTTGGTCCGGTGCTGTACACCATATTTACTTCAGATCTGCCGTGTACCCCGGGAGTCACTATTGCAACCTATGCAGACGATACGGCAATCTTAGCCTCAAGTAAAGTACCCGAAGAAGCCACGATAAAGCTGCAGCGAAGCCTAAACGAAATGAACAACTGGTTCAATAGGTGGAGAATTAAAGCGAACACTAACAAATCAGTACAAGTGACATTCACATTGCGAAGAAAGACATGCCCTCCAGTAAACCTGGGAGGAAGGGAGCTGCCCCAGAGTGAAACAGTTAAATACCTTGGACTACACTTAGACCGTAGATTGACATGGCAGAAACACACTGAAACAAAACGGCGTGAGATCAACATTAAATACAAGAGGCTGTACTGGTTATTGGGTAGAAACTCTAAATTGTCCATCGACAACAAACTCCTTATCTACAATTCTGTCATAAAACCCGTGTGGACCTACGGAATACAATTGTGGGGAGCTACATGTGACTCGAACAAAACAAAAATTCAAAGAACTCAAAACTACATCCTCAAACAGATCAGCGACTTTCCTTGGTTTATAAGAAACACCGAATTACATGAGCACTTAGGCATACCTACAGTCAAGGAGGAGATAAAAAAATACGCTCAGAAGTACAAGACTAGGCTAGAGAATCATCCCAATCAGCTAGCTATCCAACTCACTCTACCGGACTATTTAAACCGTCTCAAGAGACGAAGAACCCTGGAGCTCAGCAGCATTGTCTGAGCTAATATTATTATGGCAGATGCTCCTAATGAGGCACATCTCCACCCATAAAACATCATACAACTCATCTGCTCATAGTCAGAAGACTGATCGCATGATAAGTACTAGAAAAAAAAAAAAAAAAAATTCAGTATTGAGACAGTATATATGCTATATACTTTAGAGTTTGATGAAAATGTAATTCAAAATTAGGTTTTTGTATTACCGTGTATGTTCACTGTATTATGTACGTTGGAAATGCAACTCACCAATAGCTGTCGGCGCTTCGATCTTGGTGACTCGCGCCTTGTGCGCGCTCTGTGCGCGTCGCAACACGAACATGCGCAGGGGAGTCGACTTTTTGGCCGAAACTGCTGGTTTGCGGCTAGTGTACACCTGGGATAAAGTGAGCAATTAGACTTTTTTTTTATGTGTATTGTAAATACATAGGTAAAAGTGGCTAATAGGAATTGCATGCAATTCAGCACATGCGGCTGGATCTAGCAGAGCTAAGATTATGCTGGGCCTAGCTGGATTGCTGGATCGTTGCAATCCCGTGGTGCATTCTAACAGTTTATTTTTTAATGAAAGTAGAATTTAACTTAGAAATCGATTAATATCCTTAAAGGATCTACGAACTCATGGGCGTAAAGGGACGGGCATTATGGGGACAATTATGATCTTTGAACCGAGTGCTATACGAGGGCGAATAAAGGCGTAATGGTGGTAGGTGTACCTTGGGCGTGTGCGCGAGGGCGTGCGCGTGCGCGTGCGCTAGCGCGGCGCGGCGCGGGCTGGTCTTGCGCGACTGGATCCACTGCTCCGCCTTCGTCGTGTGCGCGCCGCCCGCGCCACCCGGTTCTGCAGGCACGTAACGATAATTAAAGCGGGCGACTCCGCACCTAGCGCACATATAAACGTACAACGAGTATATGTTGGGAAGCTTGGGAAAACAAGCGGGACGCTATTGGAGTCTTCTGCGATCTGTCTAAAGCTTTTGATTGCGTTGATCACCAGACGCTGCTGATGAAATTACGGCATTACGGTGTTACGAGTAGGTCACTTGATCTACTCCGATCATATTTATCTGACAGGATTCAAAGGGTTAATATCAATGGAACTGACTCTTCTGGTGCTCCTTTATCCATGGGGGTGCCACAGGGCTCAATATTAGGACCTTTACTTTTTTTTATTTATATAAATGATCTTCCGTACTATACGAAAGATCTGTGTGAGATAGTGTTGTTTGCTGATGACACCTCTCTGATTTTCAAAGTTGACAGAAAACACCCTAATGTTGATGACGTAAATAATGCTCTCTCTCACGTACTACATTGGTTCACGATTAATAACCTACTTTTAAATGCTGGTAAAACTAAATGTGTTAAGTTCACAATGCCTAATGTTAAGCAATCAAATATTAATTTTAATTTAAACATGGGTGATGAACCTATTGAAATAGTTCACTCAACAGTATTTCTGGGCATTACCATTGATTCTCAACTGCAATGGGGCCCTCATATTGCTGCTCTAGCGGGAAGACTTAGTTCCGCAGCATATGCCGTAACAAAAATACGGAAATTGACTGATGTTGGAACGGCAAGATTGGTTTATTTTGGCTACTTTCACAGCGTAATGTCGTACGGCCTTCTGATGTGGGGGTCTGCTGCTGACATACAAAATATCTTTGTATTGCAGAAGCGGGCTATCCGCGCCATATATGGCCTTAAACCACGGGATTCGCTTAGGGAGGTATTTATAGAAGCCAATATATTAACCGTAGCATCGCAATACATGTTTGATTGTATTATGTATGTACGCAAGAACTTTAATCTCTTTTCCAAAAAATCTGACCATCATAGTTTGAATACCAGGAATAAACACAAGCTTGTCGTTCCACATCTTAGACTTCATAAAAGCAGTAATTCTTTTGTGGGGCTTAGCATTAAGTTATTTAATAAGTTACCAGAT